>BSAI01000189.1:4212820-4235793 GCA_036245035.1 Adrianichthys oophorus | reverse complement strand
CCCGGATAAGCGGAAGAAAATGGATGGATGGATGGATGGATATTTTTCAACACTTAAATGCAATTTCCAATAGTAATTTGGAACACACTGTAGTGTGAACGCTTTCTTTTTGCTTTTTTTTTTTGGCTACTCCAGAGCGGCTTATGCTTTGAAAAATACAGCGAATAAAAATGATGATTATTCCTTCATGTCTTCTGCCTGCCATTCAGGATGACTGAAAGCAGTGAGATCAAGATTTTGCAAAAACAAATTTTATAAATATATAGCAAGGAATCCTATTTAGGAGGGAAAAGAAAACAGGGGAAAAGACTGCAGTTGTGTGAAGACAATCTAATAGCTTCACTCACCAAGTCTTCAAAGTTTTGAAAACATAACCAAGAGAAGAAAACACATTAAAAACCTCATTATTGGTAAATATTTCTGAAAAATGTTCCTGTTTAACAGATTGCCTTTGGGTTGCTCTTGATTTTCTCCAGACACTTGGATTTATCAAAATCATTACACCATCACTGCCAAAGAATGTAAACTCCCCAAGTGTTTGCCCTGCATATCACCCACTTGATGGTGAATAAATTATGCACAATGTACAAGTAGAAACTGAATTCACTCCAAGGTAGAGAGAAGTAAAGTTTATGAAAGTGCAAAGTTTTTTTTTTAAGTTAGAACGCAGATACACTCATTCAAAGTACACAACAGTAGACGCGAGCATTTGGCTAGCACACTTCTGCATGACAGTAAGCAACATCTGTGTCAGCAGCCCACAGAGGCATTTTAAAAGCAGGTTGCTCAGGGAGACATCGGCTGCCTATAATCATACCAACACGGCACTGCGGATGCTCAAACTGTCTTCAAAGAAAAAAAAACTAGACAGACGCAGTGTTTGAGAGCAGATGACACAGGCTGGTGGCATCCTGCGTGCCTGGCACCAATTTGCACACAATGTGCATTTGGAGGGAAAATAAAATATATTGACGCTGAGGTGTACAGAGTGCTGAGACCATTTTCTGGTCCTAAATAGAAAACTAATCTGTAAGAATCAACTCTTTGAAGCTGAGTTGGCAGTGAAGAAACACTCAACGAGAAACAATATATTTAGCTTTTTTTATGCACTTAAAATGAACAAAAAGGTGATGAAGGTTACTCTTCTGTTCAATGCCGCGAAGCTGTTGAACCCTTCAGCACCATTGTAGTTTCTGCTCCACGTCTCGAGCATCACAACTGACATCACATCTATTGGCAGAAGGTTTTTATTTCAAGGTACTTATGTAAAAGACTAAAGGGGGAACTGGTGAAGGCTACTAGAAGCACAAGATAAACACAATTTAAAGAGACAAAAATCATTTATGAAGGTTTCCTTTTGTTTTTCTAAATAAAAAAAAGTCTCTCTTGTAAACTCTTTGTGTCACCAATTGTGTCCTGAAGTACCTGATGCTTCTGTCCGTAGATTTTTTTGCACATAAACAATATTAAAATGTATCATGATCTTAATTTGGTTCATCATTTATTAAACCTTGAAAACATTTTTTTATTCATAAACCTGTTTGTTCCTTTTGGGGTCACAGGGCCGCCAGAGCCTGACCCAGCCACTCATGGGCGAAGGCAGGGGACAGGCAGAGTCGCACACACATGCACACTCGCATTCACATCTAGGGACAATTTAGAGTGACCAATTAACCTACAAAAGCATGTTTTTGGACAAGGGGAGGAGGCCAGAGTCTCTGAAGAAAACCCACACATGCATGAAGAGAACATGCAAACGCCACATAAAAAGGTCCCCATTGGTGACACTGTTCCATGTCCCCCAACCAGGACTTGAACCAGGGGTCTGCTTGCTGTGAGGCAAGAGCGCTAACCATTGTGCCACCGTGCAGTCCAACAAATCTATCAAACTTTTTTTTTATAATACATTAAAAGTAATGTTTTTTCACATAATTTTGCTTTACTATTTAACTTTTCACCTTCACTACACTGGGATTTTTTTTTTTATATACTGCAACTAAACTAAACTGAATGGGATAAAATGTTAAACATCCTCTAACATTGAGTTAGGCAAATAGGTGGATTGCAGTTTATCGCACAAAAACAAAAGTACAGCAAATAATGTCTTTGTCACATCTGCCCTTATGGGTGAATATGGGCTGTCTGCAGACAAAAAATAGGCAAATCTTTATGGAGCACGCAAGTGGGTCAAACAAAATATAAAGATAGTAGACTGCTCTGTGACCCCATAGGGGAAAATGTTCATACACAATTTTTCCTACAGGCATGTTGGGGGTGACAGGTTGTGGTGAACACTTAATAACCCACAAGAGTAAGAAAGGGTGAAGTAGGTGAGACATAGGTGTGTTGTACAGATTATTCATTTTTTTCAACCCCCTGAACCCTGTGTACTGTGCAAGGGGTCAATTCAAGTGATAAGTGTGCGCTCCTTGAGCATAGCCTGACTGTTAAAAATGAGAAAATTAGACAATCAGAGTGTAGTTTGTGCGGTTGTCCTACACACACTTAAGTATCACGTGAACACTCCATGTGTGTGGCATTTGCACATGATCAGTAAGAAGTCAGTGTGCGGATCTTAGTAATGACTAGTGTGTGGCAAACTGAAGTTGTATGACAACATCACCCATACAACGTATTTCACGATACACTTACCAAACGCACAACGATGGTACGTTCCATTTTCATGACACATTTAATGCCGTGTTTGACCCCAGAGTGAAGCACACTTGTGCTCAATCAACCCTTGACGAATGAGAGACAGTGAGGTGAATTTCGGTCAGATAAGACTTGCCAGGATAATTGAGTTTGGCAGATGAGAAAGGCTTCATCTTAAATTTAAAACTCATTGGAGAAGTAGACTGACATGCAGCCTGAATGTTAACTTTCAACATTGGCCTTCTAATATCTGATTAAAAAAAAAAAAACAAAAAAACATAGGGTCTGTGGAGCACTTGGGAAGCAATGACCTTGGGCCTTATCAGTAGGTCTCTGTTTGGCTGACAAGATCATCATGTTAGGAAACTTAATGGGATCTTGTTAAGTGAAGCAGGAAAATAAAATTAGTCAAGCAAAAACTGTTTAATGAAAAAGGGGAAGGAAAAATGTTTGCTTGACTGATCTCTAATTGTCTCTAAAGGAGGTTTACATGTTTAGATATGATGACAGAAAATGCACTCCACTACTAAAGCAGTTTCATTTAAGGTCAGTCCACAAGAGCCCATCATAACTCCCTGTTAACGGTATAATCTACTATTCAACAGGCGACAGAGCCTGAGTGCACTCACTCTGGATGATTCTTGTAAACAGAGCCATCCACTCCAATGGTGGTTCGCAGCTTCTCAGCAGCTTTGTTGTCCCGGATCTGTCGAAGTATTGCCACCAGAGTGGCTGCACACAAGCGTGCAGCCCGAGTGGACACTATCTGACACACCCTCTGGGTGCATATGCAGTCTTCCAGCGACGGCTCCAGGCCCAGGTCACACAGAACCTTCTCAGCACTTGATAGACTTTCTGCTTCTCTGCAGGTGAAATAGAAAAAAAGGCCACAGCAGATTATATTCAGGTTATAATACATTTACTGTGAAGTTTATAGATTACAACTCAGATTTTGAAAATTCATATTGACAAAATCAAAAAGAATTAAAGAACCTATAACATGCAAAATAAACCTTTTAAGCAAGTGTATTGTAATGTTCATTCCTCACTTCAAAAGACCCCAAACCGGTATTTTGATTTATTCTGAGCATTCCTCTAAAAACCTGCGCTCTGAGCACCAGCCCCTCCCGAAAATGAGCTGGTTCTCACATTCACACGTATGAAAGTGAGAACAGCCCCTTCCAAGAAGAGTCTGTGCTGGCAGCGCTGTCCCCAGGCTAACACACACATTCTCCACTGACCTAATGGTGATTGGCAAAACACTTTCATTTTATATGCATAATATGCACATGCATCTTTGCAAAAGTTCGGGTGCTGCTTTGCTACCCTACGGCTCCTCTAAAATCCTCTAATTGTAGGGGTATTTGGAGCTTTAGCAGTGTCCAAGATGTTTTTTTTTTTTTTATGGAGGAGCCAGTATCCCTCTGCCGGTAGGGTGATTGTCGTCACGCTTGTGGTGAGGAAGAGAAACGCATTTCTTCACGTGGATGTGTTCTGAAGCACATACGTTTACATTAAAATGTAAGTAATGATTTTTTTGTTTTTTCATGACTGTTTAAAGTTATAAAACCAATGTTGTTATGCATTTTCTAAGGGCTGGCAGCTACGCACTAATGTAGATGACTGTTGATGATGTCTTTGAGGGTTAGTACCATCTGGATTTGAAGACAATATTTTTCCATATCTCTCCGCTTAGAAGGTTAAATGTAGGGGTAGGGAGAAGCCGTAGCGGTAGGGGAGGAATTTTGATTCGGGGGTTGCAGACATGCTGCCGAGGCCGGAAACACCGTGGACGACCCGGACCAGTGCGACTGTCGATCGGGCTACATCTCCCTATTGGGAGGAGATCAGCCCATAGCTTATACAAGGGCCACAAGTGGTTTGTGGCGATGTCGGACAGAGGAGTTTAACAGTTTGTGTAAATCTTAGACTGTGTGCGGAATCGAATAAAATCACAACCATGGATCAGGTATGCAATGTCTTTCCTATATAATGATATATTTATTTATAGAAAAGTTTGAAATGCCATTGATCTGTTACACTTTGTACAAAAAAAATGAATACCACGGCCTGGGTGTTTTTTTTCTGATGGTCATAGTTTTTTTTTTTTTTTTTTTTAAATAAGACCAAAATTAAGCATTTTATGGTCATTGTACTGTATCTGCTAAGCCATGTCTTATTGTTTTCATACCATTCCAATATGGCGTCACTCTTTACGTATCTTGGACAATGGTAAAAGGCTGCATGCTATCTCTAGCAATATACCTCAATGGGCGGCACACATAAGGAGCAAAAATAAGAAAAATAAGAGATCAAGGCGTCTTACTTCCAGGTAAGAAAAGAAGTCATATTTTATCTTAAAAAAGTTGTTCTTTAGTGCGCCAAAGGTAATATATTATCATATACATATCATATACAGATATAGTTTCACTGAAAGGCTTAAGAATTGCATGATTTAGGCCCTTTGAGTAAGGAAGGCATGGCCAGTAGTTTTCTCTACATTTTTATGTCCAAGCTCTTCCACCCAACATTTTTCTATATCTTTTTCCTAATTTTGATAGTACTCATCTTTGTACCATCTCTCAAACTGAACCTTGTCTCGAGTCTCCATTCTCTTTCATGGAATCCTCTATTAATAGAAGACTTTGGTAATGATATGTTCACCTCCTGGGGAGTGCTCTTGACTGAGCTGGGAAAGAAATTGACCTGTCCTCCGGTCCCCCTGTCTCCTAGCCAGAAATGTGTGCTTCTGCAGCACGGGTAAAAGCCAGAATACCTTTTTCATGACAGCTACTGGAGATTTTATGGAAAACTTTTTAGAAAAAAAAACAAAATTTGCAGCAGTTCAAAATGACCGAAAACTACTGAAATCTTTATTACATCAACAAAAACAAAAAACAACTAAAACTCTATGTTATGTAGAAATAAAGTAAGGATACCTGATGTCTTCTTTTCTTTAGACTAGGCCCTAACAGCATTAAATATTTGTGTAAAAATCCAAAGCCAACAAAACAAACAAAAAAAGTACTCTGATCAAACAGCAATGCTGTTGAGCTTTAAACAAACACTAACTTGTCCGAGTCGATACTGAAGATGTAGCTGGTGCTGAAGCGTCCACTAGTGAGGAGCTCCGGGGTCGTCCTACCCTGAAACAACTGCCGCTGTCGGGCCATCTTCACCAAGATGAGACGCACCAGCTCGCCCTGGTACATCCCACTAACCATCTTTTCAAACCTGAAAGGATCACACAAAGCAGAAGAATAAACAACATGGTTTTATGAGTTTAACTATTCAACAAATGGCTGCAAATTTCCAAATGTTTGTGCCTCATTTTAAAGCTCAAAAAGAAAGAAAAAAGTAATCCTCGCCCAAACAACAAAATGAACCTGTTTTAATTGTTTCCAGTTGATTTCAGTAAAGTTTTAAACCAATCGTGAATTTGTTCACCGTCATAATACGCCTGACGTTCAAGGCAGACCCAATTAATTTTATTCTAGTCCTTTACCTAATGATTCTTGAATAAAAGCAGTGACAGACTAATAATGTGGGAGAATTTTTAATGGTATGCTGTATATTACTGAGCTCAATTCATATCTCTAATCAGCGAGGGTGACTCATTCGGGTTTGTGCGCATGAAACAGGAGACAGAGTCCGTGGTCTTTATTCCATCTGTTTGTGTCTATTAATATCTGCATTTTCTGAATTAGACATGAAGGAACACTTCTGGCAGACTGTGGTTTTGAACCAAATTATGAATGAAGGCAACTTTTGCAGATATGTGGCTGCTGACACAACAGGTGTTTTTATCAGACAGCACCATCTGGGAAGTCTGCGATGGAAAATGAATGGAGAAAAGTTTCCCGTTACCAATAAATAAATAAAATATTTGTCATTAACAAATCTCAGCGAACCTCGACCAATGAGTTGAGGCACAGCAGCAGAACACCATGTCTTGAGTTTGAATTTTATTAGCAGAGTGACTCAGTGTATTAAAGATTTAAGGAACAAATATTTATGGTATGTTAAAAGCATGCCTTGAGATATGTTTAAAGGAAAAATTTTCCAATCCAGGCCTTTTCTACAAGAAAATAAGGTAAACTGAGACCAGAGACATAAGATTGTGCAACATTACATGACGTAATTAAAAACTATTGGACACAAGGACAATGTTAGCATAGTCTACTAAAAAGGTCAGTGGCAGCTTTTTGTCTAATGTACCGTGTTTTTCAGAGTGTAAGTCACAGTTTTTGCATTGTTGAGCCGGGGGTGTGACTTATACTCAGTTGTGACATATGTGATTTAAAAAATCAATAAATAATAAACAAATGTTGAAAAATTGGGAATTTTTGAATACAGTCTGAAAACATCTGGGTCCTATATTTTCTGGAGTCAGTTGGAGATTCATGCCCTCATATTAAATTAAGTTACAAATACTTTATTCATCCCATAAGGGGAAATTCAATAATTTGCAAGAATTACTAGAATGTTTAATTTATTCATTACATTTTGACTGTTTACGCAAGTTTTTAAGTTTGCTTTTGGGCTCTACATACTGAATGCGTACTGAAAGTTTAACCGGTTGAGCTTTCCATTTCTTGAACATCAAAAGGCTAAACTTTGACCAATCAAGGACTCTGAATTGGCAGTGACATGTGGATAGCATTATTTTCAAAACCCCGAAATGCGACTATTTGTAAACATGATCATGGGGGAGAAATTAATAATTGCGGTTTGTGTCCGGCCAGAACTACATGACTCCAAATCATTCATATATCAGAATAGAACTGTGAAAGACAAAAGCCTAGAGCAAGATTTAAGAGATTTTCATTGCTTTGACATTTTGCTACAAGCCTCTTCCAAGCACTAAGGGAAGACAAGCGCTAGTAAACAGAAGAGAAAATAAAAAGAAGAAGAAGATGCTATCTGTTTGTCTGGTATATTGAACCCACAACACATGCCCAATGTGAACGATGCATCATGGTGAACAAAATCCACAGTTAGTTCAAAACAAATGAAAGAAAAACGATTAGGTTAAAACTGAAAGAGTGACAGGGTAATTGGGAAATAAACATCAACAAAACATTAAAAAAGGAAATCTAAATGCAGACTTGCAAAACAAATTAACACATGAGGAAAAAAAACTGTAAAAACAACCTATAAACAAAGAAGAGAAGGCATTGAGTAGCAGAATCTAAGTTGGAAAAACAGACCACTGAGAACATGCATAAAAATAAGTCAACCATGCACTAATATAACAGTACACTGGTGGGTCAATTTTTTCACAAAGAAAAAAAAAAGAACTATTTAGAAATTGGTTTATTAAAAATATAAAACATTCTGATGCAGACAAAATCCAAATGATAAAATCTGAACATTTAATAGATACAAAAAAGGCTCAGTCCTAACAATCCTGACTGTTACTAAAACGGTGTTTCCCAATAAGTTCTGACAAAACAGGCTGTCCGAAAGACAGCACTTTCCTTAGAGCGAAAAAATATTTAGGAGCTGGGAGGTCAAGAACTTGATCAGGTTTTCTAAGTTTAGAATTTATATTTTGATAAAATGGTATAACATTAGAAATGATAATTAATCTAAAGCCAAGTGTCTTTTCTGTCTGATATGATAATGGTTTCCAAGTAGTATAGTCATACTGCTTACACTGCTTGGAAACCAGAGAGACCGTAAACTGTGTTGTTTTCTGCTTAGCTGGACAGATTTTCTCCTTCCATCAATTTGTCCAGACCACTTATTCTGAGAAAACACAGGGCATTCCCAGTTCAGCTCAGAAATATAATCTCTCCTGCATGTCCTGGTCTGTATTTTCTCAGATGGATGCGCCTGTAACGCCTCACAAGGAAGGTGTTCAAATAGCATTCTCATCAGATGTCTGAACTGCCTCAACTGGCTCCTTTCAATATGGAGGAGTTGCAGCTTTAGTTTAGTTACTCCTGGGTGGCTTTGTGATCTTCATGGATATGAATCCGAATTTCACAACTCATTGCATAGGTGAGTGTAACAACATTAGACTGAACAGTAAGGTCAGAGCTTTGTCTTCTGACTCAATTCTTTATTTACCACAACAACTCCGCAATGGTGCAGAGTTTGCACCAGTCTGTTGGTAAACGTGAATTTTTCCTAGCCTGGTAACAGATACCTAAATATTTAATCTCATGCACTGGGGGGAGAGACTGTTCCTAACCTAGAGAGATGCATTCTACATTGTTTCAGGAAACAATGACCTCAAACATGGTAATGACAGCTCCCATTCCAGCAGCTTCACTCTCAGTTGCAAACCACTCCAAGGAGAGATGCAGGTCATTGCTTCAGGAGGCCACATCGTCCACTAATAGCAGAGACGGGAATTCCAGAGCTCCCCAAGCCAAACGATTCTCCTACTTTGTTATGCCAAAGTACTTTTATTATAAAATCTACAACAAACTCTAATTGTAAAGAAATCTGACTTACTGCTGGCTGTGGGTTTGACAATTCTATCTTCTCCATCACTTCATCCAGCAAGGACCTCAGAGAAGCTGAGGAGGGAGGTTCCCTTGTAATTTAAGTCTACATTTTTAAAGAGGTGAACAAGCACCCCAGTATATTAATCTAGGGGTGCTTCTCGTGGTGCTCATGCCATGTTGCAGAGATTTCAAACCAAGGCAACCCTAAACAGAGCCTCTAATTAATTTAACATTAGCTAAATTAAACTGGGCCCCTTAAACTGTTTGTTTTACAGTAATGCTGTTGTACTGCACTGACTGTTCTGACAGAAATACTAATCAACAAAAGCACTCTCCTCTAAATCAACTAAAAACACACAAACTAAACACTGAGATACAGCTGAAAGTGCATTTGTATATAAAAAAAACATCATGCAACAGTTGTCTAATTCATTCAACATCTCTAAACATACTTTTGTAGCTTTGGAGACTAAACTTTAAGACTTTAGTGTAAAACAAGTCTTAATAGTTGGGGTTATGGCCAAGTAACTGTTCTGTTAAGGTGTTTTGATGTTTGGGCTGAGTTGTTTATTTCAACATACTAGCCAGTGCAAGTTGCATTAGCGAAATGAATACATAAATGTATTTAAAAATGTGTGGCACTTTGAAAGAGTCACTAGCTCCTTATTATCTGATTATTTTCAATCAAGAAAAAAAGATTTTCTGACCGTCAATGGGTCGGTTTCTGTTAATCAGTTTTAGAAGGTTCATTCACCTGAAGAGAATTTCTTTTTGTGCTTATTATTTGTCCAGGCATTAGAAATTGACTCATTAGTGACTTAAGCATTGAAAAGGTGCCATACTTGAGTCTCAGCAACCAGAAAATTCTACAAAAGACTAATTCAACTGTTTTTTAAGCTTGGTAAGTTCAAGGAAATAAATTGATAGTAAGTGGAAAAGTATTCAATGTTCAAAGAAAACATTGAAAAGTATTTAAAAAGCATAATGACTGAATGAATGAAATGAGTGTACATTTACTTAAAAGTAAATTTACTTTCTTTTACTTAAAAGATAAAAGAAAGTGTAAAACATGTCAAATAATCTGTTTTCTGCGGGAAAAAGACTTATGAATAATACTTTAGAATGGTTATTTGCCTAAATTACTTTAACCTACACCAATTTCTTTTGTTTTTTTTTTTTGTTTTCGAAAGAAGATTCCTTTAGAATAGTCTAAGCAAAAAATAATGCAGTGTTGGATTGCTTTCAGTTCACTTTGCAGGTATTTATCTCAGAAATAGTATTTCGATTAACTAATAAAATGCTTTGCTATTTGGAAAATTCAGGGAAAATCACAAAATAACACCAACAGTTTAATCCAAGTCAAATGTCTGTCTGAGTTGTTTTTCCAATTTTATTAGAAAATCTGCTAATGTAATGTGTGTTCCTTGTTCTCCCAGCCGTGTATGTTACAAAAGTGGTAATATATTGAACTCAATAAATGTTTGTGCTGGTTCCTCACAAAACCAAGATAAAATGCAGTTTGGGCAGCATTTAAGTAGATAAAGTTTGATATTTGTATTTATATTTATCTTTTGTTGGGGAGGAAGCCGGAGTCCCCTGAGAATACCCACGCATGCACGGGGAGAACATGCAAACTCCACACAGAAAGATCCCCCAGTGGTGATGCTGTTTCAGGTGCCCCAGCTGGGACTTGAACCTTCTTGCTGTGAGACAAGTGTGCCAACCACCATGCCACCATAACAGAAAACAAATTTGATAACAAATATAATTTTTGGGTTGATGATTTTGAGTGTTCATAAATTAAGACAGAAATATAATTATAATCCACACTATAGTTTATTGTTACACAGCTGATTCTGTATAAATTAACTCAGAGGTTTTTTGCTGAGCTGTGTACTTTTCTGCAAATTACGGCTTCAGAACTGGGCTTAACTCTTTCGTTTGTTCAAACAAGAACACAATGCAGATCTAGATTTTGGTTGAGTGTTGTTAGTTAAAGCAGGTTTTACTTAGTACAAACAGCAGCTGTCAAGTTCAGTGTTAAACTATTATTTTGAATGCTTCAAAAGGGAAGTGTTTTTTACACTTCCTCATTGAAAAATGTTCTATAAATGGATCGTGTTGGTGCTTGTTCAAGCAGTAAGGGGGTTGTTTTTTTAAATAAAAGTGGACTAAACTGGGTTACCTAAAATGAGTCACTCATGGACAACACAAATCATGGAAATGATTTAAATAATGTCAAAGAGGGATTATGCTACGGGCCACTCTGAAGTTGCTCCTGGGCGGTCAATATGAGTGGCCCTGTTCTAAACAATTGATCTACACATTTAGATAATTAAAATTTTGAGTTCACAGATAAGCTTCTCAGGTGATGTAGCCAAACATGTGCTGGTCATATATCATTTCTACAATCTCTTCTTCTATGTTCAGTTAAAAATCTTTTTGCTTTGCTCCATGTGTAAATTTCTGAACTTCTGAACAGTTGTTATTTGCCTGGAATGACACAGTCGCTTCACTTTAACTCGCTGTTGTCACTGAGTGCGCATTATATGGATTATTGTGTATCAAGGCTCATGTGAATGATTCGAGTAAAACAAAAATTAGAAGTATGAACCTTCTGGTGAAATCTGACAGGAGGGGGATGCCGGCAAAAGACGATAGAATAATGTGGAGGTGGGAGAATCACTGCAGAACATGTCTCTACGCTGAATTTATTACAAGCAGATAAGGGAGTCAGATGACGTCAAGGCCAGCTCAAGCACCTCACATCATTACAGCTTGTGAACTTATTCCCCAGGCACATGATCTTTATAAACAGAAACCTACCTAAGCGTTAAAAACCAGCGTGCAGATATGATCCCAAGGCCTTGACTGGGACTACAAGTGTCAGACTAACAAGCAAGCATGCACGGATTTGGCTGACAAAATGCAGAAAAAGAATGAGGATAGATGTGGTCATCCCCACTTACAGTCAGACTAGAAAAGAGTCATGAGAAGACTGAAAATTACCAGAGGCAAAGGAAACAACTCCAAAGCAATCAGTGGTCAAGCTATCCCTGAGTTCACAAACCTACAGGCTTAAAAATCACACAAAATTAGAAGCAACAGATAATGTCTATTTAAAATAGGACTGTATACATATATAAAAATACACTCACCGGCTATTTTATTAGGAACACCTGTCCAACTGCTTATTAATGCAAATTTCTAATTAGCTAGTCACTTGGCAGCAAATCAAGGCATTTGGGCATGTAGACATGGTCAAGACGATCTTCTGCAGTTCAAACCAAGTATCAGAATGGGGAAAAAAGGTGATTGAAGCAATTTTGAACGTGGCATGGCTGTTGGTGCCAGACTGAAGCTGATAGAAAGGCAACAGTAATTCAAATAAGCATAACAACTGAGGTCTGCAGAAGAGCCTCTCTGAACGCACAACACGTCCAACCTTGAGGCATTTAGGCAGCAGCAGTATAAGACCACATTGAGTTCCACTCCTGTCAGCTAACAACAGAAAACTGAGGCTATTCACACAGGATTACCAAAATTGTACAATAGAAGATTGGTAAAATGTTGTCTGATCTGGTGAGCCTCCATTTCTGCTGCAACATTCAGATGGCAGGGTCAAAATTTGGCATCAACAACGTGAAATCATGGATCCATCTTGCCTTGTATCAATGGTTCAGGCTGGTGGTGGAGGTGTAATGATGTGGGAGATGTTGTCTTTGCACACTTTGGGCCCCTTAGTACCAGTAGTATTGTTACAATGCCACAGCCTACTTGAGCATTGTTACTGACCATGTCCATTCCTTTATGACCACAGTGAACAGGACAAGGCACCATGTCATAAAGCTGGAATCATCTCAGACTGGTTTCTTGAGCATGACAATGAGTTCACTGGACTCAAATGGCCTCCACAGTCACCAGATCTCAACCCAATAGAGCACCTTTGGGATGTGGTGTAACTGTGTGATGCTATCATTTCTATATGGGTCAAACTCTGAGGAATGTTTCCAGTACCTTGTTGAATCTATGTCAGGAAGGTTCACCTTGCTAGTACCAGGTCCAAACCAGTACTAGTAAGGTGCACCTATTATACCTGCCAGTGAATGTATGTCACACCATTAACTGAATGAACCGTTGCATCCTACTGCATACCAGTATGTTAACGTTAAAAGTGTCAAACAATTGTGCTAAATTTAAGAAAGATCTAGTTTTTATTGTTTTATTACATTATATCAGGCTGAGTATAAGCCTGTTGAAATATTTTTCTTCACTCTTGTTTATTTGCATATTTAAAAAAAGGATTTTTGCTATTTTTTGTTTTTTGCTCTTCACACAAATCATATATCATCCTGAAATAAAACCGTGACCCAAATACCGGTAATGATGTTTAAAAACAAATTGTCGCTTTGCAGTTAATCCCATTTAGCCATTTTACATGGGCAGACAGACAGGAACAAAACCCCTGCACCTTCCTGGTCTGAGGTCGACAGCTCTCCCTCTGCATTATAGAAGCCCCTTGGCTTTAAAAACCTCTGACTAATAATATGCTTCTTGGTTCAGTTAGGCAATCATGGTACTGTAGTCTTACCGCTGAAATGACAGATTTCTTAGGCTAATTTGGGTAATGAAAAGCAATATTTGAAACTTCCATCAACGTGGAAACATTTGCCATTGGACAAATAACATTCATAACAATAAAATATTAGATTCTGAAGTTGTGTTTTTTCATTAAAATTGGCTTTTATTGTTTACAAAAACATGGGCAAAACAGCAAGTTATATGTAAAAAAAAATCCTAGCAGTAGTTTTTTTATATTTGTTTCTTGGTGAATTTTGACCCATCATGCTGTTGCCCAAAACATTTGTCAGTTGTTTATGTTGAGTAACAACAGTGATAGTTAAAGGGTAAGATCTTTTTGCTCAGGCAATTTCTATTACGTTCTGATGGCGGTGAAACCAATATTATCCTCTTTTTTCAAATAAACTTTTCAAAAGAAAATTTTGCGATTAAACATGTTTGATTACTCGCAATAAATTGTAGTTTATAGTTATTAGATAAATAATCAGTTAAATAAAAATGACCAAATGCATCCATTATTTTATTATTTTTGGTCTTATTAGAAAAGAAAGGGTTCAAATAATATATTGCACTCTAATGCTAAATTTCTTTTAGCATATGTGTGCAGTTTTATACAGCAAACCACAACAGCAGCAAAGAGACCAGAAGTGAAAGAGAAAAAGGAAAACAGCCTCAGTGTGTTTTGGATTAAAGCAGAGAATACAGGGATCATTCTGAAGTCACTCACAGCTGTTTTCCAGGGTTCAGTGATCCTGAATCTATCTCTTGGTCTATGTTGGTACGGAGATCCTCCAGGGCACCATCATCACCAAACGCGCCCCACTCGGTGTTCACACACATCCGCCCTTCATCTCCATCCAGAAGGTCAAGGTTCCTCATCTGCTCCATGTAGCATGCATTGGTACCGGTTCCTTGAAGGAATGCAGGAGAAAAAAATAACCACCCGTCAACCAAAAAGTGCTTTAAGAAAAATAAAATATTTCACAGAAAAGAAAAAAAAAAATACTGTACAGAATTACTGATTCTGAACATTTGTTCACTTACAGAGCAGCAAAAGGTCTATACTTTTTATGATGAGTTTATGTACAGAGTAGAGAAAGTTTTTACTAAAAAAAAGAATGATACAATAAATAATTGAGTTGCATTTTAGTAAAAAAAATAAACACACTATGTACAAATACAACATATTTACAAGCAGTACGGAACAAAGAAACATAGGTATCTAGAAATGCTGACAGTTTTGCAGGACAATTCATTTTTTATATTAAATACACCGTTTATTTGCAGTTGTTAAAGCCAACTCTCACTGCAGAGCATTTTCTCAAATAGTCTATTTTTTTTTTTTTTTTTTTTACTTTTGAGAGAAGCTAGTACTACGTTCTTTAGAAATAAAAGACTTCCTGTGCCAAACAGGATCACTGATCATCAGTGCAGCTAATGTAATGAAGTTTTTTTTACCTTAGATCTACTTTGGTCAGCACACATTCCTTGTTCCTACTGATGCTAACATGAACATAAATATAACTTCAATGGTTTATGATCCAGTAGAAAAAGTGTATCAAGAATATTAAAAATATCACTACCCTCAGGAATTGTTTTTTGTAGCTGACTGATAATATGTGCTTTGACCTCATAAAATGATCTGAGCAATCAGAAAATAGACTTTTTACCAAAGTTTTACTCAGTATTTGAAATCTGTGCATTCTGGAGGAAGCATAGAGCAAATAATGTCTCTTGATGTCAGAAGGAATTTAAAAAACCTCTTATCTTGCTTCTAAATACACCTCAGCTATAAATTTAAATAATCTAGATTAGATCAAATCAAAGTTTATTTATAAAAAGTGCTTCTCATTCTTGTGCAACTCAGGCACTTTACAATTAAAAACAAAAACATAGACACTGAAATTAAATAAAAACCCAACCCACTCTTTTCCCTTCCTATCCTCCATTAACACATACATTCCATGATTCCACACACAATGAATATACTTCTAAAAGTAGCTTATAAAAAAAGACTTAAGACTTGGCTCTGCTGATCAATGCTAGTTAAGTGATCCTTAATTTTAAAAATCACTTACTTTATTTTTCTTCATCTAAAGAGCAACTATGGAGGCGTTAAAAAGCCACATGTGGCTCAAGAGCCTCAGGTTGCAGGATCTTGTTGTAGACCAAAACATTTGGTCTAACCTCTAAAAAGAGGCTTAAAATGATCAAAACATTTCTGTGGTTATCATAGGTCCTGTTAAAAACGTTTCAGATTTACTTTTAAGAAGTAGAAAATCTAATCGAGACTGCTAGCAACCTTTTTATTTTAAACCTGATGGCTTCACGTATGAAAATGCAGAACTACATCTTCCTTGTGTGACCTAGTTCTTCAACAAAAGAAGCTCAAACCAGTAGAAGAAACATGACTTTTCATGGGAAGTCCTAACCTACAAACTAAAGTCAATTTTTTGTGGTCTTAATAAGTTTTAATTTTAGACATACATAGGAGACACCAGGTGTTTTTTGGAGAATTGTTATTAAAGGCTAACATAGAGAGTGTCAAACACTTAGTTAAGGTTTTATTCTTATTATTACATCGATAATTAGTAGTGAAAAAAATTAAGTGATGTATTGTTTCGTACTAGGCGTTGATGATGATAGGAGTGTTTATTATTCTTCCTGTGAAATACAAACAACACCCTGGTGTTTTTCATAATTATTTAGCTGTCCTTTTCATTAATCAGCATGGGTAAAACAGCCTGCATGACACACCTTTGTAGTCTATGCTTTGTGTACAAAATGCACATTTATGAAGCACCCAAAAGGACAAAAGCCCAGTATAAACATGCAAATGTGTGGCAGAACACGAGGTGCTGAACGACTGGGGTGCACAAAGCACCCACCATATGCTGGAATTAACAAAGGAGCCTGAATGTGGTCCTGAAAAGAAAAAGAAAAAAAAAAACTCTTGGATATGTGAAATATAGTGGGTACGGAAAGTATTCAGACCCCTTAAATTTTTCACTCTTTGTTACATTGTAGCCATTTGCTGAAATTATTTAAGTAAATTTTTTTCTCATTAACATACACACAGCAGCTCATGTTGACCAAAAAAACCACAAAATTTTTGACATTTTGCATACCTCCATAATCCTTAAATGGGAGATGTTCGGGATGACCAGAACCCTTCCTAGAGCTGGCCGTCCGACCGAACTGAGCTATCAGGGGAGAGGAGCTTTGGTGAGAAAGGTAAAGAGGTACCCAAAGATCACTGTGGCTGAGCTTCAGAGATGTAGTCGGGAGATGGGAGAAAGTTGTAGAAAGTCAACCATCACTGCAGCCCTCCACCAGTCGGGGCTTTATGGCAGAGTGGCCCGACGGAAGCCTCTCCTCAGTGCAAGACACATGAAAGCCTGAACGGAGTTTGCTAAAAAAAACACCTGAAGGACTCCAAGATGGTGAGAAATAAGATTCTCTGGTCTGATGAGACCAAGATAGAACTTTTTGGCCTTAATTCTAAGTGGTATGTGTGGAGAAAACTAGGCACAGTCCCACTACAATACAGTCCCAACAGTGAAGCATGGTGGTGGCAGCATCATGCTGTGGGGGTGTTTTTCAGCAGCAGGAACAGCATGGCTGGTTGCAATGGAGGGAAAGATGAATGATGAAGTATCCTGGATGAAAACCTTCTCCAGAGTGCACAGGATCTCAGACTGGGCCGAAAGTTCACCTTCCAGCAAGACAATGACCCTAAGCACACAGCTAAAATAACCAAGGAGGGGCTTCACAACAACTGTTGTGACTGTTCTTGAATGGCCCAGCCAGAGGCCTGTGTTAAACACAATTGAGCATCTCCTGAAGAGACCTGAAAATGGCTGTCCGCCAACGTTACCATCCAACCTGACAGAACTGGAGAGGATCTGCAAGGAGGAATAGCAGAGGATCCCCAAATCCAGGTGTGAAAACTTGTTGCATCTTTCCCAAAAAGACTCATGGCTGTATTAGATCAAAAGGATGCTGCTACTAAATACTGAGCAAAGGGTCTGAATACTTAGGACCATGTGATATTTCAGTTTTTTTTTTTTAATAAATCTGCAAAAATGTCAAAAATTCTGTGGTTTTTTTTGTCAATATGGGGCGCTGTGTGTACATTAATGAGGAAACAAATGAACTTAAAGGGCTGCAATGTAACAAAGAGTGAAAAATTAAAGGGGGTCTGAATACTTTCTGTACCCACTGTACAATACTCACCTAAACTGATCAAACCGTACCAATTATTCATTCATATCCATTACCTCTTTTTGCACTTGTTAAAGACCCATTCTATTGAAAATTTTCATTTTGGGTGTTTTTTAACAGGTTCTTGCGACATTTTCCTCACAATGGAAGGCATATATAGAGAAAATATATCTCAAAATTGCATTTATGAGTGTTTATGCAAATCTTTATAAATCAGGAGAAGATGCAAAATTGTCATTGAACAAAGATAGTATTTGTTCCACTCCATTCTGATGCATCCACTACGTTTTGTATTCCTCGTCTGAGCTGGCATCTGGCTCACAACTGTACGGCTGGATAGCTCGCCTTTTTTTGTTGCACTGGTAATGTTAGGTTGGGGTTGTGAGCGACTGTAAGCTAGTGGGAGAGGGAGTAATCAGATGGATCATGGCCATGGGAAGGAGGCGGGCTTACTCAATGTCAACAGTCCCCCCCACAACTCACACACAGATTTTTCATTTTGGCTAAAAACTGCATAATTATAATTAAAGGACCAAGGGGACCGCTTTTAAAATAACTCAAAAGATGATTGGAGTGGGTCATCAAATAATCAGTGATATACACATACACACAGGTTTTGTATTATTTTTGTAGAGAAAAAGCAGAGAACAGCTTTAAGTTGGTGTGATTTCAGATGTTGGAACGATGGTGATTTCAGCGCCACTATGAGCGAGCATTACCTCACACTGCTGTCAATTCACTTAGGCTGAGTGAGCTGAAGCGGGACTTACCCACAATCAGGCCAATTTCACAGTACTGATCCTCATAGCCACAGGTCATCATGGTTCCCACTGTGTCATTGACCACTGCCACCACATCGATGTCAAAGTCCTGCAATGAGATTCTATTTAACGCTACATCAATCATTATATTCAGAAAATACTGATTCCATGTTTGAATGATAGGGTCAATGTAAAACTAGCTTTAAATACTAATAACTTTATAGTGCTACATATACAATATTTAATTTGAACACTGTACAGCTTCTCAAGATCTACCACTCAGCCTGTTGCAGCTCTCTCTGTGCTGCTTTCTCACAATTAGATGAGTCAGGTGTCTCCTCATTCTGCTTCACTGAACACACCTGATCCAAGTAATTAGCTGCATGAAGTGCAGGGAGGGCTGGAAAACAAGCATGGTGGTATATCTTGAAGACCAGGATTGGGCAGCCCTGTCATACATACTGTCCAGCTCAGCATTTGATCTAATCCCTAACCACCAGTGAACAGGCGACCATTAATCGCCTGCAGAGTACATGCTTCAACTTCCCCAGTAAATAGCCGTGACATTCGTAAGGTGAAGTTCTCATTCGCTTGTAGACAAATGAGGTTGTGCAAAAGTCCAAAAAAAAAAAGCCTCCTGCACATAAACTCTACTCCCAAATGCTCGAGTGTCAAGGATTCATCAGAAAGAAGTCATTTCACTTCATGTCATCTGCAAGAGCTGACATTTGTGCATGTTTGTGCACAGCCCAGTTTCCAATGACTGACTTTCCTCCTTCATCCCAGGTTTTTGGATCATTAGGCCTATTTATGCAGCTCCCAGTTTTATTTGTTATTGGCCTTGAAACATTTTCAAGTTGCAAAGGCACATTTTTTTCCTTCCCATTGCAAATTCAAATAGAGATGAAAGTCCAGAGCAAACAGTACGATAAAGAGGTTAGGTTTAGCGTGTTTACTCATAAAGAAAACACAAATAGATTTTCTGTCTATACGAATTCAAGTGAATAGAAGATAAAAGCCTCACATACCCCTCGTTTTTTAATAGCAGTCCTCAAAAGGCTGACCACATCCTTTCCTTCAACTCCACTTAGCTTGAAGCCTTTGGTCCAAGACAGCAAGACACTCTGTGGGAACAACAAGAAAACCAAAGTGTACATCATTTATTTGGCCTCACATCCTTAACTGTAGCACTCATTAAAACATAGAATAGCAAACGATAACATAATTTAAAGCAAGAATTACTTGTTGATTCAAAAGCAGTAACTTTTCATATATACATATAATCTTGCATTGCAGAGATCGCATTAATGATGCTAAACATGCAGTAATAAAGATCAGGTTTATGGGTCAAACATCTATTCTGCATAAGTGGCAGGATGGAACCACAGATAATGGCTGATCTCTTTATTGAGGGAACTTTACGTGCTTAAAGTGCCGAGAACACAGAAAAGAATTAACAGGGTCCAGACGCGAGTGATGCTGTAATCAAAAGCCTGATAAGTGGTAACAAATCTGAATCAAATGAAAACTTCAAAAGTGTATTTTTTGTGGGTGAAACTGTGTTGTCACAGTGACAGAGCTGTACGTATATAAAAATAGTACATTTAAAAGCACACTTGAAGTTTAAAAGAATATTTTTGATTTGTGTGAAGTGGGATTTGTGGAATGGTGATCCGTTTTTGATTTAAATTAGCTCAGAAAATGAGACGTGCAGTAAGACAGCATACTTAACTGCTGGGCCGAAACATTTGTCACCCACTTGATCATTCATAAAAGAAAAAAAGTAGAGCTATGAGTAATCTATGCAGTTTCTTTGTCTTTTTGTTAGCAACATTACAAAGGAGTCTGCAGTGAATTTGGTGGAGAGTTCAAGCACTGAGAAAGGAAAGCAAAAATTACATTTAGCTGCAGATCAATAACCCTCAAAGAACAATGAAACACAAAACAACATCAGTTAAGTTCAGTTGTGTGAATGTGAACCAGGAAAATAAAAAAAAAAATCTTTTGATGTCTAACTGGCCCTTCAAGCATTTGTACATGACAGTTGGGGCACAGCACACAAAGTCGAGGAGCAGACTGTGCAAAGGGAGTTTACTGTTTCCAAGCTTCTTCTGTTCCGAAAAGCAATTTCAAGATTAAGTCCGGAGGAAAAGAGCTGCCACTCGATACTGACAGCTAAGAACTTTATTTTTCTCTGAGCGTGGATCATCTGAGTGAGCTAACATCAACAGAAGGAAAAAAATCAGAGAAGGAAACAAACCCCAGAAACGGAAGCTGCAAATCATCCAAACGGGACTAGAACTGAGTTGAGGCAAAGCATAAATGTATGCGTTTTAACAAAAAAAATGTAATTAATCAGCAGAAATATCTGTGACGAGCGTTAGCCTTACGTGCACAACAAATCAATACAGAATCCTCCTTTTTACCTAGCTGTGTTCAGAGCACTCAGTCACGGCCGTGGAACAGGGCCATGACACAAATGGCAACAGACAAATTTTGATCCCTCACGAAAAAATTAAAAAGTCTCTTAAGGATACTTTTAGATGTTTTACACTTAAGCTGACCCAAAATAAAGAAGATTCTGCGAGTAATAAAGACCAAATAAAAATATGTACTGGATTCATTTATGCAAATGATATATTTGAATATTTGTACTAACTATTAGAAAGGCTTTTGGGTAACTTTCCTGCTGAGGAGTTGCTAACACTTCCTGCTGAGGTGTTTTTAAACAGACAAGACACTTCAAGAGCTGGACTTGGGTGTTATTAGCATTTACTTGGTAGAAATGCCCTCATCTTCTGCCACAAAACAAAAAGTCAGATTAAGAATGCTGTAATCTTACAAGTAAAACTGTTAAATAGATGTGTCTGCTTTCAGTGACATTGTGATGAACCTTACAGAGGAATTCATTTTCAGTTGTGAAGTTTAGCGCAATTTCAATACAAGTGTTTACTTCCAAGTAGGAATTACCTACTGGTTGAAAGCAAACATCCCATAGACTTCTATTGCGAAATAAACAGCTATTACTCAGACATTATAGTTGTGGGAATAACCGCTGGCCTCCACTTCGAGCAATCACAATGTTTTATTGACAGATTTTGTGTACCCTGTTTTGGTGAAAATGTGTGAACTTCCATCAAGCTTACTCCTGATTGGTGAGAGTTAGCTTACTGCTCAGTTTATTTTGTTTAAGTCGCATTATATAAGTGTACGTTTTCATTTCATTTCTTTTTTTTTTTTCGAACAATACATAGAGAATAATAAAAAATAAAACAACAAGACGATATAACAAAAAAGAAAAAAAATTATTTAAATTTGACAAAAAATGACGTCAATATATTCTTCAAAAAGGAGTAGGAAGAAGTTAAAATAAAATAACTAAATAAGTTGAAAAAATAACTTTCAAATAGCATTTAGTGAATAAAATTTTTTTTCAATGCATGAATTGTTGACAAATTCCTTGTCTCACCAGAAATGCCAGCATGTTAAAAGTACAAATTCACAACCTCCTCCTGACAGAATACTACAGCTCTACCTTGTCTCCTTGGTGGTTAGATCACCCAGTGGCACAAGTACCTGGTATTAGCTTAAAAAAAAAAAAAAAACTTGATCATTCCAACCTTTAGAAGCTGGCGGGCATGGGAGAGCTGAAACTGTCTGCCCTCCAGGGGGTGTTTCAGTTCACATAAGAAATCCCATGAAAATGCAATGAAAAATGTCTTTAAATCCCTTACCTCATCCAGTTTGGTTTGCAGACACGGAAACGAGAAGGTGAAGCCTAGAGGAAGTTTTTTATGCTTTATCCCCTTCATCTCCATAAAGTTAGCCAGACAGTCAACCACGTGGTCAAATAACTGAAAACAAGTAAAAATAATTAAGCTTCTTGCATTACACACATTTGTAATGATTCGACCAAAAAAAACCAATAACGATTTCTTAATATGAACAATATGTGGGAATAAAATGTTTTTTTGCACAAATAGGATTTTTTTTTCCCAACAAAAAAACACTTATAACTCATATCCAAATCTGACCTAATGTAAAGTGAAGCAGTCCTGCCCTCAGCTGAACATAATACTGTTTTTACCTAAAAGTTTTGCTGCTTTTAAATTCAGCATCTGAAAACAGAATATTGATCATATTTATTTATGTATTAGGAGAGAGTCAGGAGATACAGTTTTTAAATTATCGGGACAAAAATGCGGAATCTATTTTCCTACATGTTTTTTAAAACAATAAGTTATACGAAAAAAGGACACGTCCTTGCTCTGAAAATCAGAAGTGAGATCAGATG
>BSAI01000189.1:4158986-4202820 GCA_036245035.1 Adrianichthys oophorus | reverse complement strand
TAGGATTTAATGCATTTGAAAACATTTTAAGTTACAACAAAAAATTGTTTATTACTGGAAATGTAGACATTGCATAGTGTGTAGTTCATACTGTATTGACAGTCAGAATAAAATGTCCGAGGTGAAGCAAATAAGAAACTATCCGGCATACTAATGTGGGCTTCATTCATGGGTGGCTGCGCAAATCTAACTTGCAAAGTGCTTTTTTTTTAAGCTGTGTTGTTCCAATAGTTTTGCGCCCTAAAAGCATGAAAATTATGATCATTTTTGAGAGGCATTTTCTTTTCTTCCTTTTTGATGGTGCATGTCAGAAAATAAATTGTAACAATCTGTTTCCCTTTTTCTTGTTCAGTATGGAGATTATACAGAAAACCTTTCAATTTAATAATCTGAAGGCCTCTTTATAATCCATGAGAATACAATGAGGATAGTCTTGTTTTTTTTTTTTTAGTTTTTGGATTGAACTGGATTATAAAAGTCATAATTATTACATCTCTGTCTGATTTTTTTTTATTTTTGTGTATTCTTTTAAGATGACCTTGATTGTGAACCTCTTTTTGTATAAATAAATCGAAATCTCACAAAAACATCACAAGGTCCTTCTTAGGATGATCCACACAAGTAGCATAATATGCTGAAGGCTTTCACTGAAAATGTTCAAAATATAGATTTAAAAAAGGGAAATAAAGAAAAACAAGTGCAGAAAAGTTTCTAACAGATCTGAACTTTCACTTTTGTTCCTAATGTCTGATGCAGATGATGAGTTGTAATTTCTTTCCCACTCCAAAGAAAATCATGGTTTGGGGTTTTTTAAGAAGTTCTTGTGGCATTTTTCTTATGATGGAGAACATATTTAAAATAATTTAGATTAGTTTAGATTAAAAGTGCATATCTGAGTATATCTTTATTCAAACCATGATGGAACAATAGCAAATAAAAACTTGCTATTTGAAAAAGCTCAGGTTTGTGACACATCAACAGCCACAGTTGGGCCAAAGGTTCCTGGTCTGTTCCAATTCTAAATCTTCCACTTGAAGACACATAGATTCATGTGCTTCATCCTTTTCCTAGTCAGAGCTGGCATCTGGCTCTAAACTGTATGGCTGGATAGCTTCAATATTGCTCACCTTTTGTTGCACCAGTAATGTTAGCTTGGGGTTGTGAAGAACTGTAAGCTAGCTGGTGAGAGTGTAAACAACAAATGAAATGCTGGGATATCAGCATAGAGTTACTTCCCTGCAAACAGTCCCACAACCTAGAGGCTGCCACTCTGCAAAAAAAAAGGTCTTAAAAAAAAACTACACAGGCTTTCTGATTTTTTTCCAAAAAGAACATAGTTGAAAGATCACTGGGAACGCTTTTACAATGGATACAAATTTAGTTGGAATGGGACTTGCCAGAGATACCAAATTGAATCCAACAACAATTCTCACTCGTAATTTGAATTCAGTTTTACGTAAGATGCCACTTCTTGCCGACCCTCTGCATTTACCAGGACTTTGGATGGGCACATGGAAACACTGAAAGCCACCCAATATGTGCTTCCAGCAACTTACAGCACCTGGTAAGCCCAGGTGGTCTACCATCCATGTATGGAGAAATTTTTCTATTTTCCAGCAGGACATTGCACCTGCCCACACTGCTCTGCTTGATTGACCAGGAAACTCGTCTGATCTAAACGTGAGTTTATAAAAAAAAAAACTGCAGGCTGTTGTCAAGAAGATGACAGACACCAGACCGAACACTGTAGATGACCTGAAGGCAGCTATCAAAGCAAGCTGGGCTTCCGTTAGACCTATAGGGCTGCAGGCTTGTCTCCATGCTATGTTGCATTGATGCAGTAAGTAACTCAAGGAAAAGAAAGCCCAAGCAGCTGTTTTTTTGGAGCCAGACATTTATTCTGAAAATATAATTTTACGATCAGTCTGATTTGATGAAACAAAAAGAAAAGTAAAATTTTAAATGTCTTTGTCTTTAGGTCATAATCATCAAAATTGATAAACTAACACATATTAATTATTTGAAACTATTTTTAAATGTATCTGTAATTAAACATCTAGTAGTAGTTTCCCTTTTTGAATTGGTTAACACAAATATTAAACTTTTTCATGATTTTCAAATTTTTGACATGTACTACTAATATATTAACAAAAAGAAAACTTTAGTTCATTTTTTGTTTATATATTAGGAGTACATGCATATTTTTTTCAAGAGTTGTAATAGTTTCTTTTAGTATTCTCCAACGATCACCTCTTTACAAACAAGAAAATATATAGTAAATTCAGGCTTAATTGAATCTCAAACTAAAACTTTCTACATTTGAATTTGTAGTGACTTTCTTAGAAAAGTTTTAAAGATACAAAGATTTTCATAATAATTAAGAGAGTTTTGACTATGCTTTTTTTTTTTTTTTTACTTTTATTTAAATTGAAATCCAAAATGTAAGTGAGAAACATCCCAAACTTCTTTCTGAGAAATATTAAAAAGTTCAAAGAAAAGGCAATCACATTTGAAAAGAACAGGTCAGGTGCTCAAATGTCTGAAGGCTGAATCAAGAAAGAAAAACACTAAAGACACAGAAATACCAAGAAACAAAAACATACAAAATGCCCACAAAGCAACAAACGAATTAAATTCCTAAAAGCATGATTAAGACTTTTTTTACTGTACATTTTACCTGAAAGCCATAGCAGCCTACACCAATGCCATTATTATGTAGAAAGTAATCAGTCATAAGGTCAACAATTACATGAAAATGGCAAAAAGATCAGATCAGTTTACGAATGTGAGAATTTTTCATTAAAAAAAAATTTCTTAAGTGCCAATTACTGATTTAACTTAATCTGATTAAAACTGAATTAAATAAGCTTTGTCCATTTTATTAGTTTATTTTGCCTTAGAGAAATTCAGCCAATTAATATTATACATTTGTAAAGGAACCTTTAACATTATTATGGTGACTTTGTCAATTGATGTGGTGATGAAACTGCAGCATGGCATAAACACAAAGATTCAAAGCTTTCTTTTATACCTGTGGTATTGCAGTTATTCACTTAATATTTATAAATAATTAAAAAGTTTGGTAAAAATAAAAAAAATAAAAATTCCATATTGACTGTGCAGTTGTGCAGTCTCTAAATCCCCAAGAATTTTAGTCCAGATAAACATAAAATCTTTTCTGTGATTCATAATCAAAATATGCAACTAATGTTAGAATTACTGCCAATTTGTTATTATCCAACAATAATAAACAAGGTAAAACTAGTTATGGAAAAACAAACCAATTAAAGACTGGGAAATTACACAAGTGGGATGTCATGATTGGTGAGAGCAATTTCTACACAAACAGCAGACTTTTGAATTAAGCTTGGGGTGAAACAAGATTTCATTTCATTTGGAAAGAGCACACAAATCTTTTCTCTTTTTTTTTTTTCCAACAACACTGAAATAATTTAGAAAATCTTCTGAGTCTTGGTAATTTTGAGCTGCTGGACTTGGCACCGTTTTTTATGAAATAGGCTTTCATCACACGTGCATTAGCACCAACCCCTGCACTTCATGCCATGACACTTGCAGTGATTTTATTATAAACCATGTGAACTTCCTAAGGAATTGCAAGAACACGTATTAATACATATATGTATTTTTACATTAATTTCTGCATCCAGTACTTTAAAATTTTGAAAATAGTGCAGTCAATTGATAAAATCTTGAATTCTTGATTATTTTTCCTAAAATCCTGATAAAATTATATAATATTTCTGAATGTCTTCACTTTTTAGAGGCCATAAACCTCTATAACTTCATAAATGACTGGGCCAGCCTTAGAGCAACCACAACAATCAAGTGTTTGTGATAATAGTAAAGTCTTTTGCAGATAGAACAGCCCTGGTTCACTAATTTCTGCAGCATTGTTGTAATTCAGCCACAATAGAAGCTTGTCAAGCATGAAATGTCATTTTAATGTTATACCACAGCATCTCCGTCTGACTCAACACGCTCATTTAAGGGCTTTTGAATCAACTGCATTTCATTAGCTAGAGCAGGCTGCTACTTAACCTCTTAACTCCAGCAGAAGGTGCCCTTATTTACTCACTTGATGTGCCTCTTTGTGTGATTAAGATGTTATCAAATATTTACTGTGCCTTACTTTTACAGTCTTCTTCATATTTTAGTTTCTTAAGAACAAACATATTGGAGACTTCTTGAAAAACATTTTTCCCCATGCACTCCTCCATGCAATAAAATCCTGGGAAAGTGAAATATTTCTGTATGTTAATGTAGCGCACATAAGACAGAATTTTTTAAAAACCTGCCATTAAACTCCTACGCTTTGCTATTCCAAATGATGTTTTTTACCTTGCTTGAACTTTTGTTGCACAGAAACTTCTTGGTTGTGCGGAAAGCAGCAGGTTAATGTAGTGCCTGCGTCTGCTTCACCTCTTGCACTGAGGTTGTTTTTATAGGCGGCAGCTCTGAAGACAACCACACTGTAAGTTCAAGATTACATGTATATTTTTGCAATTGTGCTGATGTTTGTACATTTTCCCACCAACAAAGAAAAAACAAATCTACACATGTGATGGAAGATTTTTTTAACAGTAAAGGTCTGACTAACAAAAATATAATAAAGGGTAAATTTGCATTTTAATGTGTGAAAAAAGCATTTGACCTCTTTATAAAATGTAGCTTTCTATTTGTTGGAAAATCGCAGAGATCAGATGTGAGGTTGAGTTTTTTTTGTAGTTGACCACCAGGGTTTGCACATATCCTTAAGGTTTTTTGGCTCAGAGTTTGTTGGAATAATGGTTAAAAGATGTGAGTTTGGTTCAGTTCAGATATAATACTAAAATAATAATAAAGTTTAAAAGAGATCAAACTAAAAGTAGCTGGTTTCAAACAAAGAAAAAGCAAAAACGATTCCTCACTGATAGTCACACAGCTCCATAAAATACATTAACTATAGCAGTGTTTCCCAACCCTGGTCCTACAGGAACAATGTCCTGCTTTTTTTTTTAATCCAACCCTGCTCAAACAAACCTACCTTTGATGACTGTCATTGTCAGGCTTCTGCAGAACCTGATGATGAGCTGAATCAGGTGTGCATAAGCAGGGCAACATGGAAAACATGCAGGACTGTGTTCCCTGAGGACCAGGGTTGGGAAACTGGACTTTAGGATTTAATGCATTTGAAAACATTTTAAGTTACAACAAAAAATTGTTTATTACTGGAAATGTAGACATTGCATAGTGTGTAGTTCATACTGTATTGACAGTCAGAATAAAATGTTGTGGTTGCCTCAAAGATGTCTAGAGAAAGTTTTCAATACTCCATAAAAAAATATTAACGCTGCCTGCTGGATAGCTCCGTTGGTTAAATTCGGGACTGACAAATGGGAATAAAGGGTTCCATTCCCAGGGTGCGCAATGTGCTTTGTCCAGTGTGAGCTTTATCCCTTTACGCTACTCCCTAACAATGTAGCCACAAGGGGGCCTAAATCTCGATCTTCCTGTGCTGGTTCCCAGTCCTGGTAAAATCCCTACCAAGATTCTTTTCACTGTGGCAACCCCGTGAAGGGATTATCCAAATGTTTAAGCATAAAAAATGCTAACACTTTTAAGTCAAAAACATGCTGATCTTTGACAGATTCTAGGTTCTAATCACCAAACTGTTATCCAGCACCTTGTATCTGGGGGCGAAAAAGGGAAAACATGTGCGATGTACTCAAGTGGCCCACGTGAAATTTTAAGATTGTAGACAACTCAGTGAGCCCGTAGAGCAAAAATGTTCATGCACATTTTGTCTAAGAGCAAGCTGTAGGCCATAGATCAGGGGTATCAAACTCCAGGCCTCCAGGAGCAGTGTCCTACATATCTTCCAACCAACCTGCCATTGAAGTTCCTTATTGGCTAAACACATCTGATCCAGGTATTCAGCAGCAAATAAGGAAGGATTTCTGGAAAACCATCTGGAGGCTGGCCCTTGAGGACTTGAGGTTGACACCCCTGCCATAGATCGTAGCACACACTTAACACATAAAATAAGTAATAGTAAAGCAGTTGCGACGCAAGTAGCTTCCATGCTTGCAGCCTGACTTTAAAAAAAATTAGGAAAATAAGTATAGTATAGTATAGTTTGTGTGGGCATCTTACAGGCAATAATGTATCACCTGCACACCACTTGCATGCAGCATTTGCTTGTCATTAGTAAGTAGCCAGTATGCAAACCTCAACAACAACTAGTGTGGCACATGGACCACTGCATGCAAATTTCATTTTCCTTAAAAATACTTTACGACATACTTACCATAACAACTGCATGTTCCATTTTTTTTTACATCCATTAAAGTAGCTGTACGAACTTCTAGGGACTTGTACAGACACTCATTTTGTTGTTTTTTGTAAATACTGATATTTTGAATTTGTGACGCTATGTTTGGAGAATCAAATTTTTAAAAAATCTTTATTGTTTTTGGTTTGAAATGGAAGGTTGTTTAAAGACTCATTCCAATGAAAGTAGTTGTATTTGTGTTTTTTACATGTATAGCCTTTTTTCATGATGAAAAGAGAAAATGAAGTTTAAAATTGCATTTTTGAATGTTTCTTTATTCAAATTGTTGTGAATAAGAATCAGACAAAAA
This sequence comes from Adrianichthys oophorus, assembly GCA_036245035.1. Taxonomy (NCBI): domain Eukaryota; kingdom Metazoa; phylum Chordata; class Actinopteri; order Beloniformes; family Adrianichthyidae; genus Adrianichthys; species Adrianichthys oophorus. The sequence goes on along the minus strand of BSAI01000189.1, from coordinate 4,196,179 downwards.
AATTCATCCATTCATTCATCTTCATCCACTCAACCCGGACTGGATCACGGGGGCAGCACTCTAACCAAAGATGCCCAGACTTCCCTCTCCCTGTTAACTTCCTCCTGGGGGAGACACTAGTCTCTCCAACTTGTCTGGGGTCTTCCCAGACATGCCTGGAGCATCTGGACCAGGTGCCCGAGCCACCTTAACTGGCTCCTCTCGATCGAGAGGATTGGAGGAGCAGCAGCTGTACTTCAAGCTCTCTGGGTGATCGAGCTTCTCACCCCATCTCTGAGGGAGCGCCCAGTGACCTTTTGGAGGAAGTGCATTTCAGTCGCTTGTATACGGGACCTTGTTCTTGACCCAGAGATTATGACCATGGTGAGTATTACAATGGAGATAGACCGGTAAATTGGGAGCTTTCTGGCTTGGCTCTCTCTTCACCACAACCGACCAATACAGCAACTGCTACACCAATCTGCCTGTTAATCTCACTCTACAATCTTCTTTCACTTGTGAACAAGACCCCAAGATATTTAAACTCCTCCACCTGTAGAGGGTCCAACCCCTCTCAAAGGACTTAGTTTTTTTTTTTTTGTTTTTAAAATTTAGAGCAGTGCCTTAGGCGTTACAGTCGGTGGGCCAAAAGTTTCCTATTCCGCACCATTCTGATGCATCCACTTGCAGATGACTAGATCTATGCATGTCTTTTTTTTTCTTCATCTGAGCTGAACACTGGCTCAAACTGTATGGCTCCACGGATGGATCAGCTGTGTTTAGCTAATAAGGAACTTCAATGGCAGGTTGGTTGAAAAAAACATTTAGAACACTAGCCCTGGAAGCGTGGAGTTTGACACCTCTGCTCTATGCTAACTGTCTCGTCCACAACTGTGAGAAACCTTTTTAATGATTTACTGCCGCTATGCAGAAACAAGGAGTGTCCTGATACAATCACGTAATCAGAAATTGGGCCCAATCGCGTGGTTTATGACTCGATCGAAAATCGGATGTTGTCTCCCGATCAATATTGGATATTTAATTTATTCTTAATGTGATGAGCGCTTTATTTTTCAAGCTTATTTATCAATACAAATACTCTATTTGAAGTCTGCATATGGATCACCACAATATATTACGAGCCCTAGGTTGAGCAGGAAGTGCACAAAAACTGTTCAGGTAAGCTAAGCTAAGGTACCAAGATATTCACAGATGCGAACTTCCAGGATCGATAACTCTTTAAAAAACATTTAAAACTGACAGCAAGTGTCTCTACTGGATTGTTTTAACCCAAAGAACGACTTACAAATGCCTTTCAAAACAGCACTCTCCTGCTGCAAACCAGGCAGCAGTGAGAAATGCAGGCAGCTGCAGGAAAGGGGATTTAACCCCTTAAAACCCAATACTTTTTTATTTCTCTTTGACAGAGCCCCAGACAAGCAGAATCAACCACTGTGGTAATAAAACCCTAAATCTGATGTCCACCCATGTTGATGCCAGGTTAAAAAAGAATCCAAAACTCTTAAGAAAACAACTTATAAACCAATAAATGGTTCCATTGACATGAGCTAGTCGTGACCATTCATCATCATATTTATGCAACAACGGTCTTAAAAGAAACACATTTATTCGCCTGAGATTTTAATGGACATATGACTTACATCTAATCAAAATGTTCAAAAGTTTTGAAGATACTAAAGCAAAAGTCACCAAACTTTTTCACATGGCTAATTATCACCTATTTTTTACTAGTCAATCATTTTTACTTGATTGTTAACGCAACTTCACAGAAGTGCTCTGTTTAAGAGTCAATGGTAAAAGAAGGTTGATAAAAAAAAATGGTAGAAAAAAAACAGATCTGCTTATGACATTTTTTTTTTATGTATATTAAAAAAAAAAGGATTGGATCGGATCGGGACTCTGTATCGGCAGATACTCAAAATCAAATGACTTGAAATTGGGCCCAAAAAAAAAATCTGATTGGGACAACCCTAGCAGAAACTATGTCTTACAAAATTAGACAAATTGTCTTTATTTTGGCTAAAACGGCATAATCAAAATAAAAAGACCACTGGGAAGACTTTCACAATAGATCAAAAGATGACTGAAGTGGGACTTTAAATACTTAAACTCAACTTAATTCTCATGTAAACCTCACACTGATAGTCCTACTGGAAACTACAACTGAAGTTGGGATTTTTTTTCTGAACAAGCTGTGCTTTTCCCTTCAAGCCAGAAAAAAATTGTCTGCAAATTAATGGAATTGTTATACTTTGGTGATCTGTTTTTTATGTCCAGTATTGTAATAGATAGCATTTCATTGCTGGATATGGAAATAGAGGACACTGTTGTCCCTTATATGCTGCTGCTTAATGGGCATAATTTTCGGCCTGCAGGTTATCACACTGGCTGACTTTAAAAATCTATAATAGGGGTGTTTTCTTTTTTTTTTTTTTTGTCTTCTTACACGGGCAGAACTCAAAATCAGCAGAGCCTGCATTCCCTTATTACTATTCAGATGCAAGATTCAAGAGTGACAACTTCAGGACCAACATTCAATAATAAAAAAATTAAAATAAGGGGCGTTTAAATTCTAAAACATTGGTTTTAAATCTATTTAAAACGCAAAAGTATGCATAATTAACCAATCCAGTTTTGTGAATATTGAATATCTTAGTTTTTAATCAAAATAGATATACAGTGAGGCAATTAAGAATTTGAACACCCTGTGGTTTTGTTAGTTCTCACACCTGGAAATCATGGAGGGGTCCAAATTTTTTATCTTAAGTGCATGTCAACTGTGACGAAGCAGCGACACAGGTTGCAGGACAGCACCTGAACACCAGCCTCACTTTTTGTTTCCTTCTTTCTCTGTCATCTCCTAGTCCTTTTGTTTATAGTTTGCACCAGACACATTCAGGCAAACAAATCATGCACTACATAATAGCCCCAATTTTGTTTTAAATAGAGTTCTACTCACCATCTAGGCTTCTTACCACAACATTCAAACCAGAGCCAGAGCATTTGTACACATCATCATTTTCATAGGAAACAGGAAGTGACCTCATATGTCTGAATTGTTAGGTTTCTTTTTTTCTGTCGAAATGATTTTGTTTCATACTCGGTCCTGTATTTCACAAATTAGAAAATGTTTAATTGTTTCCAGGTTTAAAGACAAGAATTTGTTTCAATAAATGTTGGTTAATTGGCCTGTGGGAGGGGCTAAGCCTTTATAAAGAGGGAATATCTGGCAGTTTGGAGAGAGAGCAGTCTTGGTTGCAGTGGTGGCAACAAGCTCTCTCTAGGGTATTGTGACACTGTTTTTTGTTGGGAAAATAAAATCCCATTGTTTCTTCTTTAAACGTCTGCTGGCTTGGTCATCTAATTTTTTGAGTGTGCACTTAACACTGTGAAGAACCCTGTCACAGAGAAGTAATCTAAAAAAAATCTAAAGATCTCATTGTATGTTTTTTTAAATAATTTATTTGTATGATTCTTCTGCAAATAAGTATTTCAACACCTGAGAAAATTCATGATAATATTTGATACATTAGCCTTTGTTTGCGATTACACAGGTCAAATGTTTGCTGAAGTTTTTCACCAGGTTAGCACACACTGCAGGATGGAGTTTGGCCCATTCCTCCGCACAGATCTTTTTAAGACCAGTCAGTTTCTGGGCTGTCCCTGAGAAACAGAGTTTGAGTTCTCTCCAAAGATTTTCTGTTGGGTTTAGGTCTGGAGACTGGCTAGGCCACTCCAAAACTTTCATATTCTTCTTGCAGAGCCACTTCTTGGTTCTCCTGGCCATGTGCTTCAGGTCATTGTCAAGTCATTGTCATGTTGGAAGTCCCAGCAAAGACCCATCTTCAATATTCTAACAGAAGAATGGAGATTGTTCCCCAAAATCTCACACTTCATGGCCCTGGTCATCTTCAGTACAGAGCAGTGGTCCTGTCCCATTTGCAAAAAGACATGCCCATAGCATGATAGTACCACCCCCATGCTTTACAGTAAGAATGGTGTTCTTTGGATGGTACTCATCGTTCTTCTTCCTCCAAACAGAGTGAGTGGTATTCAGACCAAAAGATTCTATTTTGGTCTCATCTGACCACATGACTTTCTCCCATGACTCTTCTGGATCATCCAAATGGTCATTGGCAAACTTATGACGGACCTGGACATTTGCTGGTTTAAGCAGGGAAACCTTCCATACTTAGTGTATTACCAACAGTAACCTAGGAAACGGGGGTCCCAGCTCTTTCTAGGTCATTGATCAGCTCGTCCCAAACCCCATGAAGTGAGATCTTGCATTGAGCCCCAGTCTGAGGGAGACTAACAGTCATGTTCCATTTTCTAATATTTGCTCCAACAGTGGATCTTTTATAACCAAGCTGCTTGGTGATTGCCCCGTAGCCCTTTCCAGCCTTGTGGAGATCTAAAATGTAATCTCTGGTGTCTTTAGACAGGTCTTTGGTCTTGGCCACGTTAGTAGTTGGAGTCTTACTGATTGTATGGAGTGGACAAGTGTCTATATGAAGTTAACAACCTCAAACAGATGCTTCTAATTTAGGATAATTAGTGGAGTGGAGGTGGACTATTTAAAGGTGGACTAACAAGTCTTTGAGGGTGGGAATTCTAGCTGGTAGACAGGTGTTCAAATACGTATTTGCAGCAGTAGCACACAAATAAAAAAAATATATATTTTTAAAAAATCATACAATGTAATTTCCAGATATTTTTCCAGATATTCACTTTATTTGCTTAAAAATGTTAAATATGCTTTAAAATTCTAATAATTGTGATGCACTGTCAGCCTCACTGAGTATGCATTTGCCTAAATCAAGGAAATTAAAATGAAAAAATGTTTTTGGTCTTTAGAAGTTTACATGTTGAACATGCCAGTATGTTGAATACCTAAAAAAACAGCAATCTCATTGAATCCTTTTTTTTTTTTTCCCAAAAAAGTAGTATCTGTAGTTTGAGCAGTTTTTTTAACTGGAATACTTGTCATTTAACTTGCATGTTCAGCCAAGACTTTGGAAAGATAATTGATTCCTTATAATCCACCTTTAGCATTAATGCATTCTTTAGTTTGGTAGTTTAAGGGTTACTTTGACAGTCTAACTACTACTTAGTACACATTTTGGTAACATTTCCACATTAGACAGAAGTCCTCCTGCTCCAAGAACAGCAAATTGATACTAAGGAAGTGAACTTTGAATACGTTTAACACCTTCATACCATATCACCCATAAATCATCCAGATGTTTGGCAAAATTCTTGAGGGCTCACCCTTGTTTTCTTTGGAAGGCTGAACATACTGGAAACTGCAGGATTTCAGTTCTTCATCTACACCTGAGTTTAACAAATCTGTTAACCACAACTGAATCAGTCTGTATTTAGAAAAAGGAATGTTATTTTATCAGAACTATTGATCAATTTTTATTAAGGCTTAAAACTGCTTTGCATTACTTTTTAAAATAAATTCTAATTTTCTTAATGGAAGTTGGGCCTTTGTGCAAAATTAATCACTAGATAAACACACTTTTACTGACAAAAAACAACTGGTTTTGGATGGAAGTTTAAAAATAAATTGATCTTTATTCCTTTCATGTTGGCCCCGATGGAATCTGATTAATTGCTTCTGTGGACCCATGTTGTTTATGCAAGAAATGAGCTGAGATTAGGAAGGCTCACTGCTTATAATCTCATCTCCAGACTTGTATAAGAAAAATAGAGGTCTAAAATGTTGCTTATTAATGGGGAATGACATTATTATTTCTACTAAGATACAGAAAAAGCCATAACATTTTTCAAATATGTTTATTTTCTGTTTGTTTGCTTGTTATGGCATTACCTTTTGCTGTTAAAATAGATGTACAGTAAAAAGCAAGAGACTGATCATTTATTTGTGGTGAGGTGGCATAAATAATCAGTAAAATAACTTTGTTTTTCTCACTGAGTACATACATTTGTACATCTACATGTCAGTGTGTGTCTAATTACTGTGTCAAGGCCTGGACATTCGGTAACACTTTGTAAAACCTACCCGTTATAGTTAGTTTTTGAGTTATAAATTATTTGTTTAACAACAATTTACGGTTTGTTAAGCATTTATTAATGTATCTTATAGATAGAGAGTAGATAACTAACAAGCTCTTAGTTAGCGAGTTATAAATGTCCTGTTACCTGTAAGTTAATGATTTCTAACTGCACCTTATTAATTAGCAACACATCATGAGGAAGCTGTCATTAAATTACTTACTAATGACTTGTTAAGAATCAGTTCATATTTTATACATGTTACTGAAACGTTTTTTTAAGTTGTAGCTATTCTTTATTAATAAACAGTTTGTAAATGAGAAACATTTCCAACTAACCCTAACCCTAATTCTAATTCTAACCCTAATTCTAATTCTAACCCTAACCCTACATTTATAAACTCTTAAACTGTTAAATGTTCTTTAACGAGTCATTTAAAACTCAATAACTAACAGTTTAGTAATGATTTGTTTGGGTAGTTATTATGAAGTGTTACCGGACATTCTTTGATTTCTTCAGTTAAATTGGTTTCAAGAAAATAACTTTCATGGAAAATTAGAGTAGTCTAAAGATATCAAGGTTTTTAGAAGTGTTTTGTTTCTTATTTTGGACAGATACACATTAAACTACCGCGATTTAAAATGAGCATCTCTAAACAATTTGATTGATTGGTTGATTGATTGATTGATTGATTGATTGATTGATTCATTGATTCATTTATTCATTGATTCATTTATTCATTCATTCATTGTAAGAGGCTATAGTATTGGCAGGAGCCTAACTATAGATACACTAAAGTCACAAAAGTGTTAAAGTCTAATTCTGGTCATCTTTTGATCTATTGTAAAAACATTTCCAGTGCTTTTTTAATTGTGATTATGCCATTTTTTTGCCAAAATCAAGAAACATGTGTTGTTTTCTAGAACATAGTTTCTGCTGAGCAGCAGCAGTTCATTAGAAGTTTTTCTTCTAAGTGTTATGCGCAGGACTGTGCAGATTAAGTCCACACCTACTTCCCTCCATATGTTAGTAAACTCTCGCACTATCTTACAGTTCATTACAACAACAACCTAACATTACCGGTGCAACAAAAATGGTGAGTAATTTTGGGGATTTCAAGCTGTACAGTTTTGAGCCAGATGCCATCTCAGATGAGGAAAAACAAAGACAAACATGGGTCTATTTGTCTGCAATTGGATGCATCGGAATGAAGCAGAGTACGGCGTTTACTGCTTGTCGTAGGTTCTACTTCACACTTCAAACTTTTCAAATTGCATTTTTTTGGTCTGCTCCTTATTTACAACAATTTGAAAAAAGAAATACCCAGAAATGCAATTTTAAGATTAGTTTTCCATATATGTCATCCATCATCACCAACAAACAAAAACAACTCAAAGTATGAAGAGTTTTATAAACATACAAAAAACAGAAATTTTGATAAACTGCCATGTTTTTAGGTTGTTATGAAGACATTGCTGTTAGCGACCTTAAAAAGCAAAAGATATCTTCACTAAAATGTTGTGCTAATTTAGCTTAAGTTAACTCATCAAGCTAAGACAGGTTTTGAAGGATTTGATCTGTAGCTGTGCGCTCCTTCACGTAAAACAAGGATTACTCGGACATTTTGATGGAGACGAAGGGAAAATGCGTGATGACGTCACGGCTGTTACGGACGCTAACTGTCAGTCAACCTTTCTGGTCCCTCCTTGCACGTCTTCCAGGTCACTTACGTGGTTAAACACCAAATACTAATATCCTGAACGAACTTTTACGTTACTACTTACTTTCTGTACTTGTTCATTACGATGTTCGGCGCTGTAATTCGCTGGCAGGTTTGAAGCAAACATCTTGATTTAAGGCGTCCTCTCCCCACGTTCTCCGTCTAACAACTTACAGAAAATGTGTCCAAAGAACTGCGTTTCTGAGGACGAATAAATGTTTATTTAAAAAAAAAAAAAGATATATCCGCCTTCTTCTTTATTTTATATGGCCTACCTGGCAGTTTTGACTTGCGCTGAATAAATACGAAGTTGAAAGAAAAAAGAAACTCCCAACTTCCTGGACAGGATGGGCGACGGACGTCACAATATTTTGCTGGCGCTGATTGGCTGCAAATAGTGCGTAACATGATCTTTCATAGTTTTGACTCGGGCAACCCAGTTTTTGGTATTTTCGTTTTCAAAATACAAACGATTTTTTGGGGGAAAATTCCATGTTCGTATAAGAAAATTGTCTAATTCCAAATATATTTTGAAGCACTTTTTTGCATAAATTGAATCAATATTTTAAAATTAATAAACAAATTAAAACTAAAAAAGCTATTAAAACATAATTGTTTATTTCTTTTTTTATTCATTTAGATTTTGAAAAGATACATTTTCAAAATGAACTCTGTCGCTCATTGTTATTCAATTTCTTTTTGTGATGCTTCTGTATTGTAGCTATATATAAGGTCTGTATACATTTATATTTCTTTGTCTCCAACATGTTGCAAAAAAGAAATGGCGACAAAAGTGACTTCATTTCATTGTAGCTGGAATTTAGCTATTTCCTGTGGGTGACGTACCACTTACTTGTTCCAGTTTTCCTTTACAGTCAATGGTTCTATGGTCTGAAATCCTATTATTGCTTTCTAAAAGAGTTCTCACCAAAAGAGTTATTTTTTGTAGGTTTGATGGAAAATAGATGCAACATACCAAACTTTTTTTTAAAGCTCCTTTTTTGTTTTTTACAAAATTGTATACCAGTAAGGGGTTTCTATATCTAATCACAATGAAGAACTGTCATTCTTGGGGGGGAAAAGCTACAGTTGTCTTAGAAAATATAGTAGGGTCAACTTTGACTTGCACTTCTCGTGTCATTTGAGATTTACACCAAAAATGATTTTTTTTATGCTCAGCAGGCAGTATCAATGATGAATACTAAAATGTATATGCATTTCATAGATTAAATGTGAACATAAAATGTTAGAACGAAACAAAAAAAGGAAATATGCATTCAAAAGAACTATACAGGAAGGATGTTGCACTGAATAAAATCACTATAAATCTGTAATGACATTTTGCACTGTTGTATTGCACATTGGTGCAGGGATGGGGGAGTATTATGTGGAGTTCAGCAGTCTTATGGCATGTTGACAGAAACTATTCCTGAACCTGGCTAACCTGCTGTGAAACCTCTTTCCTGAGGCCAGCTGTAAGAAAAGTCAATTTTGAAATTAAAGATAAGGATCTCATACTATTCAGAGAGTGTTTTTTCAGCAGTGTTCTGGATTGAAGGGGGTGAAGTCCCAAGATTTTTTTCTACTTCCCTGACCACCCTCTGCAAGAATTTCCAGTCAGAGACACTAAAAACCCCTTTCCAGACAGAGATGCAGCTCTCTATAGTTCCATCTGAAATGACAAACGCAAAAAGAAAAGAAATATAACAATATTCATTTCAAATATGAACATTTTCACCCTAAATTTGTATTGAAAACATTATTTCATTATTTTATAAAGAAGTTTAAAAAACTGACCCTGATACAAGTGTAGGTATTTTGTTTCAAAACCCATCAAAAAACAATTATTTGAAAAAAAAATCTTAATAAATGCACAAAATTTCTCCACCTGCTTATCAAGTTAAACAATCAACCATCTCCTTTTCAAGCAACCCTTTTTCTAGCATGCTGTGTATTATTGAATAAAAAACAGATACAGATTCAAATCATGTTGCTGTGTCCACTGAGATACCTCTTGTGCCGCACTTAAAATATGCTGAATTGTTGTAGAAATTGATGTGTATGTTTAAACATACATGAAGGTAATAAAAAATTAAAATGGCTTTATTTCCATCATTTACCCTTTCAAAATAACAGAAAACAAAATAATGGTGAATAGTATAACCTGCCCCTTTTGGAAAAGCTGAGAGCTGACAGTGGTTTGCAAAGACAAAGTGATTTCAATCTCAAAGATTTGAAATAATCTGACCTTGCCCCAACAATCAGCTTCATGGGTTCTTCCAAGCAGTTGTCCAGAACAATGAAACTGAAAATAGTTGATGCTCACAAAGCAGGAGAAGGCTATAAGAAGATAGCAAAGAGTTTTCAGGTGTCAATATCCTCTGTTTGGAATGTCATTAAGAATTGGCAGTCAACAGGAACAGTGGAAGTTAAAGCAAGATCTGGAAGATCAAGAAAAATCTCAGAGCAGTTCACAGGATTGTGAGAAAAGTAAATCAAAACCACGTTTGACTGCAGTGAACCACGACTCTGGAGTCGTGGTTCACTGTTCTACTGTCAAGAGATACTTGTACAAATATGGTCTTCATGGAAGAGTCATCAGAAGAAAACCTCTTCTACGTCCTCATCACCAAATTCAATGTTTGAAGTTCACAAATGAACAGATAAACAAGCCTGATACATTTTGGAAACAAGTTCTGTGGACCGATGAAATGGTCCAGAGTTTAATAAGAAGAACCTCTGTCCAACTGTTAAGCATGGGGGTGGATCAATCATGCTTTGGGCTTGTATTGCAGCCAGCAGCACAGCAACATTTCACCAGTAGAAGGAAGAATGGATTCCACAAAATTTCTGTTTCAAATTTTGGACACTAACTTGATGCCAACTGTGAAAAAGTTGAAGAGAGGATGACTTCTCCAAATGGATAATGATCCTAAACACTCCTCAAAATCCACACTGTCTTATATTAAGAGGAATAAATTGAAGGTTTTGCAGTGGCCTTCCCAATCACCTGACCTCAACATCATTGAAAATCTATGGATAGTCCTGAAAAGATCAGTGTGTAACAGACATCCCAGAAATCTCAAAGAACTGGAAGACTTTTGTGAAGAAGAATGGATGAAGAAACCTCAAACTAGAATTGAAAGACTCTTGGGTGGATACAAAAAGTGTTTACAAGCTGTGATACTGGCCAAGGGGGGGCAGTACAAGATAGGGTGCGAAAACTTTTTGTTTTCTATTATTATGAAAGGGTCAATGATGGAAATACAGCCAAACTTCTTGACATATTAAAAGGATGTCTCATCTGTAAACTGATGTCTTTGGAAGATTTTTCAATCTTTCCTTTGGTTTTTTAGGGACTGGTCACACCACCCAAACTTTGCTGGAGCATTCATGGAGCGGTGAAAAAGAATCACTCACCACTCGTGACCGTTCATCACCGTTTAACAAAAGTTGGCTTCCGTTAAAGCAACGCCGCATACACTTTGCCACCGCTGATGTTCTTCAAGGGTCCCTCCCACCGCTCCGAAAGTTTTGAGCTGCACAAAATATTGCAGCGGTGAGGAGAAGTCCATTCGGCAAAGTTCACCCCTGCTCCACCGACGCCCAGTCAAAGTTTGGCTCCGCAAGACGCAAGTTCGTGGACGCTTGGGTCGGCTAGGTAAATGCAGAAATCTTGAACGCTGGACCACCGCTGCTTCGCCAGCATTGTACTGGCGGCAACTAAATGTTACACAAACGTTGGTGGAGCAGTCATAAGCGTCTTACGAGGGGACACGGCGTTGCTGGAATGGTGTTGAAGCAGCAACCCATGGCAGCGATGAACTTTGTTGTGGTGTTGTCATAGAGGTGCCAGAGCGGGACCAGTAATTGGCCAAAAATACAGGGTGAAATGGACCAGGAACTCATTTGTAACTGAGCTGCCGTTGAGTTCAGATCTACATCAAATTAGCCCAAACACCATCACCATGGATCCTGAGAGACTTGCAATGATTGGTGCACTAGTCCATCAGCAGAATCTGAACCTCCTCAGACCAACACTACATCAACGCTCGCTATAGCTCGCTACTGCTAAACCAATGCTAAAGCCACGCCGGCTTCAGCGGTGCATCGCTATGCCAACGCCCGTGTGTTCAATTTTTTTTCCCCATTTTGTGCGCAGTGACAAGCCTTGTCAAAATTCGGCGCCCCTCCCTGCTGCTCCAGGTACGTTCCAGCAAAGTTTGGGCGGTGTGACCAAGCCCTTAAGCACATTAATTTAACATTTTACCTAGGGTGCCAAAACTTTTATTCCCCACTGTATTAAAAGGAAATTTTCTGAGAAATAGAAAAACACAAAAAATAATCAGAATATCAGAATATTAACAATTACATACAACAGTTTTTTTATTAATAGGAAAATGCACTGTGTACCAATAGGCAGACAGGAACATGAACTTTATATTCAAGATGAAATATATGTTTCAATACCTCACCACTTATCAAGAGTTGGAAAGCCTGAACAGAGGAGTTATGAGGTTTGCTTTAAGTAACTGAAAAAGAGCTGATATTGTGAATGTGAGATAGAAGTGAATTCCAAGTCAGGTAGAGTGGCGGAAAGCTCTTTCCCCTATAGTCACAAGACGTATAGACAGAACAGAAAAATGCATAGATGAAGAAGATCTAAGTGCATGTGGGCAGTGTGTGGGGTTATGGACCCAGGACATTTGTTGGTTTTGTGTTTGGTGTCCACTTCCTGTTTTCTTTTGTTGTTGGTTGTACTTCCTGTGTTCTCTCCCTCCCTTATTGGCACACCTGTTTTCACTTACCTCATCCCCTCCTCTTGGTCATAAGTCTTCGTCTCCCCTGCACTGGTTGTCGGGTGGTTTTTGTACCTTCATGAGTTTGTGGGCAGTTTTCGAGGACTTTTCTCAAATAAATGAGAAACTTTGCAATTACTATTGCCGTCTGCATTTGTGTCCTCATGTCAACCCTGACATTACCACCCGACCAGTAACATGGACACAGCAGACGCGGAGACGTTACGAGCACTACTCCGCCAGCAAGAGGAGCAGATTTCTTGTCTTCGTCAAGGGTTGCTGGAGATGTCAAGCCGTCAGGAGCGACAATTTGCCGCGTTGGGAGAGCGGTTTGAACAACTGGCAGAGCGAGTCCAACATCCACCGTCTTTCCCTTCGCCACGCCCATCGCCTCCCATGCCGGTCCAGGGGACCTTGGATGGAGTTCCTGTCGCTCCTGCTGCACAGCTGGCCCGCCCAGAAAGGTTTTCCGGGGACTGCCGGGCCTTTATTACCCAGTGTGAGCTCCATTTCCAGTTACAGGCTCCTCATTATCCTACGGAACAAGCCAAGGTGGCCTTCATTATATCCCACCTCACCGGCAGAGCCGGAGCATGGGCTACCGCCAAGTGGCAGCGTGGAGCCCCTACCTGCGCATCTCTCTCGGCTTTCCTGGAGGCTTTCCAGCAGGTATTTCATCATACCAAGCCAGGCAGAGAGGCAGCTCGTGCGCTTATGAGATTAAGACAGCGGGACAGAAGGGCAGCTGACTATGCCATAGAGTTCCGGACCTTGGCCTCCACTCGTGGTTGGGACACTACTGCGCTCACGGACGCTTTCGTGGAAGGACTGTCCGAGGAATTAAAGGACAGACTAATCTCACTTGAGTTACCATCTACCTTGGAACCCCTCATCGCCCTGGTTATCAGGATAGATAACCGATTACAGGACCACAAGGAGGAGCATGGCAGGGTGGTTCCCCGCCTACATCACAGGCCCACCAACTCACCTGACTGTGGTGTTTCTCCCGCAGAACCCCCGTTACAAGTGCAGGAGGAACCCATGCAGCTCGGACGGGGCAGACTGTCTGTTTCTGAACGACGGTGACGGATGGCAGCAGGTGAGTGCCTTTACTGTGGCGGCTGGGGTCATTTCTGCAGGGATTGCCCCGACTCGTCAATAAGAGTGGGCGCGCTTACGAGCCGTGGTCCGGCTCCCACTATCCCGAAACCTGCTTCCTGTGTATTGGATGTTCGGGTTATGTTCCAGGAAGGGGGAATTTCTGTTAGAGCATTGGTGGATTCAGGAGCAGAACTGAACCTTATGGATGCCGGGCTAGCCAAACAGGTCGGTCTTAGGACTGAGTCACTGCCCTGTCCTATACAGGTGGTCTCCTTTAACGGCCAGGAATTAGCCACAGTCTCACGAGTCACTGAGCCGGTTCATCTCATTGTTTCAGGCTATCACCACGAGTACACCCATTTTTTCCTATTTTCCTCCCCTCAGAACCCACTGGTATTAGGTTGCCCCTGGCTTATGGTACACAACCCAGTGATCGACTGGCCCTCCAGCCGTGTCTCCGGCTGGAGTGAGAAATGTCACACCACCTGTTTGTGTTCAGCTCGGCCTCCTGGGGGAGATCCTGCCGTCCCAGTAGGGCGGCCGCCCTCACCTGACCCATTCAGGGTTCCGCCTGAATGTCATGACCTGGCTGAGGTGTTTTCAGAGTCACAAGCCCTGTTGTGTTCAGGGGTTGCCAACTATAGGTTGGCAGATTGTCGGCGCACGCCAGCACCGTCCTACCTACCTGATCAGTTCGTCATGTTGTCCACCTCGCACATCAGACTCCGGACAGAGTCGAAGAAGCTGTCCCCCAAATTCATCGGCCCATTCGAGGTTCTGAGGGTCGTCAATCCAGTGGCGGTCAGGCTGCGCTTGCCCAGGTCTCTGCGCATCCACCCGGTCTTTCATGTCTCCCAGCTGAAGCCGCATGTTACGAGTCCCCTGCAGCGCCCTTCCTCTCCGCCACCCCCTCCCCGCATCATTGATGCCTACACTGTCCGTCACCTGCTGGACGTTCGGCGACGGGGACGTGGCCTCCAGTATCTCGTGGACTGGCAGGGGTACGGGCCTGAGGAGAGGTCCTGGGAGCCTGCTTCGCGGATTCTGGATCCTGAGCTCATCAGGGACTTCAATCGGCGGCACCGGGACGGGCTTCCCCCTGCGCCAGGCGGCGCGCCTTGAGGGGGGGGTACTGTGGGGTTATGGACCCAGGACATTTGTTGGTTTTGTGTTTGGTGTCCACTTCCTATTTTCTTTTGTTGTTGGTTGTACTTCCTGTGTTCTCTCCCTCCCTTATTGGCACACCTGTTTTCACTTACCTCATCCCCTCCTCTTGGTCATAAGTCTTCGTCTCCCCTACACTGGTTGTCGGGTGGTTTTTGTACCTTCATGAGTTTGTGGGCAGTTTTCAAGGACTTTTCTCAAACAAATGAGAAACTTTGCAATTACTATTGCCATCTGCATTTGTGTCCTCCTGTCAACCCTGACACAGTGTAGGCTATAATTTTCCGATTATGCCTAACTGCGTGTTCAAGAATCGAGGTCTGGAATGATTTTGAAGTTTTTCCACCAAAGATTTATTCCTGACATGAAAGTGCTAATAACAGAGCTCTGGGTCTTCAAAATGTCCCTATCTGCTACCGTCTAAATGGACGTTCTAACACCAGGCACGATGAAGAAGACGTCCGCTGACCCTTGACCCATCAACTTAAACACAATGATTATGCATAAGCAAACAGTAGGCTGGGTCTTCCTCTCCGATTGGTCCTTCTCGTATCCTTCCTCACTGGTAGTATGTTGTGGACTCCTTTCCCAGATGAACTGGTTTTTTTCCATTGGTTTGTGAATCCTATCCTCCACATGAGCTGGTTTACGACCCAACATTCCTTGACACCTCTGCTCATCTGAAATGCAGCTCCAACCACAGTTCTCATCAAAGAGCAGCTCAGACCTATAGAATCATTTCAACCTCTGTTGAGAATCAGAATTACACAGTATGCTATGCAAACTACAAATTCATTCAAACTTTTAATCATGAAGCATTTCAAAATAAAGCAAATTAGATTAAATTAGGTTAAATTTTATTGAATTGGAAACTGCTTCTTTTCTTCAATACATATCAAAAACTCAAAAAACATGATTTTGATAGGAGGGGGTCTTTAAGAAGGAAATAGTTGCTTTCCATCAAAGAGTCTTGAAAGTACATTTCCAAACAATCTGAAGCCAATTTTAACCTAACAAAGTTTTTTTTCACTTAAGATACATTTATCACAGTCAGGATTTAAAACGTTAAACAGGGCCACACTTACAGAAATTAGACATACACAAATAAAATCTTCCATTGAAGGGGTTGCAGTGAGGATGGAAAATGCAAAAGGTCATGATTGTTTCTACACACACTGTTTTGGTATTCAAACTTGGTGTTAGTTTAGAATAAATAAAGATCAGGCCTTAGGATTATTATTGTATTATAGAAACACGGACAATGGCGGATCACCCTCTCAAGTATTCTTCACATGCTTGAAGTACACAAAATACAGAAAAATATGCTCAGCATGGCAGCTGCCAGCTGGTTAAAAACAACAAAAGGGAAAAATGTGATCATTTCAGAGATAAGGGAAAGCTTAACCTTGCCTTTGTTTGATTATCACATTTTAACACTACATGTGTTTGCTTCTGTTTCATTCAGCACCATGACAGAAATATTGTTGGTGTTGTGAACAACTCCCAATCTGTTTCCTAATTTGAACCACAGAGGTGCCAAATGTTGCAGTTCCATCAAAAACCACTGAGAGCAGCTATTTAAGGGAATGATTTCTCATGACGACAGCGATAGACCCACTCTGATAAAAATTTTGCTTTTGGTGGTTTTTACATTCTTGTGAAACTTTTATCATGATGGAGGACAGATTTAAAGAAAATTAAATCTAAAATTGCCTTTCTGAGTATTTCTTTATTCAAATTGTTCTGATTCAGGAACAGAACAAAAAAATGCAGTTAAACATATGGTTGTTGGGAAGTAAGGACAGGCTTACTCAGCGCCAACAGACCCATCCACAATTTAGAAGTGAATTTTTAATGAACTGACACTTCACAGAAACTATATGCCCTAGAAAATGACACAGGTGTTTGTTTTATTTTGGCTAAAAACTGCATCATCATAATTAAAGACCATTGGGAACACTTTTCCATCAAAATGTTATCAGAAAGGGACTTTAAGAAGAATGGTTTTACACCAAATCTAAACTTGTTTACAGTGTAGACCTGGCCCAGGATTTTATGGTTACACAGGGATTCATGGGCCTAAAAAAATGCAAGCCAAGACCAGAAAAAGAAAGATTTGTCCCCGCAGATCGCAGCCACCTGGGAAACAGACTACTTGGTAAAACTTCCGTCTGGAAAACAGCACAGAAAAAAATGACAAACCATGAAAGACATCTTCCTCATAGTTGAAAAATCAACTTCTCTCTATGCCGTTAAACTCCAACACATGGACCCTGTCCCCCCTGCAGACACACTGCTGGACCCCTGCTGGCGAACTGCCTCCCCAGGCCCTCAGGACTGAGATCCGAAGCATACTGCACTTTCAGTTGACAGATTTTATTTATTTTATTGAAAATGTATTCGTGTTTACCTGCATTTTTTAAGCCTTACTACATTATAATTAATCAACGTGTGTTTTTTGGATTGGATTTGGATCATTTCCTGTTTTATTTTGGTAACAAATTTGCTTTATTAATTTAAATAGCTGTTTATGTAAACTTAAAAAGTCCACTTAAGCATTTCTATTGTACTTATACTACTATTTCACTATATTTTCATGTTTCCATTATTATTTAAAAACTTTGTATTTGTCTTGGTTAAAAAAAACAACATTAGAGTAAGTTTTATTCTTTGAATTTTTGGTACTTCAAGTGTGTTTTGAACTGTAGCATTTTTTTCCCTTTTGTATCAAGTGGCCTCTTGGAAAAAAGTCAATTTCATACCAACCAGATGTCAATGCAAAGCAGTGAGCTCTGAAATCTGAGTTTTAGATTGAAGCAAAACAAGAAATATGTTGCAGTTTAGAAACCTGCAATGCAACAAACTCAAGTGCCAGACACAAAACAAAAATATAAAGCAGACAAAAACTGTTCCATAAATGTCTTGACATGGCAAATTTGGCATAACAGCACCTCATTATTGCAACTTATTTGTGTGCTGACATTCCTGGAAACAGGTTGTTTACTTCAGCATAAGGGTTACTGCACAGAAATTGATGATATATTCACACAACATAGAGTTTATTTTGAATTGCTTTTGTGTAAAGCGGTTGTTTTCCTATTTTCACCCTAAGTTTCTTTCAAGTTGGGCAGTAAAACATAATGTAATTACATACTGTTCAGGTAATTATGTGTAATTATGCCAGGCATCATGATGTTCTTTTGAGGAACTCAGCTGTACCTGCAAATTATAGAGGGACAAAAGTATTCTTTATACGTGTGTACCTGAACCTAACATGGAGTGTTCTGTAACACAATCTCAATCAATTCCAGATGTGAAGAGAAAGTTTGCTTGTCAACAAACTGTAACATATACAAAATACATTTGAGAAACTCAAACTAGTTGGTTTGTCAAAGATTATCACAACTTTTAAATGTGACTCTGTATGCATCACTTTCCTGATTGTTATGATTCAGGGTTTCCAGAAGTCTTAAATTTAGAAAGTCTAAAATAGAATGTTGCTCATTTTTGCTTCTTTTTGTGCTCATGGAGGATTGTCTTGTGCTTATGTCATAAGAAATTGTGCTGCAAAAATAAGAGCATTTCCCCAGCCTTGTCACATTTCTGTGGGATGTCATCCTGCTCTTCAACTACCCTTATTTACATGTCAGCCAGCATGTCGGCGACTGAGTACACAGCTGTACACAAAAGTGATGAGTAGGGTTGAGGTCAAGGCTGCTGCTGGGCCATTCTTCTTCACTTCACACTAACTGTATTTTTTTCTTTTGTAAATGCGTTCCCAGTGGTCTTTTAATTATTATTATGCCAGTTTTTTTGGCCAAATAAAAAAAAAAACTGTTGTTTTTTAAGACTTGTTTTCTGCAGTGCAGCAGGAGTTCACCAGAAATTCTATTTAGACTTGTAGGCGGGACAGTTGGCATGGAAGTTAGCTGCGCTAATTACCCATCATTCCTTTGTTTACACTCCTGCAAGCACCTTATCAGCTCATGCTAACATTAGCGTAGCCAAAAAAAAAAAACTATATCAGACCTATCTAGTCGCACAGTTTAGAGCCAGAAGCCAGTTCAGGCGAGGGAAATGAAGAATGGATCTATTTGTCTGCAAGTGAATGCTTCATAATTGTAGCGGAGAAGGGAGACTTTGGCGCGCCCATGGCAGTTGCTGCATCACAAATCCAAGCTTTTTCAAACTGTGAGTTGTCATCTACTCTTGATCCAAAAGGATTTGGATAAAGAAATACACAGAAACGCGATTTTGTTCTTAAATTATTTTATACAAGTTCTCCATTTTGAGAAAATGCTACAAGAACATGTTAAAAACACCAAAGACTATTTTCAGGAGTGGGTCTTTCAGGTAGTTTTTCTTCATAGAGCTGTTTCAAAATAAAGGTACAAATGACATTTCGCTGATTTATGGGACATATAAATCTGCTCTTGTGTGCCCATTCCTAGTGCACTATGCAGTTTTAGAACCAGTGGGGTATCATCTTGATATTCCTCATAGTTAAAATATGTGACGTACAAAACCTGAGGGGGAAAACAACATTAGTCAACAAAGCTGAATATGCATTTGTATTTGCAGATCGAATCATCTTAACTCTACAGAGACAACATGGTTGGATCGCTTGCTCTCTGATGGTTAAAAACTTTTAAATGAGCAGCAATCAGTCAGAATAACTTGAGGTGAGAGCAAAGACGAGCATGGCTACAGCCGTGCAGACTGAAGAGCAAAAGCCAGGACATCAGTTTACTGTTAAGAACTGCATACAAATGGTAAATGGTGTATACTCGTATAGCGCTTCTCTACCTTCTTTGAAGGGCCAAAGTGCTTTACAGTTCACCCATTCACACACTGATAGTGGTTCAGCTGCCAAACACTGGCGCCAACCTCCCGCCAGAGGCAATGTAGGGTTCAGTGTCAAAGACATTTTGACACACGGGCTGGCAAGGTGGAAATCAAACCTGCAATATTCCAATCAGAGGTCAACCGCTCTACCTTTGAAACAGAAGCAGAAACATCTTCATGAGCTGGTGAAGCTTGGAAACGGAAGGTGTCTGAGTGTGTGATTGTGGCCCTGTGACAGACTGGCAACCTGTACAGAGAGTACCCTACCTTTGCCCAGGGGTAGCCGGGTTAGGCTCCGGCATCCCCGTACCTCGAAATAGGTTTCAAAAATGGATAGATGGTAAACGGGTTTTCCAACTGTATGAGATCTATTATCAAGGAGTATTGCTTCAGCAATGAAAAAAAACAACTGCATTTGTCGGACTATAAGTGTAAGTGAAGTGTAAGTCGCACTTTTGGAAGAAATGTATTTTAAAAAATTACATGAATAGAAAATAGAAAAGAAAAGAAAATAATAATGGAATAGATAGCAATAATAGAGTGAATATGTGTGCACTTCACCACCGTAACAGACTGTTGCTTATTTCACTTCACGAAACATAAGAAGAATCTAGTATCTTAGCGCAACATATGAAGAATTTTCAGTTCACCGTGGCCTTATAAACATGCTAACAAGTCAACTAAACTCTTTATATCACTTCAAATCACTAAATCCATTAAATTCTTCATCCTTTGAGTCGCTTTGGAACATATCTGTCAAGCCTGGCGAAAGTATAAGCATCACTTCTTCTTCTTTATTGCTGTTAGTTGCAAATACTGATATACATATTGTACATATAGTGCCTTCTAGTAGTTGTTGTTATTTGTTTAAAAAAATCACACAGAAGTTGCACCTGAATATAAGTATAATCACTGTCCAAACTATGCAAAAGGACTAGATTTATACTCCAAAAAATATGGTACTTAACACAAATTTCAATAATTTCCTTTTTTTTCTATGGTTACCCTTCAAATGACAATCAGCTAATGGACTTGATTAATTGGTTTTACTTTTTATCAGTAAAAAAACGTTCTGTTCCAATGAATTTACTCTTTTAAACACAGACCAGATGCACTGAGGCCTGGTGGTTAGCATTTTCATCTTGCAGCAAGAAGGGCCTGGTTCAAATCCTACACCTTTCTGTGTGGAGTCTGTATGCTCTCCTGGTGCATGCGGGTCACTCTGGCTTCCTCCCATGGTCAAAAATCCAACTTTATAGGTTAATTGATGTCTCCAAATAGCCCCCAGGGTCTGCAAGTGATTGTGATTGTGTGGCACTGTGACAGGCTGGCAACCTATCCCAGGTGTATCCTGCCTTGGTCCAATAGTTGCTGGGACAGGCTCTGGTAGCCCCATGACAAGGGTGAAGAAAATGGATGTATGGATGGAAACCAAGGCCTACAAAAACAATGTTAAGAATGCTGATGTGCAGACTGGCGCCAATCTATAGACACTAGGAGCAACGTGGGGTTCAGTGTTTTGCTCAAGGACACTTTGACACATGGGCGTGCAATACCTCATATGCTGCAACACAATCGTCTATCTGGGGGAAATTGCTCCCTTCCTTAATGCTGGGACTCAACAGTGTAATGTGATTTCTGCCTTTTCTTTGAGTGAGAATCAAACCTGCGATCTTCCAATCAGAGGTCGACTGCTCTACTGCATCATGGTAAGTTAGTATGGTATGTAAGTTAAAAGATTGGTAAATTCTTGCATTTTTATCAATTTTTTAAGGCCTAAATCACAAATGTACATAGTGAAGGTGAGATATAGCTATCGATTTTTTTTTTTTTTTATGTAGGCTATTTTTGACAGTTCATACACCTGGGGGTAATCAATGAAAATGAAAGTTAAAAAAAAAAAGGTGTCTCCCCGAGTGTGGTTGCTTTGGGCCTTAGAAAGAGTGGTTCCCCCCCTGGCTCAGGAGAGCCTAATCAAAAAAACATGACACAGGTGTGCTCCTCGCGCGCTCAAGGCTCTGCTACCGATTCAAGCATTTGTACACAGACAGTTAGAGCTAAGCTGAGAAGAGGTCTTCTTCTATTCGGACGTAGCCTTAAAAAATGAAGGTGCCAGAGGCGGAATTAATGAGCGATATTCTGAAGAGGCTGACGGGGGAGTCTGCTCTGCCGGTGTACTGCTGCATCGAGAAGTTCAAGCGCGAGAGGGACGGGCTCTACTTTGTTGCCGAGGATTTCACCGAAACTGTCAAAAAAAGAGAAATGGTCAACGCCAAGGAAAGACTGAGAGTGAGTTCACCTAAGAGCGCACGTATCAACTCTGAATACTTGTACAACAACAGCTTTTGAAAAACCAAAATCTAGAGATTTTGATAACGGGTGCTGTTTCTTTAATTCGGCCCCTTCTGTTGGTACAAGCATAAATGAAAACGTCTTTTTTTATTGTTTAACATCAATAATTTCCTTGATATCACCATTTATTCGTCGAATTAACGTTGTGTTCCAGTTCTTGGAAAAAGGCTGGTTTCCCGAGTTCTGTTTGCTGTTTCCTTTAGCAGTTCCGAAGACATGTTTTCATACTTTACACTGACCTGCCTCAAGAAGAACTTGACGTCATATTTTGACTGTTGCTGTTCACCAAGAAGGCATGCAATAAAAACCCCAAGGAAGACTGTTGCATTTACTCAAAAGGTGAAAGAGGTTTAACATGAACAAAGGAAATATTTTTTGTGTTTAAGGAGAAACAAAACATATAAATGGAAGTTATAAAACAGTTCTGGTTTTCTTTTGCGCGTAAGAAACTATCTGGTGGTCATTTGTGCACAGGAGACCTTTTTAAAGTCAGTTACCTGAAAATGACTTTATGGTGGTGATTTTTAAATAGTATTGACCAGGTTTGAGGGACAACAGTATATTTACAATTAGTCACACAGAGTCTTTGAATCCATCCAGTGTTGAATCCCTGGCTGTACCAAGCACGAGGAGTTCTTTTGTCCATTTAAAATGACCAAAGGCTCAAAGAGGGGCCCATCATGACCACACCCCTCTGGTGGTCTATCCCGCTACCCTTTCTTGCACTGTGTTCTGGTGACTTTCTCTCTCTTCCAGCGGTGCGGTGCGGCCCAGCATCCTGTTGTTGTCCCTCAACGGGGCTTGTTCTTGGCTCTTTTGCGCCTTGGTCTTTTATTCGGGAGAAGATTGACCTCAGTTAGACCAAACCAATGTCTCTCTTTAGGAACGTGGAGGGGCCTCAAGTGATTAAAAAATTATCCTTTTTGTTCTCTTAAATGTTAACTACGCTCCTTATGACATCCCCCTGTGTGGATTATTTCTCAGTGTGTTTGAACCCTGATGTAAAGGCAGGCATTGATTCTAATTGGGTTTATCTGAAGTTTAATGTGTGATGTGAACTGCAGCTGGATGCAAAAAAAAGCATTAGGGAGGGCTCAAAAGCTTAATCTGTTCACTAAAAGTTACAGAATTTATATATTTAAAAAAAAGTATGCTGTAACAGTTCCCCCCCCACCATAACAAGGTTCCACCACTCTCTGCACTGCTCTGCATTGTCTTCGGGGGGGATCGGGTCACTCCCATCTTCATCCTCTCCTCAGGAGGCTGCTCACACCCCAGTCCTGGTATGCCATGGTCCTGGCCTCCTCCATCCTCTTTTCTCGTCTTGGTCCCTGTATAAAATCGATCGATGTCAGGTGTACACCCGTCTCCTGTTCTGAAATTACGTCTGTGAGGAGTTTAAGGTCCCTGCAATTTCCACTCACTGTGTCACAATTTAGATAGAATAAGGAGACCAGAATTGGCACAATAAAAACACACCCTGTCACAATTACGTGAGCTTATTGAGTTTTAGGATGTATTCAGACTGGACACATTTGGTTCGCTCAAAGTGAACCATAGTTCATTTCCCAGGATAATCAGGAACCGCTCTCTGACCCATCTTTCAAGGTGTTCTTGATTTCATTTTCAGCTGGACTGAGCTCAGGTTCACAAAGTTTCCTCGGTCTGAATAGGCTTGAAGTAAATGAAATGGACCAAAACAGCCACCGTAGCCTGGCATTACGGAATGTAATATGGAGCAACAATGAGACACAACAACTCATTGAAATGTGGCCAGATAAATGCAATTAAATTGAAACAACTTTGAATGTGATACACATTGCTTCTCACACAGTTTTCTCAATGATCTATGTCATAAACGGTGTTGGAGGTAACAGATTACAAAATAACAAACTACTGTAATTTAATTACTTTTATCAGTAACGGAGTAACGTAAGGAATTATAGTTCAAATTTCAGTAATTAATTACAGTTACTGGACTATAGAAACCCTCGTTACTGCTTTGGTTGCAGATTTAATAGAGATGAATATGACATAACAGTATTTTCCACATCTGACTTTGAGCTGTAGCAGAGACCACAAATGTTCTAACTTATTTGTGTGTCATTTTTCACACTGTTGTCTGAATTCAAATGATGTCAGGTTATGTCTTGAACCATGTTCATACCTTGCACAAGGTTATTGCTTTAAAAATATAGTTTTTTATTATTTCGTTTTATTTTATTTCTTTACCTATATTTAATCAGATAAGTTCCTTTTTAGATTAAACATCTATTTTTCAAAGGAGCTCTGTTAAATGAAAGACAAGAGGATCTTGTTTGTGCGAAGCTGTTCTTTCCTTGAGAATTTGTATGAGTGGAAAAAAATTAAGCGATATAAAAAGTTTGAATAAGTGAACTATCCTGACAAGGATTGCAAAGTTTAGCACTTCATTATTCTTTATGTCATAGCCTTGCCCCGCCCTAATTCCTGGCCAATGACTGAAGAGATCTTTAATCATATGTTTTGTGTAATCACATGTAGATGGAATCGCACGTCAAATTTCTCACATGTAAAATTGACATTCTATAAATAAATAAAGTTTGCCTCATTTGTCATAACAGTTACATAATTCAACTTTTTTTGAGTGAATGTAATTTACTTCCATTATCAACCAGCTCTGGTTGATCTTAAATAATTCTTGTAATCTCATTCATCAATTTGATCAAGTTTTTGTGTTGCTCAATATTTCCCAGCTTCGGTTATCATTGAGTAACTGCTGGATATAAAATTTGGGCCTTCTTTCTCCACAGATAAGGAACTTGAACACAATGTTCTCCCGACTGAAGCGCATGCTCCCTCTAATGCAGCCAGACAAAAAGCCAAGT
The DNA here is from genome assembly GCA_036245035.1 of Adrianichthys oophorus. NCBI lineage: Eukaryota > Metazoa > Chordata > Actinopteri > Beloniformes > Adrianichthyidae > Adrianichthys > Adrianichthys oophorus. The sequence continues at coordinate 4,171,310 of BSAI01000189.1, read as the reverse complement.
AAAGTTGATACACTCAAAGCAGCAACGGAATACATTCGACTTCTTCTTGCTGTTTTGCGGGACACAGAAAATGTAAGCGTGTCGTGTCTGAGGCATCTATCAAATCACAAATTACAACAACAAAAACAATGCTGACATACAATGTTGACTGCTGTTATTTCACAACTTGTAGAATAACACTGGGACAGATTTCTTAAAGAATGCAATCGCTTATGGTCAGCCTGATGGCTTCGCCAATGACCTCTGGAGGATGGACGATGTGAGTATTTTAATTTTTGGCTGTTTATATGGTAGCTTTTTAACCAAACATAAACTTCCGTAGTATCATCTTAACATCAGGTTTTATCTGAAAACTCTGGTACATCATAGACCCTACAAAAAGGTTACTGTGAAACTGTGTCCCAAAATGGAATGATAGTGAGCTTTTTATTACAAATTGAGGCTTTTTGCCTTTTAATAGGATTTTTGTGGTTTAGTTCATTTGTTCTTCTTTTTGTGAATATTCTTTTTTTTTTTTTTATTAATTTTAGCATATATAATAAACGAGACAACAACCAATGAATCCTCCTTCATTGTGACTGCACCTGATTATCACAGCAAAGAAAACAAAATATATCAAGCAATAGAAAAGTAAAATAAAAAGGACAGCCATAAAGTACAATTTTACAGCTAAAGATTTGCCAAAGAGCCAAACAGATACACAAAGGCCACGATGCAAATCTGTGGCAGAGAAATTTTTAAAAAGTGGATAAATAAATGAGAGTCCAATAATAATAATGAGGGGAAAAAAAACAAACAAATTAGATACATAAGTATATAATAATCTGAGAAGGACAGTAAAAACTTTTTTACTGGACATCACTATTAGAGTCTTTGTTTCTAATCAGATCGAGAACAGGTTGCCAGATACCAAAATCAGAAATTAGTGCCTTGAACTGAGAATCTGATTTGTTCTAGAGATGAACACAGCAAAAGGTCATTCACCAAATGTTTAAATGTAGGCGGAAATGTCTCCTTCCATTACATAATAATGATCCGCCTGGTCAAGAGGGTTGCAGATGCATTTAAATAAAGTTCTGGTTGTGTTTAATAACTGCTATGGCTGATGGTTCAATGTGGGCTTTTACTCACTTAATTTTGGGTAGCTCCAAAACATGTGATAGAGAGCCTGGTTCTGTGCAACAGCGATCGCGTTTATCATCAATATCAGGTTTGATTTGAGCAAGTTTTTCTGACTTTTCACTGCTAAAGTAGTTACTAAGGTCAGATACACATTTATTTTGTTTTTGGGTTTTTTTTTTTTTTTGGCCAGCGAGTTGTGAATGTTGTCTTCACTGTATAACTAAAGCAGAACTCTAAAACAACTTTACTGATTCTAATTACTTTATTATTTTATTTTAACTCTGAACTAAAATATGAACATCTAGCTGAAATATGGGTTATGATACCAACCAAAAAGTATTGACCAATACCTAGTTTTTTTGACTGAAAACTTTTTTTGGTTTGCTTACTTGGCTTACAGTTCTAAAGCATCTAAGCATTTCTTTTTTGTCGTCTTTTACTTTGTTGTTGACAGTTCTTGAACCTGTCAGATGATCACATGGATGATGGATTTACCATGCCTCCAGAACCTGCAGCAGAAGATGGAGACATGACTAGACTGGTGTTACAGCATTGTGTGATGCCAGGATACCAGTTCATCATTCAAGTAGCGCCTGATCAAGCTTCGGTAACTAACAAATTTGACGTGTGGGACTTGTCGTGTTAAGGTGCAGTTTGTTTGCATTAAATAAAAATGTACTGTTTTAGTTGGGTTTTGAACTCATTAAGGAGGCCAAACTTGAAACGGGGTTGAAGTTTGGCATCTTTCTGATCCCGAATAACTAATGAGCAAAGTAAAACCTGCTGAAAATAATCTTAAAATGTATATTATAGGCGGGGGTCTTGGTGTGGGGATGTCTGGGAGCTCTCCCTCCTTTTTTTTTTTTCTCTTCATTCCTTCATCCACTTCAGCTTAACATAACATTCACCTGAGCACAGGCATCAGCTCACCTTTGCACCTTCAAATGGTGTGCGTGTCAGAAGGTAGTGCTTTGCATGTGTTGGTTGGTATGTACAAGTGTGCGTGTGAACTGGATGTGGACAAGTTTGTGAACACTATTGGAGCCGGCAGGTATGTAACAGCTGAGTGTGTGGACAGGCCCCGCCCATTTTAGACCAACACTCACTATTTTAATGGGTATAAGCTCCAGCATTTTGTTGCCTGTAGATTTGCAACTCTACTTTCCCTTTCCATTAGTCATTCTCTAAAATCTATAATCCCCCCCCCCCCCTTCTTCCCCCTTTCTTTTTCCGTCCGGTCCAACAAAAAGAACACAAACAAAATTAATATTAATAAAGTTTTGTTTAAATTACAAAAGGGGCTTATACCAACATACATTTTGTGTTCGCTATGATTTATAACCCCCGATTGTAAGAGTAAAATCTGTCTAATGCAAGAGGCTTTCAGCTCATATCTGTCTGCTCAGCTGTTGGACAGGACAAGTTAAAAAAAAAAAATGTATATTATATTTTAGTCAGTTTGTAAACTTTTTATTTTGTTGTGGCAGACACTACAGTAGCTGTAAATCTAAATAGTAATTGTACAGATGCAAAATATACTGACAATTGTTTTCAGTCTAGAAGACCTTTGCTGGAGCAATGTTTAAATTATTATTTTTTTAATAATTCAAGCAGAGCTTGCAAAACATTTTAACTGAATTCACTAAGTTGTCATTTAAGACAAGTGATCAAGAAAAGCAATCAAGAAAAAACAAGCTAAAAGTTTGATTTCTCTGAACTCCAAGGAACTGATTGTACTTGAGCTTGGAGCAGTGCACATCTGCTCTGAGTTATTATAACTGCCAGATTTGATGTCAACCAGGAAGTACCAAATATTGCAGTTTCTCAAATGACAACTGAAAGCAGATTCCAAAAAGAAGCAATTTCCCTTTAAATTCCAGCTTTATACAACTAAAATAAGTAATATTTGGTTTATCTGCTTACTTTTTAGCTTTCAACTATTTAATTGTTTAAAACTAAAAAAGAAAACCATGACATCAAAGTTGTATGTAAAAACATCTTAAATGAACATTGGATGAAAGTTGGGTCATGCGCACATCACTGCCCTGGATCTATCGCCCACTAACGGACATAACCCCAATCTCCAAATGTTTATTTTTGAAAACCATCTTGGTGATGTGCTGAGTTATTGAATCTTGCCTCTGTGGAAGTTGGCAGAACCCAGTGGCTCATAGCCCCTGCATGCTGATGCATTTGGTCTTTCATGCTGCCTGGCAGCAACTCTTGATTGTTTTCACCTAGGCAAGTTACTGCCAGTGTGTTTCTGTGCCAAACCTGTGCACGCTGGCTTCATCATGACTGTCAAATCTGTACTTTTTACATCCTGTCTGTCTGCAACTCTGTCATCCTCAGCTCCTGTGTTTCTATCTTTTTCTCTGACAGCTACTTCTCATTCTGTCACTTTTTCTCTGGACTGGAGTCAGAGGGAATTTCTGGAGCTTTCGATGGGTCCAGCGGTTTTATCCTGTACATACAATTTGAGTTTCATATAAACCTACACATTTTATACCCAAACGTATATTAATAGATAAATATATCCACATACCTGATTGACTGAACACAATTGATTTAGGTTGTCAGCATCAAGCAGTGCAGAGAGAGCTGGAAAACAGGCAGGGTTGTGGCTGTTGAGGACCAGGGTTGGCCAGCCCTGTTATATGGTGGCACTAAAAGACTCTTGGCCATGTCCTTGGATAATTTCATTTTACTCAGAAGCTTTTCGTGCACTTTAACATTTTTAGATTGAAATCCATGCCTTGCTTTAGAGATTTTTGTAAAGCAGTTTTTCTATGTATTATATCCACAGTGGTAAATTTAGATCTTCTTTATGGGTGAAGTATTTAGATCAGATATTCAGTGAAGTTATTTATTTTGGTTAATTTGGGCGGCTGACTCAGATTTACTTTTTCAGCTTTGATTAATTAATTCAACTCCCCAAATATTTTTGTCATTTGATGAGCAGAAAGGCAGGCCAATGCTCACTGGCAGAGTTGGACCAAATGTTGCAATGCATTCTAGATGTTCTAATAGTAATGTATCCTACAGCCTGCTATAAATAATAAACAATATGTCAGGCCAAATAACATTTCTTATATAAATATATATCTCCTCTAGTTTATTAATTTAGGCTAAACTGTGAAGTGATGTCCTTTTGTTTTTAACACTGTGTGGCTCTTTATATCAGACAGGTTTTCAAATGGATTCATTAATATGAAACATCCTCTAATCATTCATGATTGTAGCTGAACAGTGCAGTTATTGCTGCCAGATAAAGCAAACCTCTTTTGAGGAAGTTAAAGCAGAGTGTTTTGGGGGTTCTGTGTCTTAGCGCAACAATTATGTAGCTCAGTGTGGATTCTTTTAAATATTCTAAATGCTGAGATCCAAATAGAAATAAAAAGAACACTTGCGATTTCTGATACCTAAGCACTTTTGTCAAAAATTGACTGACACCCCAGATTTTATTGAATTGCAGCTTAACCTCAAGAGGATCAATAATGATTTTTTTTCTGCCTCAGAAATGTGAGTGAGATGCGGAGTGAGGGAAAAAAAGGAAAGAAATCAGACTCCTACTGAGGGTGACAACTGTGCTCATTAATAACGTGTTAGCGTCTGTGTTTTCGCACTGTCCACAGTCTTCACTTCCCTGAAATGATTCTTCTCCATAAGGAGGCAGAAATGCCCTCAGTATTTGCATTCACCCAACTGGTCTGTTTATTCCCTTCTGTTCCCAGCTTTAAAAAGTCCATCTCTGCCTCATCCGGGGAAAATGTTATTTGTAATCATGCTATTTTCTACAAAGGCTCTGTCCATCAAAGGAGATGGATTACTTCTGTTTAACAGGCTGAGCCAACTGTATTTGCCTGAGTAAGTCGGCTAAAGAGGTGCTGAAGGCAAACAAGGATCTGAACGGATCAGGAGCCTCGTATAAAGGTAGCATGTTACTGCAGAACAGGGTTATACAAATAATGATTGTAGACTAGACTGTAAAATGTTTCTGAAGTAGATTAAACCAACAGTTTCAGAGTTTTTACTTCATTTTTCAAAATACCAAAAAAGAATGCAGGCCTTGCCACAGCAGCTCTGCCTCCATCTGTGAGAGTAAATTGAACTAATTGTAAAGAACTTTAGGCCTTAAAGTATAAAACTGTACATACATTTCAAAGAGCAGGACCCCCCACACACACGTTCCCTTCATTATCTTCTGAAAATATTGATTTAGTCATCATTGAATGGTTCTTAAGTGCCTATTTCAATGCTTTCATTCATGCACTCATTCATTTTCCAATCCGCTTTTTCCCTTTCGGGGTCACGGGGTTGCCGGAGTCTAACCCGGCCACTCATGGGCGAAGGCAGAGGATACCCCTGGACTGGTCGCCAGTCTGTCGCAGGGGTATTTCAATGCTTTTTCTTTTATAATTAATATTCCCTGAGCATTGGACATGCACTGTTTCTTCTTCAGGATTGCACAACTTTTTCTGCATGCCACCTTTTTATAACAATGATTACTGACATTTTTTGTGACATATTTATACAGACTGGACAAATGGTTGTGAAGCCTTGCATTTTTCAGCAAGGAACAGACAACATCCAAAGAGTAAAAAGCAGACAAGATGAGACATTTAGTATTGTATTCAACCCGTTTCACTCTAGAACATGATTCTGTCTCTCAAAAGCAGTTTAGCACCAATTGTCAGTAGTACAACTATCTTATGTAACTTTATTTAATGTTTAAAATGGAGCGTCTAGATAAATACAGGATGAATTTGAACAGCTGCATCACCTTGAAGAGAGAGACCTTTTTCTTTAAACTGTCTTGTTAAAGACACACTCAATTTTTTAAAACATGTTCTTGTGGCATTCTACTCCGCACCATCAGTCTCGCCCAAAACTCGGAGGCAATTTTTTAATAAACTGCTGCTGCTTTGCAGAAACTGTTCCAGAAAACGACACAGGTTTTTAGACTTTTGGCTAAAAATTGCATTAATCATTATTAAAAGACCAGGAACGCTTTTACAACTGATCAAAAGATGATCAGTGGGATTCGAAATAGAGCTGTGAGGAGGTCTCTGATATTTTGGCCTCAGTGTCTGAGACCATACAGAATGGACCATCTTTATTGTAAATGGGCTGAGTGTTATAGGAGACCAAAATATGTCAAATGGTTTAATGTTTTCAAAGGATTTGACATGAAAGCGATTCCTGTAGGCTAACAAGCCAGCCGTCATCCAAGAAAGTTTACCATAGAAACTCTTGCCCATTTTATAGAAGATAATTGCAAGTCAATCTCATAAAGAAGAATCATACTTTTAAAGCAAGCCAACTTTTTGCATCCCTTTTTTTTAACGCCTTTGACTACTCAGTTTAAATGAAGTTTTTTTGATGTCAGAAGAACAAAAATAAGTGATATTTGCATTCCATTATGTTGTGTGTATCCTGTGACTTGTCTGATCGTTTCTCTTTTTTTAAATGATTGTCTTTACAATGTTGAGAATTCTATACAGCAGTAATTTGAAGTCCCAATAGCATTTCATAATGACGGCAGGGAAAACATTGTTTCTTTTAACCTCTGTGCCCAGCTCTGGGTGGCAGAAGTGTTGATTGCAACATAATGGTTGCATTCATATTTGTTGATATTCAGCCTGTTTATTTTGGAAGTGAAATAGGAGGTAAAATAACCTGAAATGTAATAAGCTTAAAAAAGCTTGCTGGCACTTCAATTTGAATCAGATGTTTTACTCCTCTACCTTCATAAACGGAGACTCTGCATTTATATTTTCAAAGCAAACCATTTAGTAATGCGGTGAAATTATCATCTGAATTTTCTTCTAACAGTGCATAGATTGCCCCCATTGGTTTGATTGAATGTGAGTAATGCAGAAGCAGTACTGGTAGAGAATTCAGTTAAAAGGTTAATTGTAGGCTCAGATTTGTCAATGTTGCAGCCCACCAAAGGGAACATGGTTTAGATCTCATTTAAATTTTTTGGCAAACTGTAAGAATAATCAGACATATGTTTGATTTCATAAATGATCTGGCAGAAAGGCACCGAAATTACAACTTGCAATCAGCACAAAGCATCTGATTGTCTGACATCTGAAAAGCAGAAATTATCTTCAAAAGTACCTGTATTGTCTGATTGGGTAATTTAAAGTGAAGAGGTTTGGATCGAGACTTGATTTTCTTTTCTCTTGTTCAAATATGTCATTATGCTGTTAGCTGGATTGATTTGAAAGTTCAGAGTAGATCACCTTTGATAGCATTCTTTTTTTTTATTCATGATTAAAATATCAAATGCGAAAACTGATATTTGATTTCCTGCTTTATTCTTCAGATGTCTCAACCCTGCTGAGAAAATGAGACCAACTCGTGACAGGTTGGATTCTTTTATTCTGTTTTTTTTGTATCTTTAAAACTCAGATGAATGCATTCCAAATGGTTGAAAGTGCTGTAATTCTATATCAAAAAGTCATGTTAGCATGTAGTTAAACTAGTCAAAATGCACTGACTTTGGGGTACAGCTGTTTGATTTTATTTATAAGGCATGGGGGCTACCTGATATGAACATTTGTGCAAAAGTGTACTAATGGTGCCCTCTAGTGAATTGTTGTGATCATGTGCTGTGTTACAAGCTGTTCAATCCAGTGATGATGTCAAGTCATGCAATTGAAGTGCCCTAAACATTCACATTATTCTGTAACTCGTGAAGCAACTTTTTCTAAAAAAGAAAAAAAAATTACAATTTTCTGTGTATTGTCACCCTGCCTTTAAATTGTTTAAAGAAAAGAACTCCCTTTCTGTTTTTGTTTCAGCCTCGCTTCATTTAGTCTTTGAAACTTTCACACATTGTAGTCTGAATTATTCCATTAGAATGTGTGGATGCTCATCTGTCTAGAACAGGGGTGTGCTCCAGTTCTCCAGGACCACTGTCCTACTTGTTTTCCGGATTCCTTCCCTTTGATTACCTGACTCGTGTGTGTGTTTGGCCAATAAAAACCGCAAGGGTTGGACACCCAGCTGTTCTAGAACAGCCAGGTTCTTAATGTCTTTAAAGCCCGTTATAAAACTCTGTTTTTGTTCAATTTGATGTCTAGCATTACAAGTCTGCTTTTCTTTGTTTTTTTTTTTTTAAAGAGATTGCTTTTAAAATCTTTCGTTGATTTAGATGTGACTGAAAACTTCTGGTGGTCTGCTGCAAAGTTTGTACTGACTGCTGCTTTTCGTTGGCACCCTGTGTACACAAAGTTTAAATGAGTACATTTAAAGCTAACACAACAGGACAGTTTTAGGCTGACTCCACTCTAAGTCCAGATTTGGAAAAATGCAAAAAAAATAAATAAGGGGGCAGGACTAGGGCAGGCAGGCTGAGAAACTGGAGCTGCAGAGCTTGATGACATGAAACTTTTGAAATAAAGTAAGACTTACACCAGTTGACAAATCACAAAATACAACTGCACTACCTCGTTTCAACCTCTAAGAGGCAGTACACAGATGGTTTTAGCCGGGAATTAAATCTTCAAAAATTTGGCAAGGGCCAACAATCAGCACTTATTCCCATTTATACAGATAAACAACAAAAAAAAAGTTTATTTATTGTTTTTACCCTTTTAAAATGGCTTCTATATTTTATTTTTATGAAGAATTGATCGAACAATTTTAAGTGAAAGTTCAAAGCGTCAACAATCAAAGAACTCTCCCCCACCCTCCCATGGTGGCAGCGTCCCCAGTGGCTATCATACAACAACAATTAATCAAAAATAAATGTTATACATAGAAGCAAATGTGACACATATTTCAAAATAAGTCAATACCAGAAATGCTTTACTTTCACAAAATAGCTGCGTCAGTTGACTCAAAATAAAATTACAACTCCATCCTCCGAATGTTTTTTTTCTTTTTCTTCAAAGCTTATACTGTTACTTAATTAAAATGGTAAAGAAAATGGCTTTTGACATTTCATCCTGAAGCATTCAGTTTGTTTCATTGGAACTAAGGGGCCAAACCCAAGTCATGAAAAACGACCCCACACCATCATTCCTTCTCCACCAAACTTCATACTCGAGACAACGCAGTCCGAAATGTAACGTTCAAACACAGACTTATCCATCAGATCGCCAGATGGAAAAGTGTGATTCATCACTCCAGAGAGTGCGTCTTTACTGCTCTAGAGTCCAGTGGCGGCGTGCTTTACACCACTGCATCCAACGCTTTGCATTCCACTTTGTGGCGTGTGGCTTGGATGCAGCTGCTCGGCCATGGAAACCCATGCCATGAAGCTCTGCGATCTGTACTTGAGATAATCTGAATGAAGGTCACAAAGTTTGGAGCTCTGTAGAAATTGACTGTGCAGAAAGTCGGCTACCTCTTTGCACTACAGTCTGCATGGCCTACCACTTCATGGCTGAGTTGCTGTTGTCCCAAACTCTTTCATTTTGCTATGATAGAGCTGACAGTTGACTGGAATGCCACGACTTTATTTGTTGAACAGATGGCGTCCTATGACAGTTCCACGCTGGAATTCACTGAGCTCGTGAGAGCGGCCCATTCTTTTACAAATGTTTGTGAAAACAGTCTGCATGCCTGAGGGCTTGAACGTATACACCTGTGGCCAGGCCATTTGATCAGGACACCTGAGTCTGATCATTTGGATGGGTGAGCCAATACTTTTGGTAGTATACTGAAAATACCATTATTAAGCAGTAAGCACTATTTGAAGCTGCTGGTGTCTCTGAAGTTCCACCAACATCAAGGTGTAGGATCCTCCAGAGCAGAGAAAGGGAACTCCAGGCCTTGAGGGCCACATTCTTGCATGTTTTTCAACATATCATGTTCTGGCTTGTTCTAACTGGCTGGACACACCTGAACCAGGTAATCAGTCATGAGTAGGGAAATCATGCAGACATTGCGGCCCTCAAGGCCCGGAGTTGCCCATCCCTGCTCTAGAGTCTTGCAGTTCTATGTAATCCTATCTTCCCCCCCAATAGGCTCTCTGAGACTTTTACATTTCTGTGAGCAGTTGAGACACAAGTTAAAAACCTAAAAGCATTTCAGTTGGTGAAGGCTCTTATTTATCCAGGGGACGTCTTAAAGTTGGCCTCCAGACTTTAAATCTTCTCTTGACCTGTTTCACCTCCAAGTGTCTTCGTCAGTCTAGCCAAATGCCATGACTCAACTTCAGGATAGGAGCATTTTACTCATAAGAACCCAAGTCAAACATGTTGGTGGTAGTGTGATGGTCTGGGAATGATTTGAGCCTAGATGACTAGTCTCAACAGTTTGAACCATAAATGCTGTGTTTCACCAGAAAATCAAGGAGGACAATGTTTGGTTATCAGGACTTGGTTCTCAACAGTGCAGGGTGGGTTGGGATGGGATTTACAGTTGGGTTCTTCAGTAGAACAATGATTCTAACATGCCAAAAAGCTCAGTTTTTGAGAAGAAGCTAAATTAGGGGTCTTCAAGAATGGATGTAAATCCATATGAAATGTTTTGTTTTTATGACCCTTTGAACAAGATGTTCAAAACTTTAATTCTGTGGAGAGGAACAAAATCTATCCACAGCTGTGTAGAAGATGATGATGCTTTCCATTGCATTGGGTTCATGTTTCTAAAGTCATAAAGCTCTAGACAGACTTTAGTGCAAAGGAAAGACTTTTTTTATTTTTTAAGGTTATGGTATTGAAGTTCAGATTAATTAGCAAGGTTTTTAGGTCATGAGGTGGAGTCGCGTTTGCCAATGTTTTTAAAAACAGAAGAGAAGTTCTGTTAAAGTGTCTTTCAGCAGCTTATTTTAAAAACAGAAAAACTTTCAATTTTTTTTGTTCATTATAGTTCCAACATTTGAACTTAATGAGATTTCTTACATTTGATTAAAAGAAAATGTCAAGTTTCCAACAAATTGTAAGTTCTGATTTATAGTTTGAATAATAATTAAGCTTCAGCTGATATATGTGATAAGATTTAAGGCTGTTGAGGCACTTCCTACTCTGGAGTCCAATTTACAATTGTAATAATCAGAGTATGTTAAAGTAGTTATCGATTTTTTTTTTCCTACACAGGAGCATCTGAAAGCATTTATTTGATAACAGCAAGAGATAAAATAACTAATTTAAACTTAGTAAATCCTTTAACAATTCACTCTCAGCTCTTGTACAAAACAATTTAATCAGAAGTTTTGTTTTCAAATAAATTATTTTTAAACAACTTCTACAGTAAGCATATGATTACTTCGTTTTTTTCCTTTCATTTTATAAAGCTTTTTTTACTTGAATTTCTGGTTGAATTACTTGAGTTTCTGATTGTATGTTATTAAGGGCATAAAATGTGGTTGACATTATTGAGATCATACAGAAAATTAAATAAATGGACAGACTGGTTTAGTATTTTACTGATTATTTCTTCTTTTCCAGAGGGATTAGTTTAGCCGCTGACTCCTCTGGCTGCACATCCCTGCCACTGACCCAGTATCCTTGTTGCCTTGGGCATTATTGACTTGCATTCTTTATTTTTTTTCACAATGACTATTTAAAACCTCATCTTTAATGTTTCTGACTCTGACAGAGTTCTCATTTTGTTTAAGGAGCAGCACTCAATTTGAGTACATGACTCTGATTTGGATTTTTTTGTTTAATGTAATCAGAAAGCATCAATGTAAAAGATGGAACTTTGTGACAATTTGTTGAGGTATGTGTAAATCCTACGATCAAGTTGAATTGAGAATTTGTTTGGTGAAATGAAGCTTTTGTCTCTCATGAACTTCTGGAAAAGCCACATGTTAAAGGTTGCCAATATGAATTATCATTTGGAAAACTTGAATCTAATTTAAAATTCACAAATGTCTATTTGCATTCCATTAGTGATCAAATAAATAAAGTCTATAAGAATTTTGTTTTTATTAAATTATTTTAGTTGAAGGAAGGCAATTGCATACCTGACCAAAAGATGAGTACAGTTCAGAGTACTAAAAGGAAGTATGAATTTCTGTGAATATACAGAGCTCAGCAAAAATCCGTACACTCCACTACATTTTTCAGGAAACCTTTCCCTTTCAGAATCAACATTTTCTATGAGATATTACATTACAAAATATTCCCACAAATGTGGGCCACTGATTGCAAACAAGATTTGTTCATTTGCACACACGAAAGTGTTTTTTGTTTTTTTCTACAGAAATTGTTGGGATGATCTCCAAACGTTTTAGGT
>BSAI01000189.1:3974571-4153156 GCA_036245035.1 Adrianichthys oophorus | reverse complement strand
GGATATGTTATAGTCCTTCGTTTGACACAAATCACAATTAAAAACTCTGCAGTTCACAAAATGAAGAAAATGTTTTAAACTAAACTTGCTTTCAGCACATCAATCAAACAAAGAAATTACAGTCACACACAGGTTGGAGTTAAATGCAGTTGCACGTGTTCAGAATGTGTTCAACCAGGATTAGACGTCATGTTTTTTACTTGAGTAAAATAATGATCAGTCTCCTCACACTTCTGCTGATACCTCTGGACACAGATGTTCCTAGTTTTATTGGGTGTTTGTTTGTTTTTTTAACATCATTCACCCTCCACTAAGGTGACCCAGATGAGGCTGATCACAGCTCAGCCTGTGATGGCAATCTACCATGTTTCCAAAGATCTCTTCTCCTTAGCCACAACCATCTTATACTGTAGATGACTTTCCCCTTTTTCTGGTCCTTGATGAAAAGTTCTTTACGACATTGGCACCACAGCATGGTGAAGCCTCTTGCTCTTCATCCAGCCTTCTGACAATCACTAACCACTGGAAGCTCTTGAGAGCTTCATTACAAAGACTTCCATGGTCTTCTCATGACTGCAGCACAGCCGGCTTGATGGTCTGAAACACAAACACATTGTTGGGATCATTGACTGTATATGAGAACTGGACTGAGTGACTTCTTCCCCTCGCGTTTCAAACAGGAAGTACCCAATGGCTTCAAGCAGCCAAAATCCCAGACTTCTATTGAGAAATAATCAGCTTATGACTCTGTCATTATATTTGTTAGAATGACCATTCTTGCTCTGATACCTTTTTTTTTAAACATGCTTGCTAATTTTAATTTTTTTCAAGTTATTTAAGTAATACAAACCGGTTTCCTGAAATGTTTGACAGACTTTTTGTAGTGGTAGGGGTGTGGGATTCCAACAGTCCCACTCCTGATGGACGAGAGTGGCTGCCATAGAAACGACTCAGACCGACTCAGACCAATCACTGCTTACTGACATTATCTGGTTCCAACATGGAACAGCAATTTTATCTTCCCACAGTCCAAAAGCATGCGTCATAAGTTATTGGTTACAACAAATTTTTTTTTAAGTGTATGTGTGGATGTGTTGGCCTACAACTGGTGAACTGTGCAGCGTGTGCACCACCTTCACTCTGAAGTAACTGGAATATGCTCCAGTAACCCCGCCGTGACCCTGCACAGGACTGAGCAGAAATAGAAGATGAATGGATTGATGGTTTTGCTGTTATTTTATTGTTTTGTATCCGATTTTTAAAAAATATCATATATTATTTTACTTATTGCAGCAGTTTCTACGGTTTAAAAGCTTCCACTCCAACAAAGAAGATGAGCAAATCCCCGACCCCAAAAAGCAGCCCGGTGCAACGGAGCCCCAGTGATGGTGTTCCTGAGGGCCTCCAGTCTCCTCAGCACTCCACTCCCGGTTCTGGGCCACAGTATAAGAAGCGCATCTCCAGCCTTCTTCAGAGTCCGGTAATACATCTTTTTTTTTTTGTGTTAATATTTATTCTCCTGGGGCTGCACGGCGGCGCAGTGGTTAGCGCTCCTGCCTCACAGCAAGAAGGTTCCCGGTTCAAGTCCTGGCTGGGGGACCTTTCTGTGTGGAGTTTGCATGTTCTCCCCGTGCATGCGTGGGTTTTCTCCGGGTACTCCGGCTTCCTCCCACCGTCCAAAAACATGCTTCATAGGTTAATTGGTCACTGTAAAATTGTCCCTAGGTGTGAATGTGAGTGTGTATGGGTGTGTGTTTGTGGCCCCTGCGACAGACTGGCGACCAGTCCAGGGGTGTCCCCTGCCTTCGCCCATGAGTAGCCGGGTTAGGCTCCGGCAACCCCGTGACCCCGAAAGGGATAAAGCGGATTGGAAAATGAATGAATGAATGAATTTTTTCTCCTTCCCTTTCACTTTCACTACAGATGAGATAAATCGTTAACATGAACGAGACATAAACATTTATGACAATTTAAAAAAACGAAAAACATGATTGAAACCAAAATGTCAAACAAAACTCCAAAGGTCAAAGGGCATCAGATTGTACCATAATGACACAGTTTAAGCCAAACTGGGATTCATGGAGGACTAAATGGTAAATTGCATATTCTCAGCGATGGCTTAAAGCACCTTGCGGTCATGGTCCCATTCACACACACACATTCACACACTGATGGCGGCTCCACTGCCAAACACTATAACCGCCAAGAGAAATGTGGGGTTCAATATGTTGCCCAGAGACACTTTGACACATAGGTGGGCAAGGCAGGAACCGAACCTGCAATATTCTGATCAGAGGCCGACCGCTCTTCCTCTGCACCACACTCCCAATGCACACTGCAGGCAGGGGCTACTCCCACAGCCGCCCACGACTGAGGAAAGTAAACAATGAAAAATAGCTGCAATCCATTTTGACAAATGTTTGGGAGAATTTTGAGTTAAAAGCTTTAGCTTTCGCTTTTGGACAAAACACAACAGACCAATAGATTTTTGGAAAAATTAAGGTTATCGTGTGAAACATGAGGTAGGCTTGTTTATTTATTTTTTGTTTGTTTTTAGATTTGTGTTTCTATTTTTTGGCACAGGTTATGTTACATCTGAGGAAACCATTAATATCAAGGCAATCAAAAAGTCTATCCTAGTGTCCTAAAGTTTGACGATAGTCACTGGTCATGCATGTTCTATCAAGAAAATGACCCTAAACACACAAAACACCCAAGAATGACTAAAAGAAGAACAGTGTGTTATTCTAAGGTGGCTTTCTATGAGCCCTGATTTAAATCATCTAGAACAGAGGTGTCAGAATCCAGGCCTTGTGGGCCAGTGTCCAGCATCTTTTCCAACCAACCTGCCATTGAAGCTGATTGTTAGCTAAGCACGCCTGATCCAGGTAATCAGCAGATGAGACAGGATTTCTGGAAAACCATCAGGAGACTGTCCCTCGAGCCCTGGAGTTGACACCTCTGTTGTAGAACAATTGTGGAAAGAGCTGAAACAGCAGTCTGGTGAAGCCATCCTTGATTTTAAGACATAAAATAGACATCAGTGTTCTTTTTTGGTCGTGTTCATTTCTAAAACCTTTGAAACAGCAGTCTCCTTTTTTTTGTAGATATGATCATTAAATTCTATCTGACCTGCTTTGTGTGTAGTCATTCAGAGAGGAGCTGGATGTCCTGATACAGGAGCAGATGAAGAAAGGTGGAAGCTCATCCAACCTGTGGGCTTTAAGGCAGCTCGCCGACTTCATGAGCACGCATGGCTCCCCAGCCGCCCTGCAAGTCTCACCGTCCAGTATGTTTAGACCTTTAAATATGGCATATGTTCAAATCATGTAAAACTCCTATGCAGGATCTATTGTAAAAGCAACCCCACCTCACTTTCCCTCTCCGATTCTGAGAGCCCTCTGTTTACATGCTCGCAAAGTAACGTGGAGGCCATCTCCATCTGATTTTCTGTTTGCCTCTCTTCCCAGATATGATGATGGTGACGCCCATCAATGACATGCACGGATGGGAGCCGGGCAGCTTGGTGAAGGGGGAGAGGCTGATGCGCTGTAAGCTGGCCAGCACCCATCGACTCTTTGACCTTTTTGGCTGGGCCCAGATCAACCGGATCTGTCTCACAGTTAGTTATTTTTTTATAAACCGTTTGTATTTTCATCTGCTTTGCATACGCCCTCACTTATGTCCTCCTCTCTATTTGCCAGCTGCGTGTCAGTAAAGAGCAAGAACACTTCCTCGTGCTTCCAGATGGCCTTGCCTACAGTGAGGTGACGGCTTCCAGTCTGGTGAGTCAGGATTTGCAGCTCTGAGCTGAAATCTGCTTTTTACCTAATAGTGAGCGTTTCATGATTTGAAGTTTAGACATGCTGATGGAGGTTCAAATGCTGCCACACTTCACTGAAAACTTGACACATTGTTGTGTTGATGCCAACCTTTTTGGCTGAACATGAGAATCATAAGGAGTCCTGCATCTGTTCCCTGAGGTTTCTTTGTTCGGTCATGCTTTCAACAGTTTGTCCAAGTAGGAATTGGATAGTTTATTTTTTTATTTTAAGTCAGATCAATATTTCAAATGTTCTTACCTTTAAGGTGTACTGTAATTGACTGGATTGGTCTTTATGATTTTGTCTGAATGTTGTCAAACGTCTTCTTTAGTTGAAGGTCGTGCTGTTGTTCCCACTTTCACAGGTAAAGGTGAACATTCTGGGGGATGCGGTGGAGAAGGGCATCACCAATCTACCAGCGGACCCGGAGAAGTTCAGCTTGCACTCGGCAATCTACTCGGCTCGGCCCGACATCCGCTGCCTACTGCACCTCCACACGCCTGCAGCAGCGGCGGTGAGTCAGTGTGAGATGACGATTCCAAAAACTTTTCAATCCCACAAAGGGTGTTTTTTCTCAAAATAAACATTTGCACGAGTCAGTTCATAGCACCGATTGTGGACTTTTTTTTTTTAACAACAGTTAGTCTCCACCAGGGTTGATCTTTGTTCACTTGTTCTGTCCATTACTTTCTGGAACCGAGCCTCTCAGCGTCGCTAAATCAAGAAAAGGTTTAGCTGCGGAACCATATAATCCCATCTCACGGTCCTGCAGCTCCTTCTGGAGCCCTCTGCGGCTGGGAGTGAAGCTGTATGGATGAGAATAGCCATGGCTTCTCATCAGGAAAACTAAGAAGTGCCTAGTCCATAAAAATGAGTTTTAGATAACTGGATGATCTGCTCAGAAGTGGGACGGGGATGGAGCCAGTTGAGGTGGTTTGGATACCTTAAAGTAATCAGGTAAAGCTTTGATAAAGCATTCAGACATGTTTAACTAGTACAGGGCTCTGTAACCTTTAATGCTAAAAGAGCCTTTTGGTCCAATTTCTTACCAACCAAATCCAACCTTATATTTAGAAAATATGTTTTATAGATGTTTTTGTGATCATTAGGCCATTTGTTTATAAAATGTAGCTTTCATATATTTATAAGAATTGAATTATAACTGTGGTAACATTTTTACAGATAACAACTTGAACTACTTCTACGTTCAACACTAGCACATACACATTTTTTTCTAAATAAGATATATCCTGTGTCCTCCTGCTGCAGCAGATTTACTTGCAATTATATACTTATAAGAACTTTGCATCTAAACATAAATGCCAAAAAAAATATCATTATTTATTCAAAACATTGGTATATTTCTTCAAAGCTAGAGAGCCATGATAGAAGAATACAAGCGTGTAGCTGCGGAGCCTCAGGTTGCAGACGCCTGAGCTGGGAGAATACCCAGACATAAACCCCTGACACATCACAGAGATTGTCTCCTTGCAAGCCTGAGGACACCCCCCACCCGCATCCTGCTTGACCCCAAGATTTTAAGCCCAGAGAAGAATCAGACAATAGATGGTGGAGTGTGAACATTCATTTCCTGTCTTCAGGTTTCAGCCATGAAGGGTGGCCTTCTGCCTCTGTCCCACGAGGCTCTGCTGGTTGGAGATGTGGCTTATTATGACTATAATGGTGTCATGGAGGAGGAGGCGGACAGAGTGGAGCTGCAGAAGAGCTTAGGACCCACCTGTAAGGTGAGAAGACCTATTCAAATGTAGCACTTGTTCATCCGTCGCTTTGGGATTAAATATGAGCAGAGAGGTGTTGTGGCCTTACACTAAAGTAATAACTGAAGCTGCTGGTTCCTTTTCTTCACAGCTGAGACATTTTATTTTTCTGTTAATGTATTCTAGGTTCTTGTGCTGAGGAATCATGGGATTTTGGCACTCGGAGAATCTGTGGAGGAGGCTTTCTATACCATCTACCACATCCAGACAGCTTGCCAGATTCAGGTATCCCATGCTCGCACACAACCAGAGATTTCATTTATCCAGGAACATCACTTTAAGTCTTTTTAAATATATATATATATATATATATATATATATATATATATATATATATATAATTCATACCCAATTGCTACCCTCCTTCATAAATCCATGTAGCATTTCTGCAAGCACAGCTACTTTGGTAAAAGCACTAAAGCTTTTCCGCTACCAGTGGGAACAATATACAGCCTGAGCATTGGTCAGAAACCTGCTTCCCTGCAGGTCACTGCTGCATCTCTGTGGCACGTGGTCCCACTGTGGTGTAATACTGCAGTGCTGCTGGTTGGAATAGAATGGAACCAAGAGAAGGGCAAATAATGCCCTGCTGCAAAACTGATGCATCAACACACTGCGTTATTGCTTACTCACATTCCTGCACATCCACAGATGATTGTTTTCAGACGGGGAGCCAGAGTTTCTACTCAGTGATTTGGTGCAGCATCTTCTTGGAAAGATTTCATGAAGTTTACGTGGCAGTTTCTACGTCAGTCATGTTTAATACTTCATGTCTATGTGTGCCCTCTGTCAGGTGACTGCATTGTGTAGTGCTGGTGGAGAACGGAACCTGATTCTGCTGGATCGGACTGTCCACAAACCCGTCTCAGCCGGTTCTGTCGGCTGGGCTGGCTCCACATTCGGACCTCTGCATAAGAGCCGTGTAGGAGAGCACGAGTTTGAAGCCCTCATGAGAACTCTGGATAATCTAGTAAGTACTGGATGAAGTTCATTTTCAATCAGGAAGACCCAAATGTCCAGTGTGTGTGTGTTGGGGGGTTCTTCTTCTTCTACTTTGGCTTGGCAGTGTTGGCCCTCAACTTTTTGGTGCATTTACTGCCATCTATACCGGAAAGGAGTGTGAATCGAGATGCACTTACCTCACCCAGAGAAGGGTTTTTTATTTTCTACTGCTCACCAGCGCATTTCCATCAACTACAGTTGGAAGATGCTTGATGTGAAATGTCGAAGTGGTGTAAAATGTCACAAATCTTGCTTCTGGATTTTTCTTTCACAGCTGTATTTGGAAATATAAAAAAAACAATTCCAGCCGGGCACAAACCACAAGAACTAATTTCTCCTTCATGATCAGTTTTCAAACGGTTGGCATTTCTATGAATCAAAGGGGAGGCCGTCCATTCATCAAGTACGAGTCCCTGATTGGTCAATGTTCAGTCTCAAAAACTCAAAAACAGTTGTAGAAATTAGCATAGCTATGTGTACATTTTGAACGCAGAAGCCCTCATTAATGTGTTTTTACATTGACTTTTTATTGGAAGTGGCTGTTTGAATGCGCATTGCCAAGGGCAGAATAAATGTAGCTTTACACATCAATGCCTGATTAGGACTTGTAATATTTAAGTTATCTATTTGTTTGTTTGTTTTTTTACCCAGGAGTCCTCTGGTCTCAGTTTTCTTTTCAAATGATTTCCAGAGAAACAAAAACATGAAGGACTTAGCACAGGGACAATATTTTTAGCTCTTTGTTTAGGAAAGCACAGTTGGCACCAGAAAGGAAACTGCAGCTCACTCAGAACTCAGCTGCTTGTGTTCTCACAGGAACCAAACAAGTAGACCACATCAGTCCAGTTCTGAGGTCTTTACACCGGCTGTCTGTCTGTCTGTCAGAGAATAGACTTTAAGGTTATGCTACTGGTTTAGAAAGCTTTGAATCACCAAAGTACACGTCTGACCTCCTGACCCAAAATGTACCAGCCAGACCTCCCAGGGATCTGGATCCAGTCTTTTGTCAGTTCCTAGAGTCAAAACTACACATGGAGAATCTGCATTCGGCTTCTATGCTCCACAGATCTGGAATAGACTTCCAGAAAGCCTTAGATCAGCTGAAACACTCAGTGTATTTAAACCCAGGTTAAAGACCCACCTGTTCTCAGCTGCATTTGGTTAATTTGTATTCAGAATTTTACATTCCCGTTGTTTATCTCTGCATGTTTTAAGTTCACTTCTTTTTAACTTTCTTTAAATCTTATTTTTATGATCACACTTTTGATATTTCTTTTGATTGTTTTTTTTTCTTTTATGTTTAATGTAAAGCACTTTAAATTGTCTTTGGACATGAAATGTGCCATACAAAGAAACTTGCCTTACCACTGGTTCTGGTGTCGGAACGTCCAGAGCTGTTGTCGTCATTAGTGAGCCTCTGGTGTTACCGGTTAATAACTGGACTTACTCAACCCCCCATCGATAGCCATGCAAGCAGAGCAGAAACACTTGATGATGTCATTTCCTGGTGATGCTTCAAAGTAAAAGCAGGAAATGTTTTATTGTGGTTTGTAAGTGAAAGCCTTTTAGTGGATGTGAATCAGCCGTGGTCGAACTCTGAACAGCTCTTTAAAAAAACAAAAACAAATGAAGCATCTTCCTGAAAGCGTCTTTCCATTTTGTGATTCAGGGCTACCGTACCGGCTACGCCTACCGTTTCCCTGTGCTGCTGGAGCGCTCACGGACACGGAGGGAGGTGGAGGTCCCTGCCACGGTGACAGCCTTCCAGCAGTTTGATGACGATGGTGTCCATCCTGCTTTGAGGCAGCATCCGTTTGTTCAGCGGCAGCAGCAGGAGAGGACACGGTGGCTTAACACCCCCAACACCTACCAGAAAGTCAGTCAAGAGCAAGCGAACCTGGCACACCAGCGGACCACTGTGAGCATTTCTGAATCTCTGTGGTAAAACCTGACAAACACACATTTTCTTTGCTCTCTGACAAATGTTTGTCCTAAAGTGAGATTCGTTTAATTTTGGTCAACCTAAAGCTCTCTTTTATAATATAGACCAGGGGAAATCAAAACTACTCCTCAAATCAACTTTATTTTCATAGAAAATTATATATACAGAGCAAAATGACGGCCTGAAATGCTTATGGAGCAACAACTAAAACCAACATTTAAAACACAATAAGACAGAAAAATCAAGACAAAGCAAAAACTGGTGACCGTAGCTTGTTCCCAGTAGTCTTTTCATTGTGATTATGCCATTTTAGAAAAAAATCCAAACACCTGTGTCTTTTTCTAGCACATAGAATCTGCAGATCAGCAGTAGTTCATTAGAAATTCGCCTCTGAGTTGTAGGCGGGACCGTTGGCCCATTACCTATGTCTGAGCTCTCTATTTACACGCTTTCTCGCTAGCTTACAGCCCCTCACACCCCCAACCTAACATTACCTGTTCAATCAGAATAAAGGCAATACTGGAGCGATCCAGCCGCACAGGTTTTAGCTAGATGCCAGCTCAGATGAAGAAAACAAAGCTATTCATGGATCTAGTTGTCTACTAGTAGATGCATCTGAGCGGAGCAGGGCGTTTGTGACCTTGAGCTTGTGAGCTTGTGAGCTTGTGGCATCGACATCAC
This sequence comes from Adrianichthys oophorus, assembly GCA_036245035.1. Classification (NCBI taxonomy): domain Eukaryota; kingdom Metazoa; phylum Chordata; class Actinopteri; order Beloniformes; family Adrianichthyidae; genus Adrianichthys; species Adrianichthys oophorus. Next base: position 4,143,929 of record BSAI01000189.1, on the reverse strand, counting down.
TCTACAAGCTTTTTCAAACTGTACTTTTTCATCAGCTCCTGATTTAGAACAATACACTCAGAAATTGAACATTAATGGTTTAAATGTGTCCCCCATCACCAGAAAAATGCAACAAGAACATTTTAAGAACACCATTTTCATCAGTGGGTTTTTAACAGAACAAATACTCCTGCCTGAGAAGCTCTGATAGAGAATGCAGCTGAGAGAGGACAGATAAGCCTCAAGTCTGAGAAAAACAGCATCGATGTGGTTGTTTTAAATCGTGGGCGGAGCCTAAGCGGCTGCCCTCTTCTCTCTCCTCTCTGCATTGCAGTGAAAGCCCTCAAGCTGAGAGGGTGCAGCACACTGCCCTCTGGTGTTCAAACTGGATGATGACAAATGTTTGCTTTGACAACATTCAGATGAGCAAAAACTGAATAAAAATGTGAAATGAGTTGTAAGACCGTCTCTTCAGTTCCTCCACTCTGCATCTTGATGAACACATGTTTGTTTTTCTGATGCTGTGGATTCCTCTGACAGTGGCTGAAGACAGAGGAAGTGACACAAGCTGGCAGCACAGCCATCAAGATTGAAAACCCAAACCAGTTTGTGCCTCTCTTCACCAACCCTCAAGAGGTGATCGAGACCCGCAACAAGGTCAGGCTTTTGGCCTTCGATCTCCGCCTTTGCCTCTGCATGCAGCCGCATGAGTTTACTGTTCTGTCCCCCTCAGATCCGCCAACAGAACCGTCAGGACATGAAAACGGCGGGACCGCAGTCTCAAGTTCTCGCAAGCGTCATCACAGATGACAGTCCTTCGGTAAACTGCATTATCTGGACTTGACCTTTTTCTGCTCCTTCCTATCAGGGGGTGACACCCGTTTGGTTTTTGGTTTCTTCTTTCCTTTAAGGCCCCAGTGACCCCACCCAAAGACCCACCTGAACCAGAACCTCCCAACCCCTTCAACCAGCTGACGGACCAGGAGCTGGAGGAGTACCGCAAGGAGGTGGAGAGGAAACGGGATGGAGGGACTAACGGTACGCTTTACTCAGATCCACTCACCTCACAGTTACTAACACAGGCTCTGTAACTTGTATCATTTTGTTTTTTCCAGTATTGCCTTTGTTTTCTAACTTTTAGTAACATGCAGATACTGCAGAAGTGCCAGCATCTCGCTGAGTTTTGCTTTGTAAAGTCCACTCAGTAACCTGCTTTCCTTTTAGTTCTTTTGTAACTTTTCTAGTCCTGTTTATATATGTTCTGTGTTAAATCAAAAAACAGAACTTGGATCACTTCAGAGGAACTTTTACTCTAAACCTGCTCTGGAAAATGGGCTAGAGTTGTTTTCCCTAAGTTCAAACACTTTTTAACTGAATTTTTTTGTTTCTGTTGGAACATTTTTTTACGTTCCAAAGAAGAAGGCAGATTTTCATTTTAAGTATGACAAAAAAGACCAAAAAACACAATTTTGATCACTTTATGGACTCACTAAGACTAAAGGAAGAAAGCTTCTCGTTTGTGTCAGCATCTCCAGGCTTTAACTTCTCCTAGCACAGCTCTAACCTGCAAAGCCCTTTTCCCCTTTGCTGTTTTGTGCGTTTGCATCCTTATCAAAGTAGGAGAGGAGGTGGAAAATGACGGCGAGTGTCCCCTCTCCATCACCCCCACAAACACCCCTCCTTCAGGTGAGGCTTGGCAGAGCTCAGACACATCGGCCGGCCTGCCCTCCCTCCTGCTCCTGCGATGCGCTGCTGCAAGTCTGAAGCATGGGTTCATGGTGCCGCAAAAGCCTGTTTGCCTTTTTTTTTCCAGAGTTAACACTATTCTAAAGCTGCCTGCCATCATACCTGCCAGTAACTTTCTTCCTCCGTGGTTTGCAGAAGTGTTCAAGTTCAGATACATTTAGACTTTCCTGCTTCTCAATCACATTAAGGTTCAGACTTTGACTAAACCTCTGTAAGATAAGAAAGTAAATCAAAACATGACTAGAAACAAGCTTCCCTAAAGTTCATGTTCTGCCTCATCAGTCCACAGAATCTTTGCCTAAAACTTCTGTAAAAAAAAAAAAATCCAGATGTTTTTGCCTCTTTTGTCATCAGAAGTGGATGGATGGATGGATGGATTTCAGTCTGATAAGATAAAAAATAACTATATCATTGATTAATAACTGTATGCAAAGTTCAAAGAGGGTTTTGGATGACGTTTAACAACTTATTAAGTCCAGGCCTCTTTTGTCAATTCAATCCAAACTTAAATTCATACAAAAAGTATTTTTATAAAATTACAATACCATAAATAAACACAATGAAACAATCAATTATTGTTTAAAAAAGTACATATCAATAAAGCTTATATCACTTTTTCAAAATGCTTTGTTTTATTTCCAAAAATGACCATTTGTAATGTCTTCCCTGCAGCTATTCCACATCTGAATCTGTCCTGTGGAGATACAGTGAAGTTTAGCTTGTGTTCTGCCACATCTGGGTCCATAAACATGTTTGATCCTCCCAGACTGTATTTAGTGGAGGAGCCTTTGGATACTCTTTGGAAAATTGTTTTCTTTTTTTTTTTTATTTGAACATGATTTGAGATATTTTTAAATCAACCAAGTCTCCAGATGTTTATCATTTGAATGAAGTGAGTCACTTTGGTCCAGTCTCATTAATGACCTCATCAGAGCTGGGGGGGGGGCTGGCTGCTGTGTTAAAATTCTAAAAAAATAAATGACAAAATTTTTTTAAAAAGTACCTACAAACCCTTAATTTATTGAACTCGTTTGCATTTTCTAAAGAGCCACAATGGAGGAGCATGAAGGAGGAGGCTCCAGAACCTCAGGTTTTATAGACGCCTGATCTAGTATTATCTTTATCTACGTTAGAAGAAATAAATCAAAGTGATCAACAAATTCACCTGCCCCTGTCAGATACATGCTGATGATCAAACTGAGTCCATCATCAGTGTTGCAGAAGAAAAAGTCATTTTCTAAATACTTTACATTGGACAAACAGTGTTGTGAAAGTGGAACTTTTCCATTTTCCAGCACAGCGGTTTGTGACTTTATTAATACAGATTAGTTTGGAACCACTGCTTGATATCATTGATGCTTTGCAAAAGGACTCAGAGTGTTAAAAAAGGGATTAGGTCAAAATTTCATGTTGAATTTCAACAGTCCCTCGCCCTCTACAGTCATTTCCCTCCGATGCAGCATGTAGCTTTGCATGTAGCATGCACTCCTCATCTGCAGACATGCTGTCTTTGCTTATTATTCAATGATATTAATCCTTTTTTTTTCTTATCAAAACTTGCAACTGTAGAGACAAAGATGGACTCTCCCACCATGCAGAACGGAGGCGAGGAGGAGAAGCAGCTGACAGAAGATCTGGAGAAAGGGATGAAGGCCCTCACAACCAACGACACCTCCACGCCTGCAGCTCTGCCCAGTAAACCGCAAGGCGGAACTCCGGAGGGTTCGCCTTGCAAGTCGCCATCCAAGAAGAAAAAGAAATTCAAGCCTCCGATGTTCCTGAAAAAGAGCAAGAAGCAGAAGGAGAAAGCAGAGACCTGAGAAGCTGGCTCAGATGCATCAGACCTCCATGCAGTTCAGTACTTTGGTGCAGCACATGGACCGGATGGCGTCAGACCCAACACGAGCCATTTCACACCTTCTTCACAGACACCGTGTGTTGTGCTCTACCACTGATTTTAATGTTTGCTGTGGTTCATCTAAAGCAGGTTATAGAGCGCCACTTTTGGTTTTCACGTCACCCAGATTCATTTGTGATGATCCATTCCTCTTATCCTCTTTTGATTTGCTGCTATCCGTTACTTCTCTGTAATGACACTTTAACCTTTACAAGAGCAGGATTCAGACTCTGATCTGGAGCAGCTGACACAACTATTTGTTTATTTTTACTCTGTGGATGGGGGTGGGGGGTCTCAAAAACATTTCACATCTGTAGATTCACATCCACGCATGTCACAACCATTATAGACATCTCTTAGTTAGCATTTGGCTGTAGTTGTCAGATAGATCTTCCTGCTATAATCTGTGAGCACATGAGCAGTACACGTGAACCTATGATGACCGTGCTCAGCTGGGAGCTAGTTTTGTGGATCCCTGTCAACCAAAAGAGGCAGTAAAAGAAAACTAACAACACCTCAATCTGCTCTGAATGCTCTTTTAAAAATCCCAAAGTGATCAAACTCAACATTTGTGGCTTTTCAATGCAGTAAGACAGTTGGTGATGGAAAACACCGGCAGTACTAAACATTCCACTGTTCTTTATTTGAATGTGTAAAATGACTCTACAGTGACATTCTTCTGTTGGAATCAGTAGTTGTTATTGAAATGCTGATGTAATGTTGGTTCATGGTTTCTTGTTATTTTCTATTAGAATGTGTACGTGAGCATTGCAAGTTTGCCATTTACCAGTCATTAAAGTTTGATTTTACCTCATCACAGTGTCACCTCTGTTTCTGTCCAGCTTGACTCTGAGAACAATTTAAAAACTACTTTCAGTTTGGAAAAGACAGCAAAGATAACATTTATGAAGTGGGATGTTAAAATGCTACATTTATGCTACTGCGCATACATTATCCCAGTTAATGGATAATAATCAGTATGCTAAATATGCATTTCTAGAGGAATGAAAATACATTACAAAATACAGAATGCTGTACATAAATGGGACTATAAAAAGAAATGTTTTTAGGTCACTTTTTGAACAAGATGTATAAAAAATGAAGACTTAAGAGCAACAGCTTTTTTGGCAAAAATATAGTTGTTAGGAAATTTAGAGGAATGATCAGGTGAAAAGAGGGTAAGCGGTTATAGCTGAAATCCAAAAAGTAAACAGTTCAGTCTTGCAAAAGAACAAAATATGTTAAACCATTGACAATTTTGAGTACTCTAGTGCAAAAATATCTTGTACACAAACAATAGTTTGTGTTTGAATACAAGGAAACAAGTTTCTAATACAGAAAGAAACACATTAATGAGATTGACATTTGTAAGCAGACATCTGTAAACAACAGATAGATCTAATACATAAATCTAAGATGCATTCGATTACGTTTTTAGCACTAGTGTCATAAAAGTAAAGTAAAACAGCAATGTACAAAATATATTACAGTCAAAAAGCTGTACTAAAATTGATATTTTAAAATAAATAAATATGCATTTCTAATTGACTTAAATATGTTGAATTTTGGCTGTTTGTGTTTTCCACTTTTGATTTAAAAAAAATGTTGAAACAGTTATTACGTTGCAGATTGGAGCGCTAAATTGCCCACAATTTGTTTTACCTGCTTTCGTTGAATATTTACATGGTAACGCCCACACGAGGGCGCTCTGCTTAAGAGGTCAGAGAAATCTGCATTCAGAAATCCGAAGAAGACTCGACTTTCAGAGTTGCATTTAAACAATTGTTAGCGTGATACACGCTACAGATATAGTACATTTCTGTTTGCTTTTCAGAAATTATTTAGAACATATTTGGTTGTTTTTTCGCGAAGACAACCTCTGACCTATCCGGAAATGGGAAGAAGCAGAAGTCGAACTCCTCCAAGACGAGGTAAACAAATAAAGCTAGCAAGCTAAAGTAGCATTAGCTTACGTTAGCACTTAAGCTTTTTTCGGGATAAAACGTTTAAAAACACAGTTATTTATTTTTTTATGTGAAAGGAAGAAACGTCTTAAATTGGATTATGTAGTTACTGGCGGTCATTTTAATTCATTTGAAATGGTTATAAAGTAGACTAAATGACCCAGAGGTTTCTAGAACCCACTAAGGTTCTGAAACTGCGTTAATTGAAAATCTGCAAAATTGCGTCTAAATAAGAGATTTAAAAGGAGAAAATAATATTTGGGTCAACTGTTGTTTCAGATTATATTTTTTGAAAGTAAGAATAGTGTGTTGTCTCTTTTCATACCATACTACCATATTAAGCCATCATAACATTTTGGACCACCGATGATTGATTCAATCATTAAAAACAAAAATAATTTGTGTTTCCCACAATTGTCAAAACCTGTCTGAGTTTTCATACGTTTATTTTTTTATGTTTAGGGAGTTAAATTTGGTTTGTTACGTATCATTGATTTAAAAGCTCACCCTTGAAACATCGTTTCCCCGAAAGGACCCTCCAAGCAGCAGACGTTTCATTTATACTGTTAATGATGTCACTTTGCTTTAGCGGCAGGCGTTGAAGCCTTAAAGTTATAACTTTTGGTTCAAATCCTGGCAGTGCTCCTCTGTGGAATGCATCGTTTTTGCTGTGCATATGTAAATGACGCCAGAGCCACACCCCAGCTCCCTTACAGTCAAGAAATGGTTAAAAGGATGCTCTGAATTTGTTTCATTGAAGGTCATGTAAAAAATATGTGGTTTTCAGTCTTTCTGCACTTTGATATTTACAAAATTAAGTAAAAAACTTTTTGAAAATATCATGTGAAATGTCATGGACCAATTTTTTATTTTTTAAGTATTATTAAATGAATACACCTGAATCAAAGAAAAAGAATTACATTCCTAAAAGGTCGAATCTATCTGCTGATAACCTGGATCAGGTGTGCTTTGCTAGTTAGATGCTGCTGAGCAGGGTTCAAAAGCAAGCATGGCACACTGCTTTGTTTTGTTTTTCTTTGTGTCAGCTTTTTAAAAAGTTGCTTGTTAAATGACAAAGCATAACTTTTATAAATTCTATTTTTACGTCTGAGGTTCTTGACCGGATAAAGGTAGACTGTCATCTCTGGGTGGGTGGAGTGCTCCTGCCCCAGGTGGAGGAGTTTAAATATCTTGGGGTCTTGTTTACAAGCGAGGGAAGATCGGCGCCTGAGATTGGAAGGCAGATTGGAGCTGCGTACGCTGTCACGCGGTCATTGTACCGGTCAGTTGTGGTGAAGAGAGAGCTGAGCCAGAAAGCAAAGCTCTCAATTTACTGGGAAATCTTTGTTCCAATACTCGCCTATGGTCATGAGCTCTGGGTCATGACCGAAATAACGAGGTCCTGGATACAAGCAGCTAAAATGAGCTTCCTCCATAGGGTGGCTGGGCGCTCCCTTAGTGATGGGGTGAGAAGCTCGTTGACCCGGATAGAGTTCAGAGTAGAGCTGCTGCTTGTCCCAGTGCCTCCTGTGCTGAGGCCTCGGGGGGCCTGGGAACACCTCGGGGTCTCCCCAGAGGAGCTGAGCCATTTATCTTGGCTTTTTGCCACAAAATAATTTTATCTTATTGGTCATTGCTTATTTACATAAAATCAAAGAACCTTTAGGTATAATTTATTCAACTGAATGCATAAAAAAACCTTTATCTTAATGTAACGTGTAAACCATATTAGATGGATTTTACATGAATGCTTGTTTGTATTTTTTCTGTCAGACAGAAGACGATCCCGATCCACCTCACGGGAACGTGAGCGAAGGCGAAGGGACAGAGACCACTCCCGAGACAGAGACCGGGATCGCGACCGAGATCGCCGTAGAAGCCGCTCTCGCTCTCCCCATAGGAGACGTTCAAGGTCAATTTACCTTAAGGGCCATATCAACTTTAAAGCGAATTGTAATTGCTCTTGTTGCAGTGGTCACATGGTCATAGGAGCAGAATCCCCCCCCAGTCACTGCAGAATGTGACACTTGCTGATGAAGTCACTCGCAACTGGAATTTTATGCCTGTAGTACAATCGCGTGCAAATCGTGTCATTTAACCTGAATTTATTCTGAGCAGAGTAAGCGATTACAGGGCAAACTGTCCAGAAAAATGTCTTTTTAACATAGAACTAAAGATGATGAAAACTTAATATAGACACAGAGCAGACAAAATAGAAAAAAATATAAAGCAAGACTGGAAAGATCATATATCTCATATTTTGCACTAGACTAGAAATTTTTTTTTGTAATATCGTTTCTATATTGCCAGCTTCTGTTTAGTGGATGAACACCACACTCCTCTGCCTCAGTGCGTATGCAGCCGCAACAAGTGTATGAGCAGGATGTTGTTCATGTTAAAGATAAATCTTGGATTCGATCATGTTACTTGAAAAGTATATATGCCACCCAGAAGTTCATTGCAGTTTTCATGGACAATCGCAAGCAAAATCAGCCAACATTAGTATGAACTAGGCCGCTGGATATGATTGACGCAATGACAGATCGCTGTCAAGTATAACCCCGCCTGAAGAGCTTTTAATAATTAAGCCTTTTTGCTTATGTTTCTAATCCCATTTGTTGATTTATTTCCATCATTCATTTTTCATCAACCAACTTCAAGAAGTGTTGTAAAAGTAAAAGATGGTTGCAAAGCCTCTTCTTTTTGGTAATTCCTTGTTGCTCGTCTTTTGGGTGCTCATCTCTTCACATGACTCAAAATTAAACTTTACTTCAAATGCTCTTGCACACTATTCTGGACTGGTCAGAATAGTGTGGTCATAGTGGTCATCTGAGATTCAGACAGAATTGTTTTTTTGTTGAAAGTTAGCATTAAGAAATATCAGAGAAAGAGGAATAATCTTTTGTGTGCAGTTCTTTAATTTGACCCATTGTTTTCTTAATTATTCCACTCCCTGATAGAACATGACTCTAAATGTGACTCTCTTGAGGGAGGGGACTGTGTGGAATAAAGTTATAGCAGATTTCTAATAAGCAGAGAGACTGTCTGCTTATAGTAAAAGTGATGACAGATTAGTATTATGGAGTCCACTGCTTGTGTGTGATCTTTGATGTTCTCCTTCATCTTTTGTGTCGGTCCTGCAGAACTCCTCCTAGACGACATCGCTCCTCCTCCGTATCGCCTTCGCGACAAAAACAAGACGATGAGCGCAAAGATTCAAAAGCAAAATCGGCAAAGCCCATTCAGATCTCAGGTATGAGATACTGAATTCTTTATGAAAGCATACTATTCTAAAATGATATCTTATTTCTCTGGAAACATTTGTTTGTTTTATAGCGGAGGACATGCAGGGTAAGACAGAGGAAGAAATTGAAATGATGAAACTGATGGGATTTTCATCATTTGATACAACAAAGGTAAGATGAAAAGTTTGGCAAGCAAGTAAATAATCCTTTAAGCATTAAACTATGAACATTAGGCAGTCGTTGGTGGTTCCTGCTTTATATCAGACTGTGTGAATGTCTTATCCTTCAAAGAACTTGCCTGTAAAACAGAACAAAAGTTCTCAGCGCAGATAAATTACTTCTCTCTCTCTCTCTCTCCTCATGTTGATATCACCCCACCCCACCCCCTGCATCCATTTCCTATCTAAACATGTATGAAGAATGACTAAATATTGCAGTTCCACCAAAGACTATTGTAGGCAGGTTGCAGAAAGGGGCAGCTACCTATTAACTACCATGTTAGAAACATAAGATTTTACACCAAAAATGCCATTGGATAACATGGTATTTGTAGCTCAGCCGAGAAAAAAATATTACTTATTCTGATCAAATTTATATTTGATCTTGTGAGCCTTACAAACCTGAAAGAATTATTTTGATCTGACTTATTGTTTAGACACAGCGTCAGTTTGTTCAGGACTAAATCTGCCCATATCAGCCATTGCAGACTGTGTGTGGTTAAGTAGATGACATTGAGCTGCACTCGTGCACACACACTGATACAGGCTTTAAGTAATTCCAGTGGACCTTCATCGCATTCAACGAGACATGCATGTTTTTATTGACTGTTTGCTGTAAATCCATAGCAGATCCACTTTATTATGTGTTTGGAATAAATTTCATATGTATCAGTATTTTAAGTAGATTTGCAACAGGACTTAATATTTGTTTAATGCTAGCTTTATTGGTTATGTTTTCACCTTTTTTGTAATTTTCAAATAATGTGATATTAGCTATTATATTAGCATTAGGCTACGTCATCTGGCATCTACTGAGGTTTTATAGGCCAATTGGCAGATTTTTTTGGAAGTTTTTGAAATTTTACGCAACATTAGAGTTTTTTTTTAAGAAATTCTTATTGCACTTTTAAAACCTATGCAAAACTGGTATCAAAACGTTCACCATGTTCAGGACAGTCATGCTTGTACTTTTCATAATCATACCTTTTGAAGCATTTTTTAAAAAAAAAATAGTAATTGTTCAAAAAATTCTTCAAGTTCTTTCTGCAAATTGCTTTCTGCAAATTATGCAAGATTGGAGTCAAAACATTCAGCGCGTTCAGGACATTCATGCTTTTGGTTTTCATAAATATTAGGGTTTTTAAAATGTTAGGCAATTTTTTAAGAAATGTTTTATATTCTTTGTGCACTTTTGAAATTTGTGCAATATTGGTATCAAAACATTCAGGACATTCATGCTTTTAGTTTTGGTATTCATACATTTTAAAATTTTATGCAGTTTATGTGATTTTTTTTTTTTTTTTTTTTTTTTTCAAGAAGTTTTACAAATTCTTTGTGTATTTACAGCAATTTCTGCAACATTAAGTTATTTTGCAACTTTAACATTATGCAAATAGCTTTAGCATTTTCAGCAAGCCCCTTCAACAGCTACAGTAAATTTCCTTAGCAAAACAGCTTTGGCATCTTCAGTGACCACAGTCAGCAAAAAGCATTCACACTAGCATTATTGCAGGTAATGCAACTTTTCTTGTTTAACTATAATGATACATATAAATGAACCGTGTTTTTTATTTTTTTGCATTTATAAAACAAAGGAAAAAAATTACAATTTTTAAAATATAAAAGTTTATAACCTAATTATTTTTTTTCGAAATAAAATGGAGTAGTAGTAGGTAGTAGGCAGTGTAATATCAGTGAAAAAAAACCAAAGCACAATTTGTTTTACTGTTGTTGGTGCATTTCTGGCAGAACTAAGTCACCTTTACTATATTTTTCAGAAATCACCTTTATAACTTTGTTCTATTTCTGCTTATTGATCTTCAATTTATTTTCTGTGGTAAACAGCGCTCCAAAATCTGTCAATGTTTTAGCACAACTTTGATAAATTACAAAGCCAAACGCTTGATTGTTGGGGTATTATGGCTACCGTTTTCAGGATTCTCATCAATTGATGCGTACTATTCTTCAGAGCCTTGTAGTTCATAACTGTCACTTTTAAAATTAAAAACATTCTATTTAATAACCAGAGAGCCACAATACAGGGGTAAAACATCCACATGTGGCTCTGGAGCCTCAGGTTGCAGACCCCTAGTTTAGACATAACAAAGACCAGACTTCAGTTGCTCATAGGCTGCATGAACCACCTTGTAACTAGTGTGAGTGATTTTAAATGTTCTTCTTCACTCAGGGGAGGAAAAGTGATGGATCTGCCAATGCACATGCTGTTAACATTACCTTGAAAAGAAAATACAGGTATGTTCACAATACTTTTATTTTTATTACTTCCATCATTGTTGTCTCCTGCCAGACCGTTACCATTATTTAAACATATTTTTCTGCAAATAAAAATCTATGTAAATTTGATTTTTTTTTTAATGTTTTTTTTAAATCACTTTTAGTGTTTTTAGTTTATTTTCATTATTCAGCATTTCCACTGCTTTGATCAACTGACACATACTTTTATGACTGCACATCACTATTAAGGTGGAGTATTTTTATGTCCCAAATATCAAGTCACACCTTTAAGGCTGTTTTTTTTTTTTCAAAAAAAGAGAGAGATTAAGGTTCATGGCTGATTAATATGCCTTAGGAATGTGACTGCAATGAATTGGCATTCTCTACCTTCCTCTACACTTTTATATATACAAATTACTTCATTCTTGACTGATGTTTCCACGCATCTGCATTTTATGTTAATAATAGAGATGGAAGAAACAGCACGCTATAATAACTAGAATTTCTTTATTTTATCTAATCTAATGCAAAGAAGTGAAAAAAATTATCTTGAATTCTGATCTTGAACTGAGAGTGCAGCTATAATGTGCGCCTGCTGTTCAAAGTGAAATCTGTGAGATCTGTTCAAAGACAATATCTTTGCTCCTAAATGAATCCTAGGTTGGTGGAATGTTCTATTGAATGGGGTGTCTTCTCTTTTCTTCACAGACAGTACATGAACAGGAAAGGAGGATTCAATAGACCGCTAGACTTCATTGCCTGAATTGTCACAAACTTCCTGCTTATTTTTGATTGGTTTTGTGTTTTTCTTTTTGAACCAGCTTGCTCGTGTTAGACCCTTATCTCTTTGGTTTTTCTAGGTGAACGCAAAATTTAAATGGTTGCTCCTGCAGTCATTCACAGTTCATGTTGATGGAGAATTAAACCTCTGTTATTGCTGTTTGTGAAGCTTTGTTAGTAATAAAGACCTTTTTTTTTAAAAAAAAAAAAAAAGCAACATTCTGTATTAAATTTAAATTTTTATATGTCTATGTTATCTTTGTATCAAATTTAAAGGAGCTCTGGTTTCTAAATTTTGCACATTGGTCTGTAACCTCCAAAAATATCATGACAGAAATCACTGTGAGATTGCAGTTTGATCTGTGGAGCTTTAAAACTGCTTTGGGCCAAGTAGCAGTTTTGGTTGTTGGCCTCTGCTGATTTCCTCTCCCTGTTTGAACCATAGCAGGATGATGTGTGTGTCCACCTCCTGGTCATTAATGGATGCAGTTGTAAAGAGTCATGGACAACCTGCTTAGTTGTATCTTCATTCTACTGTCAACGTCTTTCCATTCATTTGTTTTCCTGAATCCCTTTCAGGATCACAGGATCAACTGCTAGTCGCCACATTTGTTTCCCTCATGCGATTATCATGGTGATTCTAATTCATGGATGGATCATTTCTGTTAAGGTTTAATTGTTTAAGGTTTAATTGACAGCCACTGCAGGCCAGCCTCTTACTACTTCACTATCTGTTTTCTGAGATTTAATTAAATACCCTATTTAGAAGTTCATATTTATAGTGCATTGCTGGATGGTTTTGACTGTAAAGTCAGGTTGATAAATGCTAAACTTTGTTGATGTGGACCCTTGTGTTTGTTTTGATGCTTTATTGGTCTTCTAATTAGTCTGTTAAGTTGTAATAAGCACAAACTTTTTACCTTCACCTTCAGAAGCAAGATTTTGATTCTGATTCTAAGCCATACTCAACATTTTAGCCCTGCATATCTTTGGTGTTGCCTCTTCCTGTAGGAAGAATAATACAAATTTTAAAGAATAGAAGAACCTACTAACTCTAAACCACTGAAGTGAATACATAAATAAATGCAAAACTTTCATTTTAATTTAAACTACCACTAAACTTAATGTCAACTGTTAAAAACCAAAGATTGCTGAAAATGTTTTTACATAGTGCGACACCTGCTGGTCATATTTTGTAGCTGATTTTCTGTTGTTGCTGTGGGCATTACATGAAAGTTGTTTTACTTTTTTTAAGTTTAAAGCATTAAATAGCAGAAAATAAAACTTTTCAAATTGATTTATGATATATCATTAGGAAAATATTACAGAGATGGGGGAAAAAAAAAGTGAATTTAGGTTGCAATTTGGCAGATGTATACTTGCATACACATAACATTCTATGCATTATACAACTGTCTGCAACAGGTCTGAGCAAACCTATTGAATAATCTATATTGTTAATAGGCTGACATAGTCAGAGAGCAGCACTGAACATTGCATTTTAAAGTAAGAAGGAACAAACAAAACTGAAACAAAGCAAAATGCAAGCGTTTTGAATGTATGCGCCACAGTGCAAATCAGAATCTGATAAGACAGTAAGTAAACAAGATCGTTGTATTCAGTAAGAACATTCTTAAATCTGCTTTAAATAAAAAAAAAAGTAATTGTGTGAATACTGTGTAGCATGATACTCAACATTAAAGTGTAGTATTTGGGGGTAAACTACCAAGTGCCTCCTGAGGGTGGCCTGTGTGCCTGCAGCTCACCACTCCCACAGGGGATGGGTCAAATGTGGAGAACAAACGTAGGCGCATGACAACAAATAGGGCTTTTAACTTGAAATCCATAACAGATCCACTTACTTACACGTCTGAACTAAATTAAGTTTGTATGAGAGTATTAAACTTTTAACAGTTTTTAAATGTAAATTGGCACCCACTGAGGATTTTTAGGTTAATTTGGAGTTTAGCTAACATTTAGCAACATACTAGCTTTTTAGCCAATTTGTCTCCAACCTTTTTTTAAAGGCACATTTGGCATTTAGCTACTATTTTAACATCACGCAAGCTCTTTGGGATTATTTGGCATTTACTGAGGTTGTTTAGGCTAATAACATATTAGCCACATGCTAGTTACTTTGTTTGTTTCTCTCTTCTTTTTTTTAAATCTATTTTTTAATCTATTTTGGCATGACTGGGTTTTTTAAAGCTAATTTTGAGTTTGGCTAATATTTTAGCAACATGCTAAATTTTACAGTATTTTTGGTGTTTGCTAAGCCAATTTGGCATTTAGCCAATATACTTGCAACATGCTAGCTGTTTTGCTCATATAGATTTTGGCAGCAGCAAAGGTAAATGAAGCGATGCAAGTGTTTACTTTGTATAGATGTACATATATGTTCAAATACCCGAATACTTGTTTTTGTGTACATTGTTTTATTGTTTTTTTATATATATTTTAGTTGATAGGTAAAAAAATTAAACTTTAATCCTTTACTCCATTGCAAAGACTTTAACTTGCCATTTTACTGTAACTGGGGCGTGGCCATGTGATGTCACGCGTATCCATAACCGTCACACGTAAACATTCCTACATACAAGGAAGGAAAAATAAAGGAAGTGAAACTGTAGGAACCAATCATAGCGCAACACCACGATGCAGAGTAGAAGACAGGGATTTCTGCTCCAAACAGCGAATTATCGCTTTAGTTTGTCAGGCTTAGTAGCTCAATAACCAACAAGCGTTTGATCGAATATCCAGTCACAATATACGGGTTACAGCGCAAGCAAGGTTTCCTTTGCAACGTAAGAGAGGTTCCTCAGTTGCAGTGACACCCCCCGCCCCCTTAAATGATTGATGGCTCAACAGCCCAATAAGCGCTCGACCTCTATTCGGTTGTGTCCAATCACAGAAGAGTACAGAGAGGCTTCGTGGAGAGTACAGTGTGTTGCTGTTGTTATCAACCAGCCAGTATTTGGAAGCAGTTTGATAAACTGTCGATGTTCTTAAACTGATGCCAGTCGTTATCTGCGTGTCAAACGAAGCGCGTGGCGTTTCCCGAGCGATAAACCAGCAGTAAGCGAGCCGGGAACCGATAAAATTGAAGACAATCGTCGGTTCGAACTTAAGCCGTCAATTTTTATTTATTTTTTTTCTATCGGTGTCACACAATTTAAGTTTGTGACAGTTCAACAGACTAGTTTTCTTCTCGGTTTTTTGACAAAAACAAAGCTGTCAAGAACTTTCTTTTTGGAACTTTTTTTTTTTATTTTTTTACCTTCACTCCTAGCGCCGTCAGCGAACCTGTTTTGGTCTTCGCCAAAAATCGTCAAAATAATTCCCAAAACGTCGAAATTAGTCAAATTAAAACAGAGAAGAAGGAACCTTTATTTATTTAATAATTGATTGAGGAAAGGCTTTACGCCAGCTTTGATTAACTAGCTGCTCAAACAGCTTTTAAATCGACAACAACGTTAGCGCTTAAACAAAAACAGAAATCTGGGACCTTTAACTAATGGTGATAGCCAGCAGAACGGCCCTCTAACGTTTCACGCCGCCTTTTAAAAAAGAAAAACGAACGGAGCATCACAGCACAGCAGCTGAGGGGCTGGAGAGGCAGAGGTAGGACGTGAGGAGGAACGCTGTGTACAGTCACGGAATCCCTCATCGGATTTTTATAATATCCCAGTTATTGTTGAAAATGGCGGCGATCGGAATGGTGCAGATGTTGATCGAAGCAGCCGAGTATCTGGATCGCAGGGAGCGAGGTAAATAAAGCATATTTACATTTTGTGCTTTGTGAAAGGTTACCCCCCTCTGAGTGTTACCAAGATTGTGTTTGCACACATGATCTATCGGTTCACGTGATTTCAAAGCGCCTTTTAAGCACTTTAATGCTTGGTACATAGAGTTACCGACTCAGATAATCATGGTTGCAGGGATTTATTTATTTTTTCTCCACATGTAAGGACACGCACAGCTTCATGCTCAGCACATAAACATGCATTTTAGATTGTAAAGGTTTGTGAATATATGGATGCAATCAGATGCAGGAAAACTGTTTGCAGGAAAGCTCCTCCTTTCCTTATGTTGTGGTTTGCTTGTGGGGTTGATTCCAGTTTAAGATGACATCATTGTCCAGGCTGTTGGGGGTGGGGGGGGCTGTGTGAAAATACTGCATGGAATCATTCAAATGCATGCATGCACATAAGCATTTATGGCAGACAATAATGAAAGAGTCGTGCAAAGATGCATACCTTGCAGCCTTCTGGCATGCCCCAGTGGTTCAGTATTTTCCATCCTCAGAAATGAAGACATGTGATCACCATGTTTGTTTGTTTGTTTGCTTGCAGAAGCTGAGCACGGCTATGCCTCCATGCCACCCTTCAGCAGCAGTCGAGAGAGGGAAAGCTTGAAAAGGAAAAGCAAAAGCAAGAAAAACACATGTAGCAGGTAAGCACCATTTGAAATCATGTGACAAGAGTTTTTAAATAAAAAACTATTTCAAAGCTCTCATTTCGACACAAACCTATTTTGTAAGAAGAAATGTAACAGTAGATCAATGAAAAAAATAGCTGGTCTGTTTTTACATGAGCAGCAAAATTCCATTTGCAGAATTACCAATAAGTTATTTAAAAATTATTCTTGGAATTTAGTCAAAAGACCATGTGTTGAAAAGACTTTTCCCTGGCTGGGGAAACGGTGGTTATATTATTTCCTTCTGGCTATAATAAAAACATTTCAAACCAGAATAATCTTGTGCTTGGAGCACATGCAAACACGGCACTTTGAATATTTCCTCATTCAGGACAGGATCTTCATTTCGATTATGCATGTTATGATACTGGCTTCACGGTGGCGCAGTGGTTTGCGCTCTTGCCTTACTGTAAGAACCTTACAGCAAGAGCGCAAACCACTTTGATCCTCTGGTTCAAGTCCCAGCTGGGGGACTTGAAACAGTGTCACCAATGGGGGATCTTTCTGTGTGGAGTTTGCATGTTCTTCCCGTGCATGCGTGGGTATTCTCTGGGGACTCTGGCTTTATCCCACCGTCCACAAACATGCTTCATAGGTTAATTGGTCACTCTAAGTTTTCCCTAGGTGTGGATGCAAGTGTGTATGGGTGTGTGATTGGGGCCCCTGCGACAGACTGGCGACCTGTCAGGGGTGTCCCCTGCTCTTGCCCATGAGTGGCCGGGTTAGGCTCCAGCAGCCAGTAAAGAAATGGGTATAGAAAATGAATGAATGTTGTCATACCCCAAATTTATCAGAATACTGCAATAACAATTTAAAAAATAATCTTCCCCTTCAGAATTTACTGTCATGTTTAAAAATAAAAACACAAAAAGTATATTAAATCTGATTTCATACAACATTCTCACGTAGTTAGAGTATACGTTTTCTTGGAAAATATTCAAACGTTCTTAGGATTTATTCCAACTCTTTCTTAGATGGAGTCATATTAAAAAACACAGTTTTTATTAATCTGATAAAATGTTCCCCAAAATTTGTGACTCGCCATTTTGTATTAAGAGGCCATTATTGTGTAATATTATCATAGTAATGTTTCAGAGGTTTTCATCACTATTCATTTTCTGTTCAGTAAAAAAAACACTCTTCCTCTTTTCCAAGAGTTTAATAGGACCAGAGACCACAGATGAGTTCAAATTTGTTTTTTTTTATGGAACAAAAATGGCTAAAATTAAGAAATGTATTACTCTCCAGGTTTGTATATTTAAGTTTTTTTTTTTATAAAAGATTAAGAAAGTGTTTGTTGCCTTTAGGATTGATACTTTAATGTCTGACTCCAAGTCCGATCCTCTTTTGATTTATTGTAAAATTGTTCCCAGTGGTCTTTCAATTATGATTATGCCCGTGTTAGCCAAAATAAAAGAAAATCTGTGTCGTTTTTTAGGATACAGTTTCTGTAGAGCGGCAGAATTTTATCAGAAATTTGTTTCAAAATTGTGGGCGGGATTGTTGGTGGAGAGCAAGCCTGCCTCTTCTTCCTGTCATCCATCTGTTTACACGCTCTCCTGCTTGCTAACAGCTCCTCACACCACCAATCTAACATTTCCAGTGCAAGAAAAATCTTAATTTTCTTTATATGAGTCTTCCATCATCTGGAAAATGTCACAAGAACATTTTAAAAACACCAGACACTATTTTCATTGGAGTGGATCTTTAAGAAACAGCTTGGCTTTCCACAGATGGCATTGATCAATCTAAAAGACTTACTGAGCAACGTTTCTTACTCAGAAATACAGAAATGGAGAGATTTTCACCATAACGGCATCAGGATTAAAAAGACATACTGTTTATACGACTGTTTAACTTACTGAAAATGACTCATGAGGTTAATTTCTAGCAAAACAACAATGTTACAAGAGAATGGTAAAAAGAAGTAAGTGTTTTGCAATGATTCTGTCTAAATCTCCACATCAGTATGACTGAAATGCTGTGGTGGGATGTTAAGAAGGTTGTGAACAAAAGAAGTTTGAGAAGTAATAAAGCTCATAATATCATGACTTTCCAAACAGAAGTTTTGTTATTACAGATGCCTGTCCATATTCTGCCTTCACTGTCAACTGTCATTTGGCTTGTTAATTTTGGCTTTCCTCATTCTGGCTTTGCAGTGAGGAACCATGAGGTCAAACTGTCAGGGAAAACAGGAATGTATATTTAGAGAACCTTACTTTATTATTGAATAAAAGCATCATTAACATGTAAAATTAAAATAATTAAATGGAATTGGGAATAAAGACATTTAAATTGCTCAAATGAAAAAAGTTGTTTGTGTCAAATATAATAGAACTACACAAAAAGGTGTTCTCCTGACACCCTGTGTGTCCGGGTGAAGAGTGTGTTTAGACTTTATGTGCTTCTCTGTAGAGAGCCTGACTGACAGCAGCAAACTCCGCTTTGGCTTTTAGGTGAACGGCCTCTCGGCACGACAAACTGGGTCAGTCAAGGTGACCGCCGGACACTTTTCAGTGAGAAAGCCCGTCACGCCAGAACCGATACTTTCAATTAACACAAAGGCATTCAGAGCCTATAATCAGAATTTTTATAAATTAATCTTATCTGAGCATATTATTGTTGAAACCTACGAAACCGGTGTTTGCCTCAGTTGGAATGCTGTTCCTATCCACAATCCTGACAAGGAGGACGTACAGAGTGTGGATTACTGGAGTGTTAGTTCATAAAGTACAAGCAGGATGCACTCCTGAAAAGCACAGCTCTTTTTTTAAGTCACTGGGACTAAACCGGTTTCCTGTCAGTCACAGGAGATGGTTGAAAACAATCAGAGCTGAAATTTCATATCAAACATTTAGTTCACAAAAGGTGATCTGCAATGTTTCCATTAGAATTAAAAAAAAAAAAATCCATCTCAACATTTAGATAGAAGCCTTCCATTTTCTTTGCATTTATTCAAATCTTTTAAAAGCAGAACTGAAAAATGCTGATCCTATGTCTGAGCACATGCAAGGCTCTTCTCTTTAAATCAAATATTTGTATTGAGTCAGCTGTGATTGACAGCTCCGCGACAAACACCACTGTTTGATGTTCCTCTGTGACCAAGCTGTCAGAGGCCCATGCAGCTCAGCTGCAGCAGCGCTTTCACCGCAGGTCACGGCTTAACACGAGCTGCCTTACATTTTTAGGCCTGCAGAGTGAAGCAAAAAAGCTGCTGTGAAGCATCAACTTTGACTTTTGTTTTCTCTGAAAATCTGCACAGCTGTGGCGATGTGACATTCCATGACAGGATGGTGCTTCATTTTTTTTAGCACTAGCACTGGTACTGAATGGGTCAATAACTGTTAGATACCATTAACTAATCATGTAGGATCTATTTTTTGCAGCGCTTTAGATTTTTGTCAAATGTAGGTCAAGCACTTGTGTTTATGTCAGCCCTCCAGCTCAATCCCCCATCAGTTTTCTGCTCCCTTCCTGAAGCGAACATATGCAAATCTTGGGGGAAGAGAGTGGCATGCTCCTCTTGTATAAACGTGAGTTTGTGTTCATAGTAGAGCCCTCCCTCCCCCTCATCTCTCGTTTTATACTGCTTTGACACTTCTTCTCCTTTCTTCTCACCTCCTCCATCCTTCTGTGCTTCCCCGGCTCGCGTCTTTTTGGCTAGCAGTTGGTTGAGAACATCAGCTTTGCCATTACGGATACACCTCAAGCCCAAATTGGTGCACTAGTCTGCACCCACAAAGTGTAAGGTCACAGAGATCCTATCACTCACGTGGTGCAGGCAAATCAAGTCTTGGAGCGCATCACACTCGTCGTTCAGGTTTATAGTGCTCCGTCGGGTGAGGCTCCAACAGTATCGTTGAAGAACAAGTACAGCAATGACTCATGGCGACGCAATTCACTGGTTTGAATTTTCTGTTTAGATCTAGGAACAGAGGAAAGCCTTTTTCAGTTCTAGGTGTAGAGTGATAAGCAATTAGTCAAAAAATAAAAGAAGTAAAGATAATAAATGTTATTAAATCAAGTTGATTAAAGTCCCACTCTGATCATGTTTTGAGCTATTGCAAAAGTGTTCTTCCTAGTGGTCTTTTAATTATTATTATGTCGTTTTTTGACAAAATCCAATAAACTGTCATTTTCTGTGGGTACAGAAAGTATTCAGACCCCCTTAAATTTTTCACTCTTTGTTACATTGCAGCCATTTGTTAAAGTCATTTAAGTTAATTTTGTTCCTCATTAATGTACACACAGACCCACTATAGTTTCTGCAAAGCGGCAGTAATTCATTGTAATTCACCTCTAAATTGTGGGAGGGATCGTTGGCATGAAGTAAGCCTGCCCTACTTCCTGTGATTAATCTGTTTACACCCTCTTCCACTAGCTTACAGTGCCTCACACCCCCAACCTAACATTACTAGTGCAACAAAAATGCGGAGGACGCTCGAAGCTAACCAGCTGTACAATTTTCAGCCAGATGCCAGCTCAGACCAGGAAAACAAAGATCTACACGGATCTGTTTTTCTGCAACTGGATACATCAGAATGGAGCAGAGCAGGGAGCTTGTGGCTTGCCGATGTAGCTTCTATGTCACAACTACAAACTTTTTCCAACCCCTATTTTTTGTCTGCTCCTCATTCACGATCATTTGAATAAAGAAATATTCAGAAATGCAATTTGAAGCTTCATTTTTCTCTATGTGTTTATCATCAGAAGAAAAAGCTTAAAGTTGATTTTTCACTAAATAGTCATGCATAGAAACTCACATTTACTCTAGATTATGGCAGACCGGTCAAGTTAATCTGTTTCTTAAAAAAGGTCTTTTGTTATCTTAGGTGAGGTTTGCCATTACAGGTCCAGTGGATCAGGCTGTATAGAGTTAACCTCAACACTTGAATCAAAAACAAAGAGGTTGATTATGCAGAAAGTCAGGACTATTGAGCATGAGCATCCTCAATCTGGATTTAGAAAACCCTCATGCGTTTGTTTTTACTGCCATGTATGAACTTGCCTCAGCTGCATTAGAGATTCAATGGGGAAAAACATAGAGGGGGAGATAATCTGAAACTTTCCTGCCAGAGCTGTTATGTCACCAGAGGCTGTTTGCCCTGTGTAGGAATGTATTCTGTCTGCAAAGGGCCAAGAGTGAAAGGGAGCCCCCCTGGTGATTGGCTGAAACATAATGATAGCTGTTCAGCCACACGACAGTGACCTACTAGCACTTCATCCGTAGTAAGAAAATTGTGTCAGATTTTTCTAAATCATGGGATTTAGTGATGCAAGAAACACTTTTTAAGTGTTTTAGCTGACCTAACGTCTTCAGAAGATTCTAAATGTGGATTCTAAATCTTGTTTCCTACAGTACAGCGACTGTGAAGGGTCTAGAGTTGCTGAAAATGTGGTTTATTTTTGGAACGTGGAGTGGGGGAAGTGGGGAGTCAGGTGGAGGTGGAGGAGATCAAGAATCCGCAGGGCATCTTCTGCTAGTCCTCACCCATCCCATGCTTAACCCCTTTCCCCAGAGGTCACAGACATATTTCCTCTAAAATCTATACTTGACCTTGTTTTTGTTTCTATCTACATGACTTCAGGAGGGCTTTGTGTCTCTGCCTGTACTTCCTGTTAGATTTGCTTCTGTTAATGACCATTGACTTTATAAGAGAACATGACTGAACACCCCCCCCCCCCCCCCCCCCCCCCCCCCCCCCTGGCTCCAAGAAGCCATGATCGCATAGAGAAATAAGCAGCTACTAGTCAGTCATTATGATATAAGAAATAATCATTCTTGCTCTTCTACCATTTTTCTTTAACATGTTCTTGCTAATCCTATTTTGTTCATTTTTTTCTGTTGTGCAAGTTATTCAAGTTATAAACTAGCCAATTAGATGGCTGGCTAGTATGTGGTAGCTGCCGCGCCCCATGTTAATTGTTCAAAACATTTGATTTTTGTGTTGCCGGCTTGTACGTGGTAGGGGTGTGGACTTCCAACAAGTACACTCCTGATTGGTGAGAGTGGTTGGTATTGAAATGTTGACTCAGAGCAACTTTGACCAATTTCTGCTTACTGACGACATTTGGCTCCAACGTGACGGTGTCCATATCATGACAAAAGGGTGACTTATTTGTGTTAATGCTGTGCAACATTCACACTATAGTGATCCAGTTTTCTTCCATACACTTTTTGGACGTCCGTAGCTCTTCAACTCCTTCACCTATTCAGCTCATTCAGCTACAATAAAGCAATAAATCAAACAATAACAATGAACAAAAAAGCAAATTAAAGACAACAAACAAAGGTGCATACAATAACCTTTTTAAAAGGAAAAAATGCGGTGAAACATGAAGCTTAGACTCTAAAACATTTGGAACGTTGCATTTTAAAGTAAGGAGGAACAAACAAAAAATGAAACAGAGCAAAACGCAAATGTTTTATATGCATGTGCCATAGTGCAAATCAGAATCTGAGCAGAGTCTTGAATCTACTTTAGATTAAAAAATACCCATTGTGTGAATGCTGTGTAGCATTTTTTTTATTTTAAAGAGTTTAGCATTATAGTTATCTCTAGTATATTATTCGCACTATAGTGATCAAATTTTCTTCCTTATGTTTTTTGGATGTTCGTAGCTCTTCAGCTCCTTCATATATTCAGCTATCAAAATATTCATCTCTTTTACTTCTCGAAAGTTTCAACTTCATAACTCTTTTTTACCTATTCAACTAACTACCGCTTATTTAACTCCTTTGAAAATGGCTTACAGAATCTTCAAATGCCCCTTTTTTAACTAAAAACTTTAGCGCTACTAATCAATAGAACTCAAGTAAACTTTCAGCTACATAAACCATACAACTTTTAAACTATTCAGCAGACTTTGGGCTCTTGAACTTTGTTGTTTTTTTTAAACTCCTTAAGGTTTTTGAGATATCGCAGGTCAAAGTCGACATGTCACCTCTGAGTGAGTTTTCAGTTATGAATGAAAGTCTATGCAGTTGAAGTTAAGGAGCAGTGTATCAGTTCATTTTGCTCAAACTCTGCCCAGTGTCCCTCGCAGAAATTTTTTTTACATCAAAATGTAGGCATTTTCCAGCATTCACACAATGGCATTATCACAGGTATATATCTAGCTGAGTTTGTTTTGTAAGAGTAAGCAATTTTCTGTGGGTGACGTCACATTCATTCGCTCCAGTTCTCAATGTTAATGACCCGCCTTCTGGGGAGTGGAAACTTTCTAAGGACCAGAGACAGGGTCAGACAAGGTGAAATCTCTGAGAGCCTCTACGGAGCGACATGAAGAGAGAAAGGGCAGAAACTATTGTTTGTTAGATCTGGGCTGTAAGTTGATGCAATGCTCTGAGATGGATAGCCATTTAAACCAGAATGTGCGTGCCACTGGTCTCTAACACGCCTCCGTCTCTCATCTTACCTTGAACGTTTACTCCTCTACCCCCACTCTGCTCTGGACTGCATGTATAATGGATAATCAGCCAGAATGGAGGGGCATAGTACTGTGTTGTGTTTCTAGTTACTGTTACTATGTTTACCCCTTTCTCCCCTCCCCCTGGCTTCATCTTGTGTCTGTGTGCAAAAAGTGCTCCTCCAAAAAGCTTCTTCCCTCCATCCTTCAGGCCTCGGGGCAACATAATACCCAGAATTTCCTTCATTTTTACCCACAATCCAATTTCGTCAGCTGTTATGTCTGCATGTACTCCCACAGAGCCGCTGCCAGCTCCCCTGCAGTCAGGCACATAAGAAGAGGAATCTAACCTTGTTTAATCATTGGATCTGTTTTTCATGCTCAGATATTCAAATGAGATTTCTTTTGTCCTTTTTTTCTGCAGGTCTACACACAATGAAATGGAGAAGAACAGGTGTGTGGGAAACCTTTGTATCTGTGTGTTTGTATATCTGTGTTGGTCCGAAGTCTCAGCTAACGCCTCCAGAATCCTTCTGACTGTAAACTACATGTTGCATCAGGGAAATTCATTTTGCACCTCATTTTGAGTCACAGTGAGTTATTGCAGAAAGTGTTATGCAGAATTGAAACCAAGCTTTCAAAAGAGAGCCAAAGAAAAAAATCATTACTTTCTGTTTTCAGAGTTATTCATGGACATGAATTAAACCCATCGTTTTTAGAAATCAGTCTTATTTTGTTATTCTAAGTTGCCCTATAAATCACATGATTCAAAGAGTTTTAAAAATTGATTGTTCAAAACTGCAACTGCTTAAAGACCCTCTGAAAGCCAATAAAAGTCTAAAAAATAAAACACGTCAAATGAATTTACGCTGAATTTCTGGTAATTTCTGGAATACTCTTCTTGTGAACCATGTAGGTGCTTTGGAAAAGGGTAGGTAGGTAGAGGCACCAGGAAACAAAAGCCATACAGATCCATCTGACAAGGACAACAAGCTGATTGAAAGAGTCTGAACGGCTGAATTAGCAGATGTCTGTGCAATCTGACCCCCCCTTTTATCACTGTGTATTGATCCAGTATGTGGACGTTTTAAAAGGAGAACCCCGTCAGACTAAACAAAAAATCTGAGTGCAGCTTTAAATCAGATCTAGTTTTGCCAGCAAATTGTAGGAATTTGAGTTTGATTGTTCTTTAATATATTAAAGCTAATGTTTTTGAGAGTCATTGGGAAGTTTTTTTCTATTTTTCTATTGGTCAGATTGCTACCCTGGATTTATCTTGTTTAGCTTCTCTAAACAGACATCTTGTTTTGAGTTTTTTTTTCTTGTTTTTTTGAGTTTTAAATCAACTTCATTCTCTCACGTTTTAATGTTTCTTAAAATACTGCATTTTGTCTCTAAAGCATACAAAGTAGGGCTGCACGATATGAGGAAAACTTGCAAGATGTGATATTAATGATCAATATTGTGACGATGAAATGACTTGCAATACATAAACAAAAAGTAAAACAAAAAACAGCTAACTCATCATTTCCATTTCACGTCAACAGTTTTGTTTATATGAAAGTCAACATAACTTAAATTATGCTGAAAGCTGTCTCAATAGAAGACTGGTAGGAACTTGTTTTTTGGGGAATTCACTTAAGAATAATTCTGTACCTTTCTGGTGGCCAGCAACTAATATGGACAACAATTAAGAACAATGTAGGTTGTGTGCACTTGAGCTTTTTAAAAAATAAAATGGTTTATCTGCCTATGCAGGTATATTATTAATTATGGTAACAATTTATACCGGTTAACATTGTCTTTTGGGATACACATATTGTACAAGCTAATACGGCAATGTCGATAATTATTTTTTTTTTTTATTATGCAGGCTCATGCAAAGTGTTGTCATGTTCTTTTTCTACATAGAAATAGCTCCTTTGAAGTCTATTGCTTACCACAATAAGACTGCTGGTTTAATTGATTTAGTGACCAGCCAAAAAAATAAATACATAAATTAGATTTCTCAGAAATGAATAATCTGTCATCTCTGATTGGGCATTTCTGGTTATCATATCGTAAATACTTCAAGGCAAAGAAGTCCTGTGATTGTCAGTAATTTTGTGCCAAGTAAAACTGAAAGAATTTTGACTTGTTTACTGCTAAGTTTGACTTCAGGAAACAGCAAACAAAACTTAAGGAATCCCTTTAAGAAAGAAAACTGAACTGTAAAGTGCTTTAGTAGATTTCTTTTTAACTAAGTTGGAGTTTTTTCACCGCAAATCTCATAACTCTCTAGCAATGAGGTGCCATCTTCCTATCAGCTGACTGTGGCTCTTTTTTTTTTTGGCTTGTTTGAAATCATTTTTTGCAGAACTGGTACATTTGGTAAGATTCAGTGATCTAAGGGGACAGTGGAGAAACAATGTGTGCGGTCTAGTTTCTATTTTAAACTATGACAAAATCATTCCACAAGGCGTTGATTGTAAGTGATAAAAGATGGTGGCAGGAGTGTCCGTAACTGGAATTCCTTTTCACGTTTTTTTGGGCTGTGAAATAAAAATGATGTGAAATAGAAAGAGAGAAGTGGATGACACGAGTGACATGTCTTATCTGGTAAAACTGGTTCTGTAAAATCCCCTTCATTCCCATCTTGCTTTTCTGCTGTGGTTGCATATAGAAACCAGGGCAGGTCTGCGTATGAGGCGAGTTCACTTCCACGTAACCTGACGCCAAGCACCACTTACTTTGCACTCAAGTTTCTCTGTGGTGGCTGCAGCCGCTCACTTTTAGGGGTCAAAGGGTGAGAACATGGATGGCGAGCTAATTTATTGCTGCTAAAGGCAACGCTTTTGCTGCTGTTCCAAAGCTGTTGGAAGAAATCCTGTTTCACTAAAAACACAACTACACCTCGCAGTTGTGATTCCCTCGAAATCTAACCTGAAATTCAGTGTCAAAACCAGGTTCTTACATGAGGCTGAAAGTGCACAGGTGTGTAACTTGGATGCATGCTTGTCTATTGACACAAAAAACTCGGATAACCTGTTGCTGGCACAGGGCTGAGCACTCTAGGCAGACCCTTGTATTTCTCACAACCATGTGACCTGCACTGTTTGATGGGTCTGCTTCTCCTAAGTGTTGTTAAACAAACAGTAGCTTGCCCTGCTGATCCCGTATTATGTCAGAACAACACGGACAAGGGCATTTCCATGTTATGTAATGATAGGCTGCGTGCCCTTTGGACTTCTGTCAGCTGAGACATAGGCACTGGGTTTCAGTTGCTAAAAACTGCCCTTTGCATGCGTGCGTGCATGCAGAAGTGTAGGTGCATCCTCTGCTCACGGTCGGATCAGACAAAAACCCTACATTGTGTCCAATTTGAATAACCTCTCCCGGAAGCGACGCTTTTGTCGAAAATATTTGTAGCAGTCGTTAAATCAGGAGGTCATTTTACTCTACTGACAATTGAAACGACAAAAAAATAGAAGCGAATGTCAGGAGGAGTCTGACGCACAAACGCCCACTCGTTCAGACTAACGCAAACATACAGGCGAGTGCACACTCCTGGAGGCTGGAGGTGTGTGTTGTGTAACAAGAGGGTCAAATGGTTACCAACACCCACCAGACCTTAGCAACAGCAGAGGAGCAACAGGAAGCACAGCGCAAATGAGAAATGTAAATGGGAGCTGTTTGTGTGTGTGTGGCGGTTTACATCAGGAATCTGATCACATGATCTCAGGCTTTCAGTACATTCATGTTTGCAAAAAAAGCTTCAAGGCTTTTTTAGCTCAGAAGAGAGAAGTGGACACTTTTACACAATCTCACTGACCAGCGACTCTACGATGTCTGTGAAAATGAAGTAAAGCCAAAAAGAAAAAAAGTCAAGCTATCTCTAGATCATTTGTACCGATGTTCTCTTTGCTAGTTTGGCAAGGAAGCTCTTCTTTCCTGTTACGCTGTCATAGCTCTCGCCAAAACAGCCAAAAGAGGAAACGTGGCGTTTTGTTACTTGTTAAATGCATCCAGTAAACAGTGGAGTTAGTTCGATCTGCATATTATTTAAACTGCACCAGGATCAGATGGACATGTCACTGTTTTTGTTGCTATGGTGGCCATTTAGAAAGGTGGTAAACCATTGTGTCCGCCAGTAAATATCTAATTAGGACTGCTGAGTAATTTGTGAGTAATTTCCTTACAACGACAAACAGGTTTAGTGCTGGACGTTTAGGTGAAATAAACAAGTTTAGTGTCTGTTTCTTGAGCATATTCAGATTTCAGTTTAAAGTAAAAACTACAAATCAGATTTAATCAGATTAATATCAACTTTAACCCAGAAAATGTTGGAGCTGAAACTGTGGGATTTCTTTTCAAAGTTTTGTTTTTTATTCAAATTTAGATTGGTTTTTCATTTCCAAATTTAATTGGTTGTATAGGTTTTTTTTCCAGAGGCCCTCGCCTTTTTTTAATCACCTCCTTTCTTTCTAGACGGGCCCATTTACGGCTGTGCTTAGAACGCCTAAAGTCCCTCGTTCCTTTGGGACCAGATGCTAGCAGGCACACCACCCTGAGCCTGCTGATGAAGGCCAAAGATCATATCAAGGTAAGTGTTTGTGTGCAAAGCAATGGGGAGAGGGCATTTATCAACAGCTCTTCTGGGTGTGGGCAAAACTGTATTTGAGTGACTGAAATGTCTCTGATAAGCTCGTGTGGATGTGGACTCATGCACGCAGGCAGCAGCAGCAGCTTTGCTGAGTTGTTTTCTTCCGTCTGTGCAGAGGTTGGAGGAGGGCGATAGGAAAGCTCAGCACACCTTAGATCAGTTACAGCGGGAGCAGAGACACCTGAGGCGGCGTCTAGAGCAGCTGGGGGTGGAGAGGACCCGCATGGACAGCACCGGCTCCACTCGGTCCTCCGACAAGTCTGACTCGGACCAAGGTGAGCTGTCACAAATCCAAACGTGTCCTTAAAGAAACTTTCATAACACTAATATTATTTCATCCCAAAGCAGCTCAGTGAACAGTGAACAAGAAATGTTAGAAAACTTAAAACTTTTATTTAAAACTGCTTAGACTAAACTTAGATAATACACCTGACACCAAAAGCGGTGGAAATTCCAAGCTGGATCATTTAAATAATAAGATTGTTGATTTTAATAGCATTTTTATTTAAGAAATATATCTGTTAAAATGATTGATTAATGGGGGTTACGCAGTTTCTATAAAATTATAAAATTAAAATGTATGAAACTGATAAAAACAAAGGAAAAAGACACAGAAAATTAAAAAAAAACCTATAGATATATCAAATCTATTCAAGATACTGATTCATAAACTGATTAAAAATGAAAACAAAATCAAAGAAAATGATGCATTCTTCTTGACATAACTAATCATATTTGCACTTATACTCACAGAACAAACATATGACACATTAAATAAAATGATTGTAAAATAGAATTTGATTAATTGCTTGAAAGGGATTGGGAGGAACCAAATTGATATAATCCCACCCCAATAAATTGGATTCATGTCAAAATTTCAGGGTTAATAATTAGCTGATTTCAGTCAATGCGAGGAGTAAACTTCTCCTTTGTCTTCTGCTAGAAACGTGGAGGCTGGAATTTTTGATGCTAGCTAGATTTGTGTGAGGGGTGGAGTCACTGGCTGTCACACAGTTGATTGTTAGGGGAAAGAAAACCACACATGCCTCACATTGGAGTCTCTGAAATTTCCCAGAATGTCCAATAAGTCATAAGTTATGTTGTTAGTCATCTCTTTGAAAAACGTAGTCAAAAAAAGTATGAATTTAGCGACAGATTTGCTTGATTGCAAAACCACTAAAGACATTCTGAAAGGCAGCCAGGTGATGAGTTTAGACAGCAGTTTGTTTTGAAAAGCAACATACAGTAAGTTATGATAACACGTGGCACGTTGTAAGGTATTCTTTGCACATGCCTTATGCCACATACCTCTTCCCACCTGGATGTTTGTCCCTGAGGCCTGCCTGACTTTGCCGGCGCTTTTACTTTTCTAAAAAAAAAAAAAGAAAAGAAAATGTACTGTGTAATTGTATTTCCAGACATAACATGATGTGTTTTTTTCTGTGTTTAACAGAAGACCTGGATGTGGATGTGGAGGGGACAGATTGTCTGCTGGTTGACCTGGAATGGAGCACCAGCAGCGTCAGTGACTCAGGGGACGAGCGCAGCAGCCTGCGCAGCGGCTGCAGCGATGAGGGCTACTCCAGCGCCAGCCTGCAGCGCCTGCAGGACTCTCAGGAGAAGGCCAAGCAGCTGAGCTGCAGCCTATAAACAGCACTACTCCCTTCAACGACTCCCACTCCCAAAGCTGTCTCACCAATCCTTGTTCTCCCCTTAATCTCCCTTCCTCCCTCCATCACCTCCTCTTAGGGCAGATCTCGATCCAGGCCTCATTGGGCTTCCTTGTCCCGCACATCCTTCTAGACTGCACCGCCTTTGAGACACCTGCTCACATCTGGTACTTCATCAGCGGACGATCCTAAGGGCATCACACGCTCCCCACAGCACCAATCAAACTAGTGGGATTTCAAAGACACTCCAGCGCTCGCTCCATCCTACAGCAACTGTCAGCCAGAGAATGTTACCACACAATGTCCCACTGCCTCTGT
This sequence comes from Adrianichthys oophorus, assembly GCA_036245035.1. Taxonomy (NCBI): domain Eukaryota; kingdom Metazoa; phylum Chordata; class Actinopteri; order Beloniformes; family Adrianichthyidae; genus Adrianichthys; species Adrianichthys oophorus. Next base: position 4,113,349 of record BSAI01000189.1, on the reverse strand, counting down.
TTCTACGCCTCAAGAGCCATGGGAAGAAGCACTTAGAGATTTCACCTTCACACACACACCAGGTCATTACTCCTAGTTTTCCAATGACCTCTCAAAGGCATGACGGTGGGGTCTCATCTGCCGCCCCGCTCACCAGTCAAGCCTGTTCACGCTTTCTTGCACTTAGACTGCATCTCTCCTGAAGGCCCTGCTGCAGCAGTGCCAGCGGCACCACGGCATCGAGTGAATGTTTGTGAAATGTGGCTGCTAGTCCGCATCTCTGTGCGTGGCGGTAGACCGCGAGAGCCAGCAGCAATACCCTTTTTCAGCACTCGGGACTTTGACTGTCCAGGCTCACAGCGTCTGTGTTCCATCCATGTCCACACCTGCCATTAAGAGAGAGAAAACAAACAAAAACTTTGTGCAGCATGAGATTGTGGGGTTGGGGTGGGTGGGCTTTAGCATTATATTTAGTCTCTTTTCGATGACTGTGGCGCCTCCTCAGCATCTCATTCCCGTGACAGTGCGCTCAACTCATCCGACTGTTTTGAACACCAGCTTAACCCCAGGTGCTGGCGCATTTTTTCACGTCACTGCCCCGATGAGCAGGTTTGACGAACAGGAAGGGAAAAACGCGTCTGCAGAGAGAGTCGAGAGGCTCCAACACATTCCACGGGGAAGAGTTGAGCGGGTGAAACCGATAGCATTATTTTTACAACAAAAAATTTCCTGCCAATTATTTATGAACAGAGTTCAGGTTGAGAGTAGGTGAGCCACCCTGAAGCAGAACAACTGGCCTCAAGCGTACAGAGTGAGGTCTGACTTTGTGTTCATGTCTACAAAAGCACTAAATGTTGGCAGCAACACCTTCTCTCTTTTGCCTTCTCAGCTATTTATTGTTTCTGCAGAAATGCACACATTGTAATGTAAATAATTTCAGAAATATCTGTCTATCGGAGAACGTATTTATTAGAAATACTAAATATATAGAAAATCTATATGAAAAAATATTTAGACATAGCTTTTGTTCTTGTGAGGTTTATCAGAGGTTCTTATATGTCGTTTGTTTGCACAGCCAAGTCACTTGGTAGAATATTTAGAGGTGTCTCTTGTGCCCCTGCAGCTGTTGAATTCGGCACAGTGCTCCTAGGAAATGTTTTTTTGTTGTGGTGGGTTCTAGCAGTTCTCTGGCAGTGTTTTTTCCCCCCTCTGTGTGGTTCAGGCGAGGAGGGAACCAGAGGTGCATGAATGTAAACCGCTCTGTAGAGTAGCAGCACGGTGCCAAAAGGAAGGGAAAAGTCACAGGTGGAGGTACCGGTGTGGGAAAAAAAAGCCAAAAGGAAGGACATTAGAGGGATCGATGTGGGATTGTTTGGTGTTTGAGTGTGGCATGCTGCTTATTTTTACCTTTTCAGATGTAGGAACTGTGTAGCCCCAACTCCTGGGGAAAAAACCATCCCGAATGTGGGGATAGTGTGAGTGGGCAGGTGTGTTCACAGGAATGCCATCGGTCCTTGCGTGCATTTTTATTTCCACCGTCTTCAGAGAGAAATCATCAGGGTGGTGAAGGGTGGGTGGCTTTAAATATTTGTAAGGCTATATTTCTGTTTCCTGTTTGTTTACTAGCAGAAAGAAAAACACAAAAAATGGGTTCAGCTGTTGATTTAAGCATTGATGTCTTTGGGGAGTCTGCCTCCTTAAACCCACACATGTTCTCTCTGCCTTCTGCCAATCTACCTGTATGTTCGTGTGCATTTCCTGTTTGCCAAGCAACCGTCCGTGAGCTCGACTCCCCCCTCCACACGCCGCGCTGTGCACACCGGAGTGTACAAGAGAGCATGCTCAGTAGATGTAGATATTTTAGAGGATCACATGCACCTATTGCTCTGCAGCTGCAACCACCACTCCTTCCTGGTGCTTTCGGCGCCTGCTCTCAAAAGCAGGCGTGGAATATCTTGAAGAACAAGACTACAGTCAGACCAGTTGTTTAAGCTACAGCTTTCATTGTCAGGGGGAAGCGTGTGTGTATTTAATCCTTTTGCACACGTTGTCCCTGCGTGGCTAAAAAATGCCTTAAAGACAGAGTCAAAAGTATGATCTGACTGAAGCAAGTCTTTGTGATGTTTATCAAAATGTATGGCCGTGGTCATTCCTTTTCATCGTGGCGTTCTCAGGTATGGTGCTTTCCTGAATTACACCCAAGAAACACTCTGACACGCTGGTGTCTCCATGAACATCTTCATCACCTGCCGCCTTTAACATCAGAAAGGTCAAATGTCTGTTTTTCTGAAAAAGGTGATTTTTTTTCTGCACTTACTTTTTAAGATTGAAAGAATTTGGACTTTGTCTTCTATTGAAATCACTTTAATGTGGGGATTTGAAAAATTCCTTTCACAATAAAATGTTGGGCAGCAATTTATATTTGCCAGTGATCTTAAAAAAATAAACTGTTTTAAACCTTTGTTTACTGACCTATAACCTTGTCGTGACCTTTCTTTCTTTTTTAATTTACATTTATATAAAATACTGTCACATTCATACAGAAATGTAATAGATGGTAATGAGGGGGACTATGAACACCAGATGAAGAGGGACTCTCCCCAGGGACTTGATCGGGATATTCGATAAGCCGAACTCCAGATTTGTGTGATCTCAGCCGTCCAAGTCCTGCTGCATGGACGGCGATCGGAGCCAAGCTAGATGAAGAAGAATGAGGAGGAGGAGGATGGGTGTACAGAGAAGCATGCTTCGTCTTTTCAGAATATGCAGAATCTATTCTTTTCTGAACTTCATTCTTTTTGGTGTTTGAGAGCTGTTGAGTACCAAGACACTCTTGTTTTTTGACTGAGTAAAGGTGAAAGACCGCTCCAAACACAAAACTCCTAAAACCAAGTTGGCACAATTTATTTGAAAATAAAATGTAAATTAAATGAGGTCTTTCTTGTCTTGCCAGACGTTGGGAATACCAGTTCTGCTTAATCCTTTCCTCCAAATGTGGTCACTTCTAGTTTTTCTTAATTTTCTTATCCGGACTGCTCCATTCTTTGCCTAACTGAAACTCTGCTCCACCCTCAACACCCCCATTCCACTGTACTTAAGAATTGCAAAACATTTTTGTCATGCCAAATCTTTTGTCAACAAATCTCCCAGACGTGTCTCATGAGTCAACACCAAAACAACTCCTGAAAGCCTGCCCACACAGAATTCACCTGCTCTGATTTACATCCCGATGTTGGTCACTGACAGGTCGTTATTTCCACCGTCTAGTTTAAAAGTCACCGGTACTAGTCAATGAGTTTCAGGATCAATTTTGAAGGAATGGATTAAAATTGGAGGAAATTGATTCAGTGTTGTAGAATCTTATAAGATCATTGTGTAAAGATAGACTTTTAGGAGATTTTTTCATGCAACCTTCTCATACTGAATGAGCAACAGCAGCTTTTTATCTCGGATAAGTTTGGAAGTCTTTCCTCCTTGGGATTCTGTCAGAGTACACCTTCATGTCTGAGAGAAAAAAAAAACGCTCTGCTTTTTACAGAGGTGGTCACGCTGATGTTCTTTTAGATAAGATGCATCAGTCCTTAAACTCTGCTGATGTTTGGTGTGAGATGTACAGTATATGTTAACACATAAAAATGTTTATCTCACACTTCCATAGTGAATAGAATGTAGGAAATCACATTGTGAAAAATACTATTGTATGTTGTCAGATGTGTACAAGATATAAACGCCATTCGCTGTGTTAAGAGGGGAAGAATGTGGAGTTACATCCCAACCACTGTTTTCCAGCCCTGGTCCTGGGGGCACACTGTCCTGTAGGGTTTCCATGTTGCCCTGCTTATGCACACCTGATTCAGCTCATCCTCAGGCTCCGCAGAAACCTGACACTGACAGTCATTAACAGCAAGTGTGGTTGGATTGAAAAAAATGCCTTACTTCCAGATCCACCAAAATGAAGCCAATTCTGTTGCCGTTTTTCTGCGATTCAGACGCTGCCATTTGGAGCCAGATGAGGTTAGTAAGCGGTGATTGATCTGAGTCGGTCTGAGTCAAGGTTTCTATGGCAACTAGTGTCACCAATCAAGAGTGAGCTAGTTGGAAGTCCACACCCTTTCCACTGAAAGCAGGCTTGAGAGAACCTGTCAATCAAATGTTGGAGGTGGGGATCAGCGAGCACCACGTGCTTTTACTGAAGCATCTGATTTATCAGTTCATAATTTGAATTACTTGCAATAAAGAAAAAATATGACATTTAAAAAAAAAAAAAATAACAGAAACATGTTAGAAAGAGGTACCAGAGCGAGGACGCTTGGAATTTTGGCAAAGCGAGAGGAATCACTCAGTCCAGTTCCCATATACAGTCAATGTGTCCAGACCATCCTACTACCACTACCGTGTCTGGCTGTTGCCTTAATGATCAGTTGATGTGATTTGCATTCATCGAATTCTTTCCCACATATGATGACATTATTAAATGCCATTATTTTTTGACTCATTCAAGGTTTTATGTAGCAGTTTTAGGACCTGGAATGATGAGAATTTATAAAACAATTTATATATATATTATTTTGATAGGATTTACAATTATAATTTGTTAATTAGTAAATGCTGATGCTTTAACTGTTTGTGATTTCACAGAAATAAACACTTTTAGTCAGAGCATATTTAAAAAAAAAAACTTTTCTTTGCCGTGGGTGCAGCTGGGTCCTCTCTATCCACCTAATCCCTAAATCCCTTCCTGCCGTTAAAAAAGCATTCACCAAAAGACACCCTTCACATGTTCTCTGCTCATGAAACAGGAGCCAGGCATCAGAATGCAGCTTAGCCTGAGCCGAGCCGGGCACCAGCCGCTTCTGCCACAGTGTGTTGACATAACCTGTGCTCTGTGCTCTGCACGGTAAAAAAAACGTTGTGTAAGTGTGTGTGCGTTAGCTTTGTGTCAGGGTCACAGCCTCAGTGACCCACCTCTCTGTGTCCTCATTGGTTAGATTACTCAAAGCCAGCAGCTTATCTGGGACCTGGACGCCCAGTTTACTTTGACCTTCACCTCTCTGCCCCACCCTGACTCATCATCAACACACACACTGAGGTGCGTTCAGAAACTTAACACAAAGACAACGCCCCGTGACACACCTGTACAGTATAAGCATCACACACACAAAAAAACACTGCCTTTGAAGCCACACAAAACCAATCCTTTCACAGAAAATGCGTGAAGACTTCAGGGATTATTCACTTGCAGATGTCAAGGCATTAAATGATCTTTTCCTCCTGCTCTGGCTCCACCATTTTGGTCATGCAACATGGATTACATTTGAAGTAAAACAAATGAATAAATGTCACCAAAAAAACCCTCCTGTTTCACCAGGGCTCATCAATTCTGATTTGATAAACTGCAAAACAGGAAGCCATGTTTCTTAATGTCCTGCAGCAGTCCTGGAATGCAAGGACCATGTTGTTTTTGCAGTTCTTCTTTCTTCTCTGCGCCTGTAAGCAAACATTTTATCCCTGCCAAATACTCAAAAACTCACCAAAATGTTCATGCACCCAAAAAAGTGGCCATTTTCTGGCAACGTGTGAAATTTTTACATTTCCCCAAAATATGAGAAAAGAAAACTTTCGTTCGAGCGATCTCACTCATGTTATGCCATGTTAAGTCTACAACCAGAACTGACATTTTGTTGACCTTTGACCTCAGGAAGAGGCTTCCATCTCGAATAAAAAAAAAAAATCAACTTTAGTATCTTCTACAAATTTAATCTCCCCCCGATGGATTTCAATCATTCGCCTCCTAACTCCTGGAGCATCATTGAGAAGCTGCTGGCGAAGAAATGTTAAAATTAGAAGTTAACTACGTTAGTATGGCAAGCTCACAAAAGTGCTGTTCCCTTGTTGGTCGCACAGTTTTAGGGGAAATATTGTGACAATGTAACACAAGAATCCCTGGCTCAAGCCGAACAAAGCGATGTTATATGATGTGAACATATTAAAAATGTGCTATGGTTAGCAAAAAACCCTCAGTTGCCAGGGAAATTCCAAATTTTCTTTAGTCAATATTACTGAAAATGACAGAGACCTGTCCGTCACCCCCAGGGCAACCAAAACCTAAAACGGTTGCTATGGAGATAAAAACAACAGAAAAGTCAACGTTTTGAAAAAACAGATTTTTGATGAATTTGTCACATGCAGCCCTGACCAGGCAGAAGGCAGAAGGGGAGAGTGAGGGGCCAGTGGGGGCATATAAAAATAGGGTAATTTTTTAATATCTCTGTGGATGACGTCTACTTGACAACAACACTGGAAAGGATGTTACATCTAAACTTCTGCAGAGTGAATAAGACGGAGAAAAAAAATTCAAATGAAAAATCCTTCCCATCATAAACAGCGTGACGTAAACGCAGACCAGGCTGTCCAGCATGAACGCATGTGTTCGGTCTGATTCATCATCTGTGTTCATCTTTGTGACGGTCTAGCTTTTTTTCTTCTCATACAAACGTGAAGATGACAAATGGAAAGCAAACCAAAGTGTATTTCTGTAATGTTTTCTTAAAGTTTTATTGCTGCAGGACATTTAACCTTTCTAAAATCCCTGACCGTATCACAGCATGTAAACAGTCAGTCATCGCTGTCCTACACACTGTAAATTACACAACTCTCTGACTGTCTGAGAAGATCCAAATTTGGATCCAAACTTCACAACTTCATCCCAGCTTCCTTTGATTTCATTACGCCTGCTGGAGCACGACTCAGATCTGAGTGACACGATCGTCTCCCATCACAGCTGATGGATTAGATCGAGGGATGAAGACTGGAGTGTGAGTCTGTGTGGACAGATGGAGATCTCTGTGTGAGCGAGGGAGGGCTCCGAGGAGGCCAGAGCGAAGCGAGCACACATCACTAAAGGGAACTGAAGACAGAACAAAAGCTTGGGAGCTGAGCTGCCAGGAGCAGAGTGGCGAAGCTCTTCTCACTGCCCCCTCACTGAACGCTCATGAGTAACACCTGGCATATCAAAGCACCAAATAGAAAGCATTTTCCAAGCAGCAGGGCTGACGGAGAACATTTTGATTCTGTGCTCCCATGGAGATCTAGGATTTGAGTCACTGGAAGCCCTGAAATGCACAAAGCACTGCCAAGCCATTTGGTTGAAGAAAGTTGCCTTGATCAGATGTGTGGTTTACGCAGGTTTGGTGCGCTGTAAAATGATGGTTGCAGATTTTACAGTGACTTACTGGCAGCTGGATGTAATTATTGTAAAGCATTTTACAGGTGAACTACTGCAAAATGAAATACAATAGATTTTATGTGTACTGTGTTTCATTTTACAGTAATAAAGCTGTATAATAAAAAAGGTACACAAAAATCCTACTGTAGTACAGTTACAGTTGTACTACTGTAAAAAGAAATGCAGTAGTTACTGGCATCCCGCTGCCAGGAGTTATCGTAAATGTTCCTTCAGTAATTGTACTGTGCTTCCTTTTACTAGAATATTACCATATTTTCATTTCCAGTTTATTTACTATAAAAACAATATGGTAAATAAGAGTTTTTTTCTGGTACCTTTGACCACTTCTACAGTTTTTTCATTAGCAGCAGTCTTGCAGCTGTTTTAGCCAAGGATATGAGCTCTTAGGTCAATGCACCACAAGACCGAGACATACAATCCTTTATTTTATACCAGTGAACAATTTCAAGTCCACTTGAATTAAACTAAAGGTGTACAGAGAGAATATACAAACTTAACACACAAAGGTTCCTACTAGAGTTTGAACTGAGGACCTCTTGCTGTGAGACAGTTGTGCTAACCACTGCACCACCATGTCAACACAATAACAGTGTCCCTATGATTTCATTGGTGGTAACATTTTTGAAAACAGTAAAATTTTATTAGCTGGTGTTTAGTTTTGTTTCAAACTAGCCAAATTGTGAAAAATAAAGCCTTACAATAGCTGTTAAACGTATCGATACATCAAACCAGCCGTTTCTTTTTTCATTTCCTGTTCATGGCAGCATTAGTCATGCTTGTTTGCATTAAATGCATATCAATAAATCAACGTAACATTCAACATTTGTCAAAAAGGAATTGAACTTGTAATCATCCTATTATGAAGCCACAATGCTAACCACTACACCACAATGCTATTCCCTAATAGGTTCAAACTGAATTATATTCTTCTAAAACTACAAATTTGCTTTTATATAATATGTTCTTGGCATTTTTTTTTTTGTTGAAACTGCGGTAAAAACACTGCAAAGGTTCAAAGCAATACTCCAGATTTTTTTCCCTCTAAAGTTGGAAATCTGGGGAGCAAAGCAGCAAGCCGAGGCCTGACAGCAGAGCTCTTTCATCCTCAGTTTATGCTGCATCACAAACCATCTTCTATGAATAACTTGGAGCTTCATCTGGGTGAAAAAAATCATGCGCTTGTGCTTCAGCTCTCCTCTTTTCCTCCGTAGGTGATTTGTCATTTTTGGATAATTTGTTGTATCTGTTAAAGACAATTCATTAAATACTCTGGAGTTTTTAAAAATATGTTTTAATTTGATCGTTTTTCTCCCTAGCTTTGTAATCCTGCCAGGCAACTGCATTTCTCCTGGTGAAACAGTGCCCTCTCATGGATTTTTATACATCAACCATATCCATTTGTCCTTTATTCTGCACCAGTCTGGAGAATGTTTACATGAAGGCCTCAGAGAAACAAACCATGGTTTGTTTCTGAGACTTCTCTTGAGTTTGTGAGGACTGTTGGATTCACAGCTGATTTCTTTGACACAGATCTTTTCTAGAGATGCATCATATCTGTGGTTTCAGCTGCTTCTTCCCTGTTTTCTTGAAAACGTACAATGCCCTCTTTATAATCTTTTCTTTTGGCTTCCTTTTTGTAAGGATGTTCGTAGAGTCTGCAGCTCCCCATGTTTGTCCTTCTTCACCCCACCCACACCTCCTCCTCCCCTCCACTTCATGAAGCATGCAGACTCATATTCACCACTGCAGCATATCTCCTGCAAAGTAACAACCAGCTGCATCAGCGCTGTGCAAAAAAAAAAAAAAAAAAAAATCAACTCTTGATGATGGGAATTACATGCTTTTGGTGACCTATTATTTTACACTGCACTCGTTCCTATACAGGGTTTATTACTGTAACCACAACTGCGTGTGTGTAATTAACCTGTATGTTTTAATTTGACTTTTCTTGGTTGTAATTTGTTTCGGTGTCATCTTATCTTCTCCAGATGTATCACCACAAGCTCAGCTGGTGTATTACTGATGCTACGGCGCCCTCTGGTGGTTGTAAAGAGATATGTCTGCAGGGTTTCACACTATTGAAGTACAACTTGGACAAAAACATATATTAATTATACACTTGCCTTTATACAAAAAGTTGAGAACTATCATGTATAATCAAATCAAAATCCAATCAAACTTTATTTATAAAAAGCGCTTGTCATACCCAGCATAACTCTAAGCGCTTTACATTTAAAAACAAATCAAAAGCATTCGTTTTTTTAAACCGTTTAATCCCTTTCAGGATCAAGGGGCTGCTGGAGCCTAACCTGGCCACTAATGTGTGAAGGCAGGGGACACCCCTGGACAGGTCGCCAGTTTCAAATTCAAATGACATTAAATACATAAAATAGAAAATAAGATTAAAAGCATACAATAAAATACATACATATTTCAAAGAAATGTAAATATATAAAAGATATATACATATAAATATATACTTGATCATATATACTCATAGAATAAATAAGCAAATAAGATCAACTAAATTAATTAAAATCAATCCTGAAACACAGGGGGAGCCAATGCAGCGATTTCAAAATAGGTGTAATGTGTTCCTGCCCCCTGGTCCGTCGTCAGAACTCGTGCTGCTGAGTTCTCTAAGAGTTGTAAGTTTGAAAGAGACTTTTTGGGTAAACCAGAGAGCAGGGCATTACAATAATCTAGATGCAGAGGACCCAAATCAAGAAACACTTATATTGATCTTCTACAAAATGCAAACTCTTTGACTATCAACAAAACAAACATAAAGAAATAGACTCTTTGCCAAATATTTGTTGTAACTGTAAGTCAACCTAGATAAACAGAATATTTAAGTATATATCAAAAAAAGACCAACATTTTTATTTTTAGGCCTGATATTCAAGCTAGCCTGTGGGGATTAATATAGTCAGTTGCATATTCTTTAGTTTGATTCATTAAACTTTTATGTTTTATTTCATGTAGCACATTCTGATACATGTTGCCTGAAAAGCTGCTTAAACTGTTCTGCAGGTCTCCAGTTCTTCTGGCTTTTGCCTGAAATACAAATAATGTGAGATCTACCAGTTAGTATTCTGTAATTACTTGTTTTTTTTTTTTGTTTGATTTTGTTAATGTTACAAATTAAAAAAAATACATGAATGTACAGACTGACTTTGATCATGTTAGAAAGTCTCTTGTGTGCAGTTTCTGTTTGTGTTGTGCATTCAGACAACACGGGGCAATAAAAACCTCCTGGTTTCTCGTGAGGCCATAAGCTTTATTAAGTATGCCCTGGTGGAGGCGGTGCAGCAGTTGTTTACTGTGTGGGCTGCATTCCAGACAGGCTCTGTGTTTAACAGCGGTGGAGGCGCCTCGTGTGGTGTTGGGAGGTGGAGAGGCTGCAGCCCTGTGAGGAGAGGCCTCTGCTTAGAGGCGTGGTCCTTACCAGCCTCCATCCAGGATCAGCACCAAGGCCAGCGACACTTTGAGTACTGCAGAATCACAGTTTGGGGTGTTTAAGTACATGGGGGTTTTGGGTTGGATTAATCTCCGTGAAGAATCCAATTTATGCCTGTTCAACGATGTTCAGATTTGCGCTATGATCCTTAACTTAATTTTTCTAGACTTTGAGGTTAAATCCTCCTTAGCTTTGCTCGTTCCTGCAGAGTCACGGCCCTTCCTGTGCTCACAGGAGGATCTGAGGGGAATGAGGGCGTCTGGATGCAGACTGCAGCACCAGCTCCGCACATCGATCCCATTGACCATTCTGCTTGCACAGCACAGAGAGCTGCAGTGACACTGGCAGCGGGCGCACGACAGTTTTGATCCCTGGAATTTGCAAAAAAATCAGTCAATCGGTGCGCAGATGTACTAAAATGAGATGAGGGATTAATAAAGTGGGAACTCTGAAAGTGGGGGAAAAAAACTCCAAACACAGCCGTGTTCAGTCCTGGACTGCAGGACGAAGATGAGCTGCATGAGTGAAGTCGTGTCTCCCCAAAGGGTGGAGTTTTTTTGTTTTTTTTCAAAAGCTTGCAGGTTTCCCCTCATCTGGTGTTGTTGCTGCGTCAAATGATGCGCAGCGGCGCCCTCGCTATAAAAGCACCTGTCTTGGCCAGACATCATTCGCATCTCACTTTTCTCTCTGTCACGCACTCTCACCCTCACGCCCACCTGAACTCCACACTTTCCCTTTTCTCGCCGCAAAAGCAGCCATGAGTTTCTCCAGCGACGTTTACAGCAGCAGCTCCTATCGGAGGATCTTCGGGGATGCCCCCCGGTCCGGACGCGTGGGTCTGGTCGGCAGCGGCGGGAGCAGCCCGTCCCGCCTGCACTCTGCGGGGTATCGCAGCGGGCCCCGCACCTACGGCTCCCCATCAATGATCTCCTCCACCACCTACAGGAGGACGGCGGCCCCCGGCCGCGTCTTCTCCTCCATCCCGGACTCCTCCATGGACCTGACCCAGTCCACCGCCGTCACCAACGAGCTCAAGATCATCCGCACCAACGAGAAGGAGCAGCTCCAGGGCCTCAACGACCGCTTCGTGTCCTTCATCGAGAAAGTTCACAACCTGGAGCAGCACAACAAAGTCCTGGAGGCGGAGGTGACGCTGCTGCGGCAGCGCAACAGCGAGCCCTCGCGCCTGCACGAGCTGTACGAGCAGGAGATTCGCGAGCTGCGGGCGCGCGTGGAGGAGCTGACGCACGAGAAGAGCCAGATGCACCTGGACTGCGTGCAGATGAACGACACGCTGGAGCGAGTGAGGGAGAAGCTGGAGGAGGAGACCAGGCTGCGGGAGGAGGCGGAGAACGCTCTCAAGGGCTACCGGAAGGACGTGGACGACGCCACCCTGGCGCGCCTGGAGCTGGAAAAGAAAGTGGAGTCTCTGCTGGATGAGATCGCCTTCCTCAGGAAAGTCCATGAGGAGGAGCTGCAGGAGCTGCAGGCGTCTCTGCAGGCCACGCAGGTAACAGGTTTATGAACCCTTGTGCAACATTTGTAAAGTTCAATGAAAAGTTCTGAAAATCACACAAGACGAGCACGCACGGTGGCCAAAATTCACACTTTCTGCATTTTTTTCTACTGTAAAGTTTACCCACAAGATCAACCCTTTTAGAGATTTTTTGTCCCACTTTTCCCATATGCTCATACCCAAACCCACAGTGGCCGAACCGAACATTGCGTCTGGAAAATTGATGGCACTGCAGTTCCGTTTGAGCCTCCGTCCCTCCCTCCTCTGCAGATACCGCCCAACTCCAACGTTCAGTGCAACAATTCTCCAACGTCCTCCAATCGTTTTTAGGGAAAACATAGTTTTAGGATATCTCACATGTCTTCAAAAATCTTTATGCATGTTGTTTGATTTGACTTCAAGTTTATTGTAAATGTTTTTTTTAGGGGAGTCTTCTTCTGGCTCCCTAAAAAGAAGGTCAGAGGGAAGGGCAAGGGAGGGAGAGAGATGCGGAGCACTGACGCATATTGGTGATTCAGGGTGTGGTCGTCCCACATGGAGGGGAGACGTTACCCCTCAGTGCTATAATCCACATTTTAATTTTTCTTACTGATGCAGAAACTTTGTAAAAATGATCAACTGTTTCCCTATTTACATAAGAGGATGCCCCTTTCAAAATTTAAATATCAAACTATAAGATTTTTGGTTGAAATATTTAAAGCTGACAACCCTGCAATGTTGCTTCTGTACAAAGTGATAATATTTTATAGTTGCTAGGTAGATTTCTCCAAGGTCCACCTACTATCCTGCGGGGAATCTTCCTGACTTGATGTATTGACAGCACAGCTTTCTGCAGCAGAAAATCCTGAGACAGCAGTCCATCCATCAGCCTCCCAGGCATACAAAATGAACTCATGCATTCATTTACAAGATTAATGAAAGAGTGAGCAGCTATTGACAGATTTTTAAAACTTGGATTTTTCTGTAAAGTTCATCTAAAGTGGACCAAAAACTCCAAAAATCACACTTCTGTGTCTTAAAGACGTTCAGATATCTAAATTTCCGTCTTTTAAACACTTTCCTGCATTAAGGTATCAGTGGAGATGGACTTAAGCAAACCTGACCTGGCTGCAGCCCTGAAGGACATCCGGGCCCAGTACGAGAACCTGTCTGCCAGAAACCAGGCCCAGGCGGAGGACTGGTACCGCTCCAAGTTCGCCACTGTTACTGAGGCTGCTGCCCGCAACCAGGACGCCATCAAGCACTCGAAGGAAGAGCTGAGCGAGTACCGCCGGCAGGTGCAGGCCCGCACGCTGGAGATCGAAGCCCTCCGGGGCCACAACGAGGCTCTGGAAAGGCAGATTGCTGAGATGGAGGAACGCCACAACAATGAGATTGGAGAGATGCAAGTAAGAGAGATACTCTGTTGTGAACTTAGAATGAAAGCGTTATTAAAGACTGTTTTGCATTAAAAAAGAGCTTTAAAGAAAGCATCATAAATAACAAGTTCTGTTTTTAGGACACCATTCAGCAGCTGGAGGCCGCACTGCGTAGCACCAAAGGGGAGATGTCCCGTCACCTGCGAGAATATCAAGATCTGCTCAACGTCAAGATGGCTCTGGACATCGAGATTGCTGCCTACAGGTTTGTTATATCTGAATCAGCTGTGTCAGAATCCCCAGAAGGAATTCAATTTACCTGAAGTTTTACAGACAAGTTGTCTAACTAATAAAGCATTGACAAAGTTGCCTTAATCTGATTTTCAACATTTTGAATTTGTATATGGGCTAAAAATGCAGGAATTTGTTGTTTGTCGATCAGACGTCTTTTAAAATTTTTCAAGAGGGAAAGAAATGGATGAACACCAGCTAGGTCTTTGAACATGACTTGTGTGCTGAAGAAAGTACATTTCTGACACATTTGAGGTTGCCATGTAGTTTTACAAAATCATTGCAAAACCCAAAGGAGAAGATGCCTATGATTCCCAGCCTCAGTTAAAAGCTCCATCTTTGAATCTCATCAACTTAATGTGCCGATAGTGACAAAGATTTTAACTTAAATGAAAAAGACGATTGCAGGAGGGTACTGAAATTCATTCAATGTGTTTGTAGCCTATTTCTAGGAATGGATGGTGTGACCCTGAAGTGACCTAAAGCTGGTAACTGTTGCTTTGCTGTCCCTCACTCGACAGAAAACAATTGAATTAAACGAAGCAAAGCTCTGGATTTGTTGGGAAGCTTTAGGAAAAAATGTTTAATTCAGAAAAACTTGGTCACTAATCTGAAATTATCTTTTTTCTGTGGCTAGAATAGGAAGTTATTTGTTCTATAAATGAAAAAAAACCTAAACAAGCATTGATAAATCAGCAGTAAATCTCAAGAAATCTATTTTAAAATATGGATTTTACTTGCCTTTTTTTGTTTTCTCAAATATTAATTAATTTTTTTGTCAAAGTTTTCTCTTTTTTCAGGAATGCTTCATCTAAATGATTATTTATGCTATAGAGTAGATCAAACTAGTGTTTCTAACATGGCTAAAATTCTAACTCTGAAGTACTACTAGCTATAAAACATATGACTGATACATTTTTTAAAAACCGGCCTGAGTTTTAGAAATGTATTTTTTTACACACAATATGGCTGAGATAGAGGAGGGAATTCACTTAACAAATAAGATATCTCAGTGTATACCATAAAAAAGATTCTTTACAACCCAACCCCAAACAAGCGCACACTAGTGTTAAAATGCTAGTTTAGTCTCTTAGTGTTTACTGGACGTATTGTAAATGACATGTCCTTATATAGCATTTTACTACCATCTTAGAAGGCCTAAAGTGCTTAACAATCACAGTCCCATCTAACCACGCACACACACATTCACACGCTGATGGTGATTCCCCTGCCAAATGCTGGCGCCAACCTGTAACCACCAGGAGCAATGTGGGGTTCTGTGTCTTTGCCAGATATGCGGACAAGGCGGTAACTGAATCAGCCATCTTCTGATGAGAGGTCGACCGCTCTACCTCTGTGCCACATTGTTGATTTGACAGAGCAGAGCAGCCAAAAATTCAATGTTTTCAGAAGTACTTTGCAGTAATGTACTTCTAAGGATAGACATTAACTTGAAAGAGCTTCACGAAGCTGAAATTCAAGTTGAGAAACATTATTTTAGTATTTTTAAAAGTACGTTTTGTTGGAAGTGTCTGATGGTCTCGTTTCGTGTCATTCTTCTGTCTGTTTAGGAAGCTGCTGGAGGGAGAGGAATGCCGCCTCAGCTCTGTTGGTAGCGCCATGGTTCAGTCTGGCTACCCGGGATTCTCCTATATGTCAGCCCGCACCTACAGCCTGGGAGCTTACAGGAAGTCCAAGCCTGATGAAGAGGAGGAGGAGGCAGAGGAGGAGAAGGAGGAAGATGGAGAAGAAGAAGGAGAGGAGGAGGGTGAAGATGGAGGAGAGGAAGGAGAGGAGGGAGAGGAAGGAGAGGAAGGAGAGGAAGATGAAGACCAGGAGAATGGTGAGGGTGAGGGAGAGGAAGAGGAGGAGGAGGAGGAAAAAGAGGAGGAAGATGAAAAGCCAAAGGAAAAAGTGGAGAAGGGAAAAGTGGAGAAGGAGAAAGAAAAGGAGAGCTCCACCGGGAAGACCAGCAAGAGCTAAACCGCCTGCGTCATCATCATCACTATCTTCATCAGAAACTCATCACACCAATCAGCAACAGACCTGGTTCCTGTTCACCTCACACACACTCTATAACTCACATCTGCACACTCCAATGCATCACCCGGTGTTTTTCTGTCTCTGCAAATCAGATTATTGAAACTTTTCTTGGACAAGGAGCTCCAGAAAGGAACAGAGACACAGCAGCGAAAGGTTTCCAAACTCTGTCATCCTGTCTGTACATGAAAGGATGCAGAGGGGAAAAGTTAGCATGGTGCCACAAAGAGTCATGAGCCTCAAGCTATGATAAAGCTACAATATGTTGTATGATCATATCTCACCCTGAGCAAACGTGCCATGAGTGTTTGACAGTCACAGCAAGAGCAATCAAAACCCCGAAAGTTACAATTCTGTCAGCACACGGACTTCCAAACAAACGCACAGAACCTGGAGCATGAGAAACAGCCAGACCAACTTTTACGGTGCTATTTGATTTTTACATATAAAAGTTGGGGATCCCTGCAAGTTGAATGTTTTATCACAGAGCTAAGGCTCGCTAGCTAAAATAGCCAGAGAGAAAACGGTCCACAAACATGATTTGCACAGCAGGTGAATGCCTCCACTTCTTTCTTAGCATTATGCCCTGTTTATTTTGACACTTCCCCCACTTTAATGCAACCCTGCAACTCAGAAACATTGGTTACTTAGATATAAAGATGGAGAAATTAAATGGCTTTGTGAATGAAAAGTCTTGAGGTCAAATTGCTGCTATGTGTAATTTTGGGCTTATAATCAACCCTTTTCTTTGATTGATTCATTTGTCAAAGGATTTGTTTTTCATCTTGAAACCTTTTTCCTCTTTTTTTTAATCTCATATTTAGTCGTGCTGGCCTTTAGTTTGAAACAAGAAATGAGGTACCGATGAACTCGATTGGGAACATTTCTGAGTTTGTGGGCATAAACTGTGAAGAGTGACATAAGGGCTATTTAAAACATATTTACTTCTTTGCCCTGAAGTTTCTTTTTTTCTTTGGTGCTTTGTTTATCACTTCCTTTGGCCTTGGAGTTTTTGACCAATGAATCAAACAATGAATAAAAATGCATGGCCTGATACCTGAAGCTTGAATATTTGCTGGATGGGATAGATTTGTGCTTGCTGTGTGTACAAAACTGAAAACTTACAAAAGAACAAAAAAAATATCTTGCCTTAATTATGAATGAAATGACAAAAAAAAAGACATTTCCATCTGCTTCCCACTTGTTCCGGAGAGACAGAGGAGTATCGCCACTTTCCACATTTTTCTGCTTTAAAACTGTGACGTCATGTGCTGCTGTCTCATGCAGTGATGTTCCTCTCCAAGCCAAATAAAGACATTTATTAACCAAACGTTCATTGCTTTTCTGCTTCGAATATTTTAGGAGAATTAGAGTGAAAACATCAACAAGTGCATAGCTGAAAGTTTTTCAATAAAATCTGAAGAATTGCACGTCTAATAAAGGGTACGTTTTTAAGGCATTTTGGTAAAAATAAAACAAATTTTCTTTTTTTGTTGCAATTTCAGGGAATGAAAAGACTGGTGAAGAGTTTCCCTCAAAATGTTTAAATTATGAAGATTAAGTTGGATTGGATATTTAAAAATTAAGAAATTACCAATTAAGGAAACTTTAAAAATTGTATACATTTTCAATTTATATAGATTGCTCAATAATAATCCATTGTTAGGCAGCATAGAGATGTGGTTAGCATTGTTGCATCACAGCAAGAAGATCCTGACTCAAATCCCAACTAGATCTTTCTGGTTGGAATTTGCTCCTTGGGTGACTGCAAATTGTCACTCAGAGTAGCAGAAGGTTTAACCCTGTGATGGACAAGTAGACTTGGTCCATCCTGCCGTCATGGTAGGATAGGCTCCAGTACCCCTGTGGTAATAGAATATGGATGGAAAATCTTTTGTTTAAAATCGAGGGGAGAACGCAGTCAGTACACAACACTCAAAGTGCTTTAACTGCAAAAATGACTAATAGGCTGTGGAATAGGCTATGGAGAGACTTGAACATTTTTACGCAAACAGAACAATTTTGAAGCAAAAACATTTTTTGAGGAACAAGAAACCAGTCCAAAGACCTGAGGACAAGACTGATGTGATCATACTTTCTGGTTTTTGTCAGAACTGGTTGACACCTTCTCAACTGAGTCCGGTGACCAGACCACTGTTCTTGAGAGTATTCTCACGTGCTTAAGATTAACAAGTGAATAAGTCTATGTAGGTCTGGGTTTGATTCTGGCAATGTTTTCAAAATGTTGATCATATTACAGATTTCATGTGAATGTTCAGATTCAACAAGTCTGAGTCCATATTAACTCCTAGATCTCTAACCTGACTTGCAACTTGTTAGCTAAAGCTAATCTTCTCAGTTTTGTCTGTGTTTAGCCTCAAAGAATTGCAGCAAATCATAACTGCACCCGAATAAGACCCAAGCACTCTTGCCTCAGCAAGTAAGATGGTTCAGTTGCCAGCTGGGTCCTTTCTGTTATCTGCTATGTGTGGAGTTTGCATGTTCTTCTAGTACATGTGTTGCTTTTTTCTGGGTTCTCCCAGCTATGGACACTCAAAGTCCAAAATTGTGATCTCTAGGTCAGTTGCTCACTCTAAATCCAACCCTATTAGGATTGTCCAAATCCAGGCCTTGGAGGTCTGTCTGTCCGACATGTTTTCACACCAACCTGCCATTGACGCTCCTTATTGTCTAAACACACCTGATCCAGGTAATCAACATCAGATAAGGCAGGATTTCTGGAAAATCAGCTGAAGGCTGGCCCTCAAGGCTTGGATTTGGGTACCCAAGCTCTAAATAGTTCTCTGGCTGTAAACGTGAGTGTGTGTTGTTGCGTGTCCCTGCGATGGACTGGAAACAGGGTGTACCTGGTCTGTGTCCAACAGTGATTTGGAGAGACTTCACCAACCCCGTAACCCCAAAAGAGATTTAGCAGGTTAAGAAAATGGATAAATAGATGGAATGTACCACATCAAAAGAGCATGTGGAAAAGGAGTTTAAGACTTTTTTAATCCTTCTCGCTATAAATCAGGAAAATATGATTTAAAGTTCAAATCATCTTTTGATCTATTTCAGTCAAATTATATTTAAAAATGTTTTCTAGAACATAGTTTTTGCACAGCAGCAGTAGTTCATTTGCGTCTCTGAGTTTTGGGCAGGACTGTTAGTGTGGAGTAAGCCGACGATCATTTCCCATCAATCCTGTGTTTACACTCTCGCCCACTAGTTTACAGCTGTAACACCCCAACCTAACATTACCGGTGCAACAAAAATGGCGAGCAACATTGGAGCTCTTCAGCCGTACAGTTTTAGCCAGAACCCAGCTCAAAGAAGGAAAATTAAGACTTGGAGGCATGGATCTATTCGACTACAAGTCGATGCATCAGAATGTAGCGAAGCAGGGTGCTTGTGGCCTGCCGACTGAACGTCACAACTGCAATCCTTTTTAAAATAGCATATTTTTTGTCTGCTACTAATACATGACTATTTGAATAAATTAATACTCAGAAATGCAATTTTGAGTTAAATCTTCTTCATATAAGCTTCCCCATCAGGAGAAAATGCCAAAAGAACATGTTAAAAACACCAAAAACACAATTTTCATTGGATTGGGATTGAAAAACAAGAGACAACATTAAAATAATTAAAGGCCTCCTATGACTGAGTTAGAGTCAGAGTTCACGATTCAACAATGAGAAATGAACTGAGAATAAAATGGGTTCACTGAAAAAAAACAAAGAAAAATGATGACAAAAAAGACAATAAACATCTGGACTACCCCATAAACATTTAAATAAATGTTCTGAAGATTGATGATGCAAACGTTGATCATTGTGAAAGGTCTGCATACAGAAGTAAACCTGGAGGTGAATGATCATACCGGTAGCGAAAAAACACGGAGGTGGTGTTGTGGCAGTCTGGGCAGTTTTGCTGTTTCAAGAACTGGTTCTTCTAAAACATTCAAGAGGAACATGTTTGGTCATAAAGCGGTCAAGGGCATTTGAGTTTTGCAGATGATTTAAACTAACCAGTGAGTCCTTCTGAAGGAATCAAAAGAACCCAAGAGGACCTGGCTGCAGACATCAGTCCTCTGGCTGCAGTCCTCGACAGGAACCGGACGTCCCCCAATATCGCTAAAAAAAACTTTATTCTAACTTGCCACCCTAACTGTTATGTTTTTTTTTCTTTTCATTTTAAGCTTTAATGCTAGTTTTTTTTTTCCAATTCTGAACACTTTTGGGTTAGAATCATGGTCAGGGTTAGGGTTACAAAAGGGTTAGGTTGCATAATTTCTGCTTCTGGCCGATGATGTCAGACGCCATCTTGTCTGGCCCCTCTCAAAGAAATGTGTTTAAGTGGGCAGTTATAGCCTGAACTGAAGTTGGAATGACATGTTGTGTCGTGGCTTTAAATAGTACATTGATACTGCTGATGAATCATTTCTTTTGGTGGATTTCAAACGTGTCTATACTCCCCTGCTGGGTTTCTGTTGGATTAGGAAAATATATTGAAAGGTCTGAGCAGAGTAAGGAAAACGTCTAGTCTTCATCATTACACTGCCTCCCATAACGGCCTAATAAGCCTCTGTGCTGCAGTCGATTTCTCCTGAGGAAGTTGGATGAAGTCTTTAAGGTGCTACTTTGGATTCAACACCACTTGCCTGAAGCCAGAGGAGAAAGATGTCTTTGGCTGAGATGGATGCCAGGTGCCATGGAGGTCCATCAGTGCATTTGTTTGCCTTTCTCCCTGCTGACTGCAGTACTTTTTGAGTCCCAGAGTTGCCTCGGGCAAATGTGGTGTCTGAGGTCCCAGCCAAGGATTAATAGAGTTTAGATTGAGGAAAGGATGTGGTCGTTTACAATCAATAATATACTAAATAAGGCATGGTGGTGTGCATGTTTGAATGTGTGTGAAAGGAAACAAGTGGCAAAAGGATTATCAGTACTGAGATACAATCAATAAAAAACTGTCAAGAGTCACAGAAAACAGTACAGAACTTTTAAATAGGATTGTTTGAGAGAAGTTTTAATAACCCCACAGCTCATTTTCACATTGTTCATTAATTTTACAAAGTGTAGCCAATAAAATAAATGGTGGAAATGTGTAAAACTCCACACAACTGAGCCACATTTTTAATCTACTTTTGCTTGTGAAAGTTTTTCTAATTTTTGATTAGAAAACGGTGAGGTTCCTGAGCGAAACCTGGTTGTGGTTTTTCTCTGTGAAGGGTTTTCTCTGTCCACTTCTTCCAGGAGTCCAGAAACATGCACGCTTGAGGGATTTGTAACGGTCAACTGATGGTTGTTTATCTTGTTTGACTCTGTGTGGGTTTGTGATAAATTGATGACCTGAGTGCGACATCGCCACCCCTCTAGATTATATTGAACCCGGCATAATTGATGGTCATTTGTCCTCTGAGGCTGGCGGAGTTATAACTCAGCATGTTTGCTCTGAGGTGACGAGTGGGATGGAGAGCGGGTCACCTGCTGGATTCGTTGTAAATTCAAGCGTGTGATCCATCATGCAGCAGCTCTGTGGGTCAGCGGACGGTGGAACTTGCCCTTCATTCAGTGGCTGCTGCCTGCCTGTGTGCTGAGCTGTGCTGTCAGCAGATTCTGTTGTTGTGGAGGTGCATACGTAATTGAACCGCTCCTCTCTGCCTCCCTGGCTTGAGACTGTGTGATAAAGCAATAAATCCTTAACTACAGCGCTTAACAACCACTCTGTCCTATTCCGGTTATGTATGGTTTGCAAGCATGTAAAGGTTAAACACATATAGTTCTGGCAAAGACTTTCCTAAGGGTCCGTGTTATAAGCATCCTCTTTCTATGTCGACTTTCAATGGTGTTTGATATCAGTGACTTTTAATAACAAAAAGGGGATTAAAAAATGAGTCCAACAAGTTCACTGCTATAATATAACTCATTTTCAGCCTGTGCACAACTCTTCCATTGATTGTTTTATTTTTTGTTCTCCTTCCATCCTTCCATCTGTCTGTGTCTCCCACCCTCTCCCTGAAACTCCACTGCTATATATAGACTTCTGCATTGCAGATGTCCCAGAGCCCTGCAGCTCTGGAGCAGCCGCTGAGGAGTCCCAGCCAAAATTTAGGCAGCCTGACTGAGGAGCAGGCGAGCAGAAACAGCAGAGCAGACACAGGACGGTGGAGTCACAGCGGGACTGATGGCAGCGTGTAAGTGTGTGTGCTGTCAGTGCCTGCACTGCAGCAAGAATGAACCACTCACATCCACTGCAGTCCTAATCTTTGGGTGGATGGCTGTATAAGTGCACAGTGCCATGGTAACTTTATGAGCTGTTTGACCTGCAACTCTGCTTTAAAAAAATATACTACAGCCGATTCAGTTAATAAATGAAGTTCAGTTCCAGCTGTAAAGACAACAAAAATTGGTTTGAAACACAGGTTTAATTTACAAGTCATGCATCATGACTCATTCTTATTTATGAGGGTGTGGCTTCCCTTTTTAGAGAGGGGTTAAAGGCAGAAACAGGGCAAAAATATGAATAATTATCAAGCACAATCTGATATTTAGATGTTGAAATTATTTTTCAAGAACAACAAGAAGCGTATTACTTTAAGGGTTAATTAGGAAAAAAGAAATGATTAGAAAATAAATGGAATGAAAAGTGAGGAAAAAAGGCAAAAGCAAACGAAAAAGAGAAAAAAATGGAAACAGGAAAACAATAGAAAATTAGAAATAGGAAAGAATAAAAAACCCATAAAGAATAAAACTGAGAAAAGAGAAGACCAGAAGAAAATAAAAGAAATTAAGAAAAATAACAACAAAGTAACAAAAAGTAATGTAAAATAAGAAACAAACATTCAATCAAATACCCCCCCCCACACACACACACACAGACACACACACAGACACACACACACCATCATTGTGACAGTAAATTCCACTAAACTTTTACATTTGGGCTGCAATACTAACCTTCTTCCTGTTTGCTGCAACAGCGGGGTTCCATTAAATATTTAGAAACTGGATGCTGGCAGAACTGGAGCTGACTAAGCATTCGCATGCCACTGCAAAGTGAGCTTTTGCTGACATCTAGTGGGGAAGAGGCAAACTGCAAAGACATTTGAAGCTGCATTCTTCAGAGAAATCATTTTGCATTAAAGAAAAAAAGCTGCACATTTAACACATAAAAACATTAGGTTTTACAGCTATATTGCTTGAAATAAATCAGGGGTGTGGGGTATATTAGTCTGTGTGGGAGTGAAAGACAAGGACCAGAGTATTCTCTCACTGTAAATAAATTGAGTTCATGTGATCAAAAATGTCCACGAAGACAAACAAGTCATTTATGAAGATTACAAACATGTGCATGCCTCACATGGTTTCAGTTATAGATGAAAGGGAAGAACTGTTGTCACCATCTTGTAACTTGTAGTTCAACTGAGATCTACTTGGGAAAACTGAAAAGCTTTATTGATCTAAACAGAGCGTTCATTAAAGTTGTTCACATTTCTGAATCAGCTGTTTCCAGCTTTGTTGGTGGGGTGTGGCTGTTGCTCAGCTGCAGTGGAGGGAGGCGGAGCAGCAAGGAACCAACCTGCTGGACACCAACAAGCCTCATCCCTTATCTTCAGCTGTGCTGTTAAGATCCTGCTCAAACAGACAGATGAACAGGATGTGTCTTCGTGTACAGTGGAATCCTTTTCACACTTAATAACTTCATGTTTCTACTTCCTGTGTGCTGAGTACATTTGCTTTAGCTGTCTAAATACCAGAAAATAAAACAACATCCCTAAAAATGTTTTGCAGGTATCAATCTTCACCAGTTTGTATGAATAAAATATAACTGTGGTAATCAAAACTTCAAAAACCAGTGAACATTGATGTAAAAAGAAACATTTTAAGAAGAAGACTTCATTGTGAATATATATTGAAATGCATTTTTTGTAGTAACAAAGGACTCATGAGAAATGAGAGCAGGCTTCCCCACCAACAATCCCGCTCTCGCAACTCAGAGAGGATTTTTAAAAATGAACTCCTGCTCTTCTGCAGAAACTATGTTCAAGAAAAACGACAAAAATTGGGGGATTTTAGCTCACAAGTGCATGATTATAATTATAATAGATCAAATATATATTCTATAATTATAACAGATCAACAGATGATTGGAGTGGGACTTTAAGGTTAAAGTGGGTCTGGAAATGTTGTAGGTTGATATATATGTACTGTGCAGGTGTTTCCCTCTAGGTTTATTAATCTAAGCTACAATTCTTCCTGGCCAGACATGCAGCTGTGCACAGACGAAGAGAAGATAAAAACCAGAATGCCAGACTATGTGGTTAAATAAACAAACTTGTTTCAGTAGTTGCTCCTAGCAATAAACCTGTTTCTGTTTGACCTGCAGATTCAAGTAACCCATCATCATGCAAAATTAAATCAACAAATTATGCAAATACGGGTCGTTGTGTACACTGCTTAGGATCAAGTGGAAGCCAAGCTCTCTGAAAGTCATAATACTGATAGTGGTAGTGTGTTTGATAGTTCTGAGTGAAAAAAGTGGCTAATTGAGTGATAACTGAGCATTTTCATCTGTAACCTTAAAGTTAAAGAATGATAAACTTTATAAATTTGACTTTAATGGAATCTGTTAAATGTGTCGCATTTAAAACATGTTGCTTTTTGCATTATCTTTGTGTTGACTAAGGATTGACGCATTAGGGCAATTCTTCAGCTTTTATGGCCTCCAGAATGAGAAAAGGAATACAGGCAGCTACACATTTCCAGCTACAAAGCAACAAGGGCTTTCTTAACCAGAAGGGACTTCAAGTTCTCACTTAAGTCCTTTAAAAACAGTTAAAGATGGTTTGGACTTGAAATGTCATAATATGTTTTGGAGCTTCAGAACTCATGGATTGCCAGGAAACGCATTGAAAAAAGATGACTAAAGGAAGGGATTTCTCTTCAGGAGGTCCTCAACCTTTTGGACTTCAGTCAGAAACAATGTTCATCAATGACTTATTGCTTTTCTGTTAAGTAAGTAGGCTGAAACCTTTTCTAAAGAAGCTCCCCATATAAGGATTTCTTCAATGATTACATGTGTTCAGAAAGACAAAGTTTGTAAACATGTCAACGCTGCAAAAAAAAACAAGGTTTCTGCACATTAGAAAATTCAGCTAACTTGGCCAACGAAACAACATATTTTCAAGGCCTCGGTTCATTCATGTGTGGACAATAACTGCTGATTCTCTGTGACAAAAAGGGGAGCCCACCAAGTTTTTGAATGGTAACAGATATTGAATTTAAACTTAATCTAAATTCAAAACATTTTTTAGATTATATCGTTTTTTATTGAATAGAACAAAAATGAGAAACATTCAGAAATATGTAGTAATTTTGTAAAGATGTCAAGTTTTCTTGAGAAACTTCTTTCTTCAAAGTGGCACGTGATCAGGAGTTTTATTTTGAAAAGCGGAAATCCTCCGTATGTTTTATTGCCGTGAGACGCTCTGTCTGGTCTGTCATCGATTTGATATTGGTAGTAGAAAAAAAAAGAGTGTTGCTGTCAATATCTAGCCCAGTTGAAGCGTGCACAGTAATCCATCACAGTTGGAGTTGTTTCGTCTGGCTTCCATCCGCTAAGATGTCGGAGCTCAGGCACCGCGGAGCCAAAGACTCCGAGCCCACGTTACAGCAGCAGCAGTCAGAGGACAAGGTAACGCTAGCCAGGACGTGATCCTGACAGCCGCGGACGATGCTAACGCTAACAAGCCACGGAGCGGTCCGTATTAGCCGTAGATGAAACCCTTCACCTCTAAACAGTTGTTTTGGAGATTGTTTTGTAAAACAGTCAGTCACATAAAAAAGTCTGTTATTTATTTTTTGCTATCAGTGTAGTCCCCCCCTCCAATGCTCCCGCTGTTATTCTGGATGTTGCATTCAAAAACATACAAAAAAAGGAAAGTGTAAAATTTGTAGCGCTTGTTTTTCTTCCCAGTCTAAGCCGATTTTTAGAACTACGATTTCTTTAAAATAAACCATTTACATGTAAATCGTTGTTTATTATTTATATCCGTTTAGCCAGGTAAATAAGAATGCGTGGAACACGAGAACGATGTTTGGTGTGACGAGTTGTAACGCATCTTTCTCAAAGACAACATTGGAAAAGCTTTTCAAGTCAACGGTATTGACTATCACTGTTATTTTTGATTTTGTTAATGTTTGTCCTTTCTTTGTCGCCGTAAAACCGTTAGCACGCCCGTGTAGCAGCACTAGCTTGATTTTGGTTACTGCTACAACAACAACAACAACACTGGTGTGTGGAAAAACGGGCAGCAACAGTGGTTTGTGTTTCGTTCTCTGGAGACAAGAGGCTAGAACAATATGGAGTCACAGATTTTCATTCAGGATGATCAAAATTACCCATAAAGCACCGGGGTAATTTGTTTAAAGCAAAGTCTTTTAATTTGATTGATTTACTTTCTCTTTCAGAATAAAGGTAGATGTTTGGTATTTAGTAGGCAATACCTTTGCAGTACTGCACGTGTCCACCTTCCACATTGCAGAAATTAAAAGTACAACTTGTTATTTATCTTGATGTGGCTATTTATACACACATAGTATATTTTTACTAAATCTCTAAGGTTCTTCCATACTGCATTGTTTATTCTTTAACTGAATTTAAAAACAACACACTTCCCAAAATCATTCATGACTGAGGAATGAAAAGAGAAATTACAATAATCTGTATGCACAATGCTTTTTGGAGAACATACTGTTGAGAGGCTCGATACTCAAAAGGGTGGAGATATTCTACTCTTAGTAATGCTTTTTACTCCATAGGGATGCCACAAACCAGTGTTTTAATTGAAAGTGGTAAACAACTGTTGTCCTTAATTTAGGAAGGATCTATTTTTTTGGTTTTGTTTTATTACTTTACACCAGACTGAGTATAAGCCAACTGAGACGTTTTTCTTCATTGGTACTTGCTTGAAAGGAAAGTGAATTGTTTCATCTCTAGTTCATACATGCTCAATTCTTTCCGACAATGCACACACTGTACATTAAGGGCAATCACTGGTCATCTTCTGTCCCCTGCTGGTGCAGAGGGTGGTGGTCATCTTTGGTACCTTGGCTCCTTTGGCTCCCTGTTCACTTGGGTGAGGAGGAGGGGATCCCACGACTGACTGGGGATCATGCTATCTCTGAGCTTGAGAGGGCGTTAGAACACCTTGTGGGTCGGTTTTGGGTTCCTACCTCTGTATGCCAGACCTCTCAATTTTTTCATTATAACAATGACGACTGAAGTCTGGTTGGTCTTGGTTTGCCACTCTTTTGACCTTCTGAGGACCTCTGGATCTTGTCGGGGCCTTCCTGCTTTGGACTGGGGTTCAGTTCTTCCCTTTACTCTCTGCTGGACATCTCATGGGGCTAGATAGTGAACTGCCTGGCGGGTTCCTTTGGGATTGCTCTAGACTACTTTTGGGAGGAGTAATAAGGGACGCTCAGGTTGGTTGCAGGCCTTTTATCAAAGGTCTTTGACAGGACCCCAGGCACCGGGGTGGAATGATATACGGTAATTAGTTACGGTTTTAGTTTATAAAGGATGATGAAGTTGTAGGGATGGAACTCCCGCTTTTTTCTGTCATGTTTTCTCCTGTTTTTTTTCCTTTTAATCCATGGAGTTGGGTAAAGGTGTGTTGTTTGATTATTTCCTCACTTTTCTTTTATAGCAGTGTAATTGTCCCTTGTGGGTATAGGTAGTTTGTTTATTGTTTTGGTCTCAAACCCAGGCACAAATTGGGGGTTTGTCCAGGAATAAAAAAACAATCTATCTCAGATTTTCCAAATCTTGGAACAATTGCTTTATATGAGGAAACACATTGCTCTTGTGTCATCTATTAGAGAATCTGAGGTGAAGTCATATTTCAATGCATTTTAATGCATTGTGACAACATTAAGTTGGTCTAAAAATGTGTGGAGTTTGGGTTTCTGTGCAAATTTTTGGGAGGAGCACAAGAGGTGTGCTTAGACCTTTTTCCCTTCCCTCAAAACTTTCAAAACTGAACGTTTCTCGTTCTGCTTCTCTTTGCTGTTGGCTCACGTTTTGTTTTTTTTCCCATGTGTTGTCTCACATACTCAAACTGGTTGAATAGATTATTCTTTGATTTGTTTATTTGTGGTGACTGTTCTGTAAAAAACACAACTGTCAAATTCGTGGTAAAGAAAAACATGAAAGAAATGTCAATTCTAATTTGTATTTTGTTGATGGGACCCATCTCTTTTGTTCAAAACCAAACGTCTGGCCTGTCATTAACCGGCTGTGTATCTGCCCATAACTCTAGTGAGGGAAAGTTGTCTTGTAACTTCAAAGACGGTATGCTGGTGCAAACCTGCTACCTTTGGCACTGGGTATTTTATGGATAATTGTTCAAGAAATGGTTGTTCTGCAAAAATATTGTTTTCCATATTTAGACTGGCTAAGGTTATTTAGTCAGACTAATGCTCAAAAATCACATCCTGTACTTGCAGTCAAGTCATTGAGATGCTTTCTATAAAGCAAAGGCTATTGTGTGCTTATCACCCCAAGTCACAAGGTGCATTGGAACGTTTCCACCAACTTTTAAAATCTATGATTAGAAAACTCTGTGTACAATCTAATAAGTCATGAGCATTCCTTATGCTCGTGACTTGAGAACGTGTTTGAGGCTACTGGTTTCTCAGTCCTGCAGACCTTGTTTTTAGTAATACTATTCTAGGTCCCCTGGAACTGTTAAAAGAAAGCAAAAATATAAAAATACACCTACAGCCTTAACAGTTGTTCCAAAGTCTACCCTGAGTTGTTACCTTAGGAACGGCATCCTGATTCTCAGCTGGAAAACTGTGGTGAAGCCTCAGCCCCCAGCTTTCAGGACTAATGGAAGTGATTTCCGAGATGTTTTCCAGTTTGTGCCATGAATGGGCGTGGTGACGGTTTGATGGATGTGTGGCTCACTCTAGGGATTACTTCTCTCATTACCGCAGAGTAGCTTAGAGCAGATTGAAAAGCAGTGAACGAATCATCTAAAACACATTGTTGCAACACTGAACACGTCACCCAGGAACTGTCAGTGTATCCCTCCCAGTTTGTTTGATCTGTGTGTTCTCCAAACTCAGACACTGGCATTACAACACAGAATTTGATTCACCCATCCTGAAGGGTGTTTGTTAAAATTTGCATGTAGACTAAGAGATTGCTGAAACCTGATCTTTGTTTCGTTGCGTTAGTAGATGAAGTAAATCAGAAACTGTAGATAAATGACAAAAGAATTGTAGTCAAATAGCAACTCTTATATAAGGATAACATCACACACATGTTAAATTGAGGTTCAAAAATACAAATATCACAAATCAACCACGAAAATACACTATAAACTTGTTCTGCTTCTCTTAGTAAAAACTAAAAATGTGCCACAAATATTTTAGAAGTGCATCGAATACAAATAGAAAAATGAAACATTCTTAAAAAATCTTTAGACCAAAGTGGAGGGGATTAAAGCTGTATATTTTTTAATGCAGTTTCTGACAACAATTCTCTGAAGTATCTGAAGAGGACCCAAACTTTTTCCAAAAGTAAAATTTCATCAAAATTTGCCACAAAAGACAGCAAAAAAAGAGAAAAAAAAACTTAAATTATATATTTTTTTTTACATCTGAAAATATGTGATCACTATTGCTATTACTCAGTCTGGCTTTAAGCTTGCTGTATTTAACATGTGAAACACATCAGTTGTCACCAGTTTACTAGATTAGAATTTCCTTAATCTGTGAATGTCTCTTTCTCTGACTGTCAGAGCAGAGTCTGGTGTCACATGGATCCCTTTGAGGCCTGTTGATGTTGTTTGTTCATAAACCAACAGGAGACGGCAAAGTTGCAGCTGGTGTAAAACACAACATGAAAAGGGAGGATCCTACAAGTAAAAGGCGCCCCTATTTTTAACCCAAGCATCCTGGATGACGGAAACTGTTTCCATAGAAACCGGCAGACAGAAAATGACTGTGTGTGCGCGCGTTTGGGCTTGTGTATGGTTCTGCAATCATCTTGATAGTGTTTCATATTGTGAAAAGTAAATTATGTTTTCCTGCTTTGGAAAATACCGTTTCGCATCTTGGAGACATATTGGCCCATCAAAGAGTTCTTGTTTTTCAAATTAAAAGATTCCTCACAATCCAAAAATTTGTTTGCTGGAACTAATTTTTAACATCTCACTGGAGATTTTATCCTTTAAAAATTGCATATTTTTCACATGAAAACTGTATTGGTCTTTGTACATGTTAAAAGTTGAGCACTTTAAATAAGAATTGCATCTCTTACTTTGAAACGGATGTTATGTGAACAAATAAAGCTCAGGCCATAACTGAAGGCTAGATGTATTTATACGTAGGAAATCTGCAGCACATGTTGAGGTGTGTTAACATCTCTGTGTGAGAGTGTCATAAAACCACATGTCAACCATCTGCTGGGTGAATGCAAGATGACAACTCCGAGCCTAATTTGGTCACAAGGATTAGAAGGACCTGCAGGGAAGAAGTGAAAAGGGGGGGGAATTAAAATAGTTTTGTAACAGTAAATGGAACTGCCACCGTCTGATAAAACCTGCTTGTCCTCGTTACAGTAGAGATACAGCTATTTCAGGAAATCCTCAATTAGTTAACCTTTGCATATGAGAAATCACCAGAAGTAGAGGTAATCAAACGTAGTGCTTTGCCTCCCACTCACATCCCTGCACTGTCACTTGTGTGCTTCACGTATTTTGCTAAATGTGATGTTTGATCAGCACATCTGATCCATATCAGCATTTGTTAGGTTACTTCATGCCAAGTTGACAAAATATTTACCTTTTGCGTTTCTTTGGTTTAAAAAATAATTGCCATATAAATCAAAATATCTTTTTAGTTTTTGTCATTGACTCATTACTATGTTTTGTTTACCCTGAGCCAATTTCTGAAAAAAAAAAAAAAAATCATTCTTAGGGTCTCTTGAGTTCAGGAGTCACCCCTTCAGTAGGGGTGTCACTAAGGATTATTTTAAAAGTCGCTTAGCTACTGATAATTTTTTTTGATTGGTCAACGATTATTTTTTACGTAATGTGATGTGCATTTTTTCCCCAAACGGTGATAGTGCAGGTACCAACCATGGAGGTTTGCGCCATGTATGCTACCACTAGTGCTCAGCATATGCTGCATTCACAGAAATTGAAAATTTACACATATAGTTCATGAGTTTCACTTTATGAAATATAAAAAGCCAAAGGTCCAAGGTAAGCTGTATGCTAGAACAATAAAAACCATAATTGGCTCACAGGTAAAAGGGTTTGTGATCCCTGCACTAAATCATTGTCTGTACTTCCCATAGAAGTAGTAAGCACTTCCTGTCACCCACACTCTCTAACTTGCAGCCTCGCACAACTCCAACCTAGCATTACAGATGGAACAAAAAAATTATTGGAGCTATCCAGCCGTACAATTGTGAGCCAGATGGCAGCCCAGACGAGGAAAACAAAGGCGTCGTGAGAAAATGCCACAAAAACATGCTATAAGCACCAGAAACACAATTTTTGTTAGTGGGTCTTCAGTGTCAAATTGTGTTTCATTATTGGAAAATGATTTTCAAAGAAGTGATTTAAGCTGAACAAGGATGGAGCTATCACTATAAAAATGAGAAAAAAATTGCATTAAAAAGTAATAAAACAGCAAATTTAGACGGCTTCATGCTTGCGTTTTTTTCCTCCTTGTGGTGTTTAGACCTCTGACAGCGAGCTGAAGGCAGAAAAGGATGGAGTGTCAGACAGCGAGTCCAAGGTGGACTCAGGAATCCCAGAAGTGCCAGCACCCGCTGACGATACACCCGAAGTTCTGAACAAAGCTCTTTCTGGACTCTCCTCGAGGTAGGCCAAATATGTAGAAACCCTTTGAATGTGGGGTATTGATCCACACAAACATGCACACATTTGTGCCGCCAGACTTGGATTGACTTAATACTTAATTTAATGCCTTGTTTCTTCCTCAGAGGCGACTGTGGCACTTGAATGGTTCTGATTTTAGGCTAGACAGTGTGGCTATTTTTATTACCCGTTTAATTTTTTTATTGTGCTTATGCTGCTATGTAATTGTTACATTATTATGTATTAAAATTGATTACACCCTTGTTAGAACGGAGTGAAGGCTGGTTCATACTCATAAAAACATTGCTGACAAATTTGCCAACAATTCAAAAAACCAAAACAAAAAACTGGATATGAAGCAGATGCCACCAAAATGATTTAGATTTATCTGAATGGTCACAAAAAATAATCAATAGCTGTGTTCCTTAACAAAAAAAATGCCCGTTCAGCTGGCAGCTGCATTTATCGATCATTGCACCCTTGTTTACTCCTTACACCTGCTATAGTGACCCAAACCCCACTTAGTGGCTGCATCCCATAGTTTGAGAACCCCACAGCTAAATGTGAGTGTCAAAGATAAAAGTAGAAATGGTTCTGTTCAGAAAGACAAAATGTTCTCTGTACGTTATGTTCAGTATCTAAAGATATTATCACACGGCAAAAAGAACTGCTTTGAGATGTGTAGCAGCGCCTCTCTACTTAAAACCAAGAAAAAGGTTTTGAAGCCACATGAGAGCTCTGCTGCAGATGTGAGTCACACAAATGCATTCCCCTTGTTTCCTTGAAAAGCTAATGTGACTCAAACACCTCTAGGTCTGTATTTGTAGACTGTCTATATCAAATATTGTGTGTTTATGGCCTCGGATATTTTTGCAGCATAAATAAACGCCTGTGGGAAATCAGATACAGAGCAAAAAAAACCCAAAACACTGCAATAAAGAGATGTGAAAAAAAATCAATGGATGTGAGAGACATTTTCAGTTTCCGTTAATGACTGGCGAGTTTCAAAAAACGGGTTGTATTCAACTGATTCATTTTTTGCTTTCTTTAGATGGAAGAACTGGTGGGTGAGAGGCATTCTCACCCTCGCCATGATTGCTTTCTTCTTCTTCATCATCTACCTGGGCCCCATGGTGCTTATGATGATTGTGAGTACAAACTGAGCCCATTAGGTAGAACAAACACTTCCTGTTAAACCGCTACTAACTTACACAATCCCTAAAGAATAAAAAGGCGATCACAACAGCAGTGATTCACTGGTTTAACAAGTGAGCGCTACATTGTCCTTATAATTTGCACTGTTTGGACAAACCTGATGCAGCACTGAGGATGTTGTCTCACCTTTTACAAGTGTAAGTACAATTGACTGTATATGACACCTGGAATGAGTTACCCCTCTCCCTAACGGGAAGTACCTACTGATTTCAAGAAGCCAAAATCCCAAAGACTTCTAAAGAGAAGTAAACAGCTATTACTCAGTCATTCTATTTGTCAGAATAACCATTCTTGCTCTGATACTTTTAAGTTAATCATGTATTTATTAATCCTAATTTTCTGATATTTTGTAATTTGTCAAGTTATAAAATTGGCCAATCAGATGCATCTATAAGTTTGTGGTCTTATGTCACACTTTTGAAACATTTGATTGACAGATTCTCACACTTTTGAAACATTTGATTGACAGATTCTCCTGAGCCCACTTTCAAGTGGTAGGGATGTGAACTTCCAACAAGCTCACTCCTGATTGGTGAGGTTGGTGGCCATAGAAATGTAGACTCAGACAAACTCGGACCAATCACTGCTTACATACAGTTTCCAACATGATGGCATCCATATTGCCAAATAATAGCGACTAAATTGGCTACATTTTGTTGGATCTGGAAGTAAACCATTTTCTATGGCTGACATCACACTCACTCGGTTCAGTTGTGAAATACAGTCAATAGTATGTACACCTAAACATATACCTCCTTTCCTTAAACCCTTTTCAAAGAATGATCACTTGTAGATTGAAATGTTTTCGTAGTTTGATACTGTACTGACGTAGCTTGTTTCTTCCTGCAGGTCCTTTGTGTTCAGATCAAGTGTTTCCATGAAATTATCACGATTGGTTACAGTGTGTACCACTCCTATGACCTGCCCTGGTTCAGGACGCTGAGCTGGTAAGGACATGCAGTCATTGCCGTCTTCTCATGACTCGAGCATGCACGTCTGATGCATTAAAAGTCCATGCTGGCTTTGCTCTTACAGTGTTTTGTTTGTTTTGTTGCAGACTTCCTGAAGTTTGTTTTCTGGTTTGTCTTAGTTTAGGCTGCATAGTTTTGTAGAGTATTTCTCCAATCAGCAGATAAATCACAGGAATCACATCAAAGCTCTTTGAGTTTCAGCTGCTGTAGTCTTCATTGTAGTGTGGAGCATAGAATCCAGATTTAAACCGTACTGTGAGTCTAGAAATCCTGATAACACAAACGGTATCTGTAAACACTTAAATTAATATTTATTCTTTGGTTTTCTTGAAGTTCGCATCCCAATCAGCTTTCCAGGATTTCTATAGACATGATCATCCAATCTGTTCCAGTGAGGACTTTTCCTTCTGCCCTGCAGGTACTTTCTGCTGTGCGTGAACTACTTCTTCTATGGAGAGACGGTGACGGATTACTTTTTCACCCTGGTGCAAAGAGAAGAGCCGCTCCGCATCCTCAGCAAATATCATCGCTTCATCTCCTTCGCCCTCTACCTTACAGGTAATCGCAGTAAGCATATACTGAAATGAGGGGGCCAAATAAACATAGAGCCTCTGTGTCAAAGTTCACATGAGAAGTTCTGCACTCTTGATCGTTTTCTTCCTCATTTATGGAGCAGAAGACAAATCTTTGCGTCACAGTGCCTTCACTGATATGTATTTAGCAAAAAAAAAAAACAAACCCACATTTTTTGTCCTTTGTAGGTGCAAAGAATAGAGGTAAAAAAAAAAAAACTAACATCCCACGAACATTTGTTAAAATAACTGAGAGATTTTATATAGAATGGAAAATGTAAGGGGTTTGAGAATTTTTTGCAACTGTAAGATATGTACTGTAATAGTCTGGCTCACTCACTCAAACACAAGAACTATGAAGTAAAACAGGATTGGAACGGGCTGTGCTGTGTATATTTGGGACCTCTGTGCTTTTATCATGTCAGTATCCCACATAGATCTAACTAAATGCAGCTGTTTTATAGAAATATTAGACGCAACTTCTTTTATAAGGTACCGGTAATCTACTTTTTCAGTTAGTCTGGTTAAAATCTCAACATATAACTTTATTATAATTTAGCTGCAGCTGCAGTTTACAACTAAAAGCTACAAAAGTCTTTTCCCACCTGGATCATTTATAACTTCTTGAAGATAAAGTAACCTGTCCGTTAAGATTGTTTGACCTGTTTTCTTAGCTGTCTAACAGTACTGTTACATTCCTGTTTTTCAACAGTTATGCCTTCCACTTCCTGAGTGACAGGATGTCAGTTTGTAGCGTAAAACTATTTTAATTTTTGAATGATGCCAAACAGGATGTGGAGAGGAAGACATGTACAGACTCTCTCTTTCCTTCTGGCTGAAAGGCCCCTTTTTCTTATATCTCTTCAAAGCAGAGGCCCCAGAGCTGTCCTTTGATATGCCTTACAGCGGGAAAGAATCGTATTTAGAAGTCTTTAGCCTTCTAATTTTTCCAGTCAGCTGTCTTAATAAAAAAAACGCTTTCTCCACTGATACGTGCTGCACTCTAACCTGAGCTTTGTTTAAAATAGGTCGAGCTATATTTAAGCAGTTTGACCAAAGATGACCCACTTTCTGAATGAATCCACCTTCCGGTTTTGATGGATGTGATTGACCTCACAGTGTTTGCTCTACTCTTGCAGGTTTCTGCATGTTCGTGTTGAGTTTGGTGAAAAAGCACTACCGCCTTCAGTTTTACATGGTAAGCAGCTGCCTGTTTTCTCCTGGCTTCCTGCCCGGAGGCTCAGTTATAAATGAGAGGAGCAGATTCTTCAGAGAATGGAAAAGTAGGACAGACACAGGTCTAATCTGTGTCTGCTGCAGTCATGGAAGATTTGACATAACCAAAAAATGTGTAATAAACTGTTACGTCTGCAATCATGTCTATCAAATCTGAAACTAAGCCAGTCTTTTCAAAACACAAAGAAGTATTAAATGCCTCCATGTTGATTCTAGCTGACTTTATGTATTCCATTACAGTGAGTTGCACCATCTCTATCTCTCTCTACGTCTGTCTGTTCTGCACAGTCCTGCGCTGCTGCGAGTCTATGGAAGTATGCACCCCCGCCCCTGCGGAGCGCACTCATATTGACCACTAGTCACGTGCAGCTTAAAGAGACAAATAATTAGACAGAGTGAAATAATATAGAAAAACACAGCTCCCAGGAAGGAGCCGGCTCTTGTCGCTCACAACAAAGACGGCTTTAGAGTCATTTCATTCGTAACAGACACATCAGTACACGGGGCGGATCTCTGCTCTGCTGCTCACCTGCTGCTCCACGGGGATGACAGGACACCTTGTAGCGTCTCTTTTTGTCTTATCTTTGAACCAAATTGGAAAGCACTGTGACTGCAGCCATGAGGACATGTCTACACTTTGTCAGATCCCCAACTCTGCGCGTACATGCATGCTTGTAGATGTGCCTTATACTCACATTTTTTTATGAATCTCCAATTCGTTTCATTTAATTGAGAGAAAATGTCAGAGCATACAACACCAAAGTAACAAAATAACAAGGGTTTCTATAGTCCAGTAATTGTAATCAGTTACTGAAATTTGAACTGTAAGTTTCATACATTACTTCATTACTGACAAAAGTAAATAAATTACAGTAATTTGTTACTTTGTACACCATTACCCCTGGCACTGATAATCTCCCAGATTTCATGAAACTAAATAAACATCAATGTGTTATGGTCGTGACATATATTCAGTCTATTATTGTTATCTATTGCGTTATTATGACCTTCCATTCAAGAGGAAACATCCATTCTTGTTCCTTTATTTGGTTTAATAAATTTCTCCCAAAAGTGCCATTTATTCCTCAGTGTGTATTATAAATTATTTTTCTTCTATATTATGCATTTTTTGCATCTGTGACTTATAGTCCAAAAATACAGTAAATTGCAAAGAATTCAGGATTCGATTACAACTATGCTGATGTTTCCACCATGGATGTTTTGTCAAGAATCTAAACTTCGTGTCACTTGATCTCTTAAATCATGTCGTTTCATTTCCTTTATTTGCTTCTTCTGAAGTACCATGGCGCTCTGCTCAGTCTGAACAGATAGTGCTCTAAACTGACATGGTTGATCTTCATGTCTGCAGTTCGGTTGGACCCATGTGACTCTGCTGATTGTTGTCACTCAGTCTCATCTAATCATCCACAACCTGTTTGAAGGGATGATCTGGTGAGTGATTTGTCCTCTGAGATCCCACAGTTTCTTCTCTTCTCTCTGAGTGCAATCCAGTTTTTTTAAATGAGATCATCTTCCTTTTTTTCAGCATTAGCATGATAATGAGATCATCTTTTTTCCCTCTGAATAGGTTTATCGTCCCCATTTCCTGTGTGATCTGTAATGACATCATGGCTTACATGTTTGGGTTCTTTTTCGGCCGTACCCCCCTCATAAAGGTTGGTTTCTGCTCTGTAAAATACACAGATACTGTCAACTTTTCTATTTTTTTTTATCTTAATAATTGAAAAGTGGAAAATAACAGTTTAAGAAACAATAAGATGTAGCACAATTTTAATAGAAAGATCCATTTGTAAGGAAAGTACAGCTTTGCTAAAGGGGTCATAGTACCACTAAAGAAAATCCAGATTCTGTGTTCCACATGAGGAAAAAAAAAATCCAACAAAAATCAATACAGGATGGATTTCACATCAAGTGCTTCTGCATGTAGCTTACTTCTGTTGGGTAATTTGGCTATGAAAATGGCTTATTGATATTAAAATCTTGAAAAATGTCACATTTAAGTAATATTTTAGTATTTGTGGTTTATTTTATTTTATTGCAGCTTTTCATTAATTATCCAAGAATGAAAAGACTGAGCTGTCATAACACCTTGAATTTTTCTTTTGCAGCTCTCGCCTAAGAAGACATGGGAGGGCTTCATTGGGGGTTTCTTCTCTACTATAGTGTTCGGCATCGTGGTAAGAAGCACACGGTTTGTCTGAAGAGTAACAGAAAAGTAAATGAAAGTGATGTGACTGAGAGGTACTTTCTCCCGTAGCTCTCCTACTTCATGTCCGGGTACCGCTACTTTGTGTGTCCAGTGGAGTTCAACAACGACTCCAACAGCTTCCAGGTGGACTGCCAGCCTCCAGAGCTCTTCCAGCTGCAGGAGTACACGCTGCCTAGCATCCTGGAGTCTGTCACTGGATGGGTGAGACTCACTTTGTCTTTTTTTCATTACCAGACTAAAACAAAATATTTGCAAGATATTTGTCATAAAAATGCCATCTCTGAAGATGGTTCAGTTTAAAGCACAGGATGATGCACACCTATTATCTCATCAACATCACAGCAGGCAAAATAACACCAAATGGTTTGCAGGAGTCCAGGTTTTTTGGCTTTTTGGGGATTTGATTGCTGTTGAAATGCAAAGTCTGTTGGCACTCAAATATTTCTCCATCACTGACTTGTACAGTTTTGTTCTGGACTGACAGTATGGCCGCTGTTTGCTGGTGGATTTTGTGACAGATTGAGCTCTACTGTGCTGCTAGAACAGTGTAATGCTGTTCAAGGGTTGAATGTGAATCACTGCTCCTGTCAGATCTACAGTATGCATCTGTGTTGATGTTCTGACTGTCTCCGTCTGCAGACTACGGTGCGCCTGTATCCCTTCCAGATCCACAGTGTGGCACTCTCCTCCTTTGCCTCCATCATGGGACCATTTGGTGGATTTTTTGCCAGCGGCTTCAAGAGAGCCTTTAAGATTAAGGTGACTTAATTAGATTGATTGATTGACAAAAGCTCAGAAAGCTCCATATTTGTGGATATATTTAGTTCACTTGAAGTTTTCCATTGTGTGTTTCTCACCAATCTCATGTCATGTCATGTAGAAATCCTTTTTTTGATTTGGGTTTTAAACTGTTGTCCTTATCAACTACTTAGCAGCTTTAGAATATATTCTGTTTGCACAAAATGTAATAACTTATTTTTTTTTTAGGTGGAAAGAACAATTTGTCAGTTCAACCCTTTTTTTTTTTTAAATACTCAACTCAAAATCGAATGGAAAGAATCCATTTAGAAGGTTAACACTTTTTAACATAAAGAACAATGATTATTTTGGTCAATTGGCTGTTTTTATTTACATTACTTGTGGTTTTTATTTTGCATTCCAGGTATCAATGGTTTGCTTTTCTTTGCAGGATTTTGCCAACACTATTCCCGGCCATGGTGGGATCATGGACAGATTTGACTGCCAGTACCTCATGGCCACATTCGTCAATGTTTACATCGCGAGTTTCATCAGGTGAACCCTCAGCGTTTAGTTTATCGGGTTGTCAGAAATGTCAATGCAATAAAGTTCATAGTGTCTGTAATTGCTAACTAATTTCTTGGTTTGTTTGTTGTCAGACATGGGTATTGTTTTAACATACCTGACACATTCCGTCTTCATCAGAGTGGTCATCAGGTGGTTGTGTGTGATGTTCTTAAAAACAGATGATTGTCATTGAGGTGGAGTCAGCTGTCAGAGTTTGACAGTCTGTTAGTGACAGAAAAACCCACATTTATCATTTAAACTGAAACTGACAACAGCAAGAAAAAAATAATGATTTATTTATTGAAAAACAACAGAACTAGTTATTCAAAAGAATCATTTTAATAATGAAACAGACTTTTCCTCTTGAAAAGATTAACACTAATTTAACCGTAGAGACGCCACATCCTCCGATGAGCCTTACAGGTGTTAATCAGCCATGGTGATGTTTGGTGATGGTAAGCAGAAGGAGAAGAACTCTTCAGATCACTGTGTTAAATGAGAATGAATCCTTTCTGGGATGGTTCTCATCGATTTGGCAACACTGTTCTTAAAGTCTCACGCCGACCACCTTTTGATCTATTGTAAAATTGTTCCCAGTGATCTTTTAATTATGATTATGCTGTTTTTAGCCAGAATAAAATAAATGGTGTGGTTTTCTAGGACATGATTTCTGCAGAGCAGCAGTAGTTCCTTAGAAATTGTCCTCTGATTTGTGGGCGAGACCATTGGCTCAGAGTAAGCCCACTAACCCACTTCGTACATATCCCCCACCTATGTTTGCACATCTGTTCGCTCTCCCGCTAGCTTACAGCCCTTCTCATTAGGAGTGCAACAAACACGGCAAGCAATATTGGACTATCCAGTCATACAGTTTTGAGCCAGATGCCATCTCAGATGAGGGAAACGAAGACGTACGGATCTAGTTGTCTACAAGCGGATGCACCAAAAGGGAGCAGAGCAGGGAGCTTGTGGCCCGCCCTGCGTCTTTTCTACGTCACAAATACATCCTTTTTCAAACTGGATTTTTTTCAGCTGCTCCTGATTCACAATAATTTGAATGAAGAAATACTCAAAGTACAATTTTAATCTTAATTTTCTTGATGTCTTCCCCTCATGAGAAAGATGCAACAAGAACATGTTAAAAGCACCATTTTCATAGGAGTGGGTGTTTAGGATGACCTATGACAGGTCTGTCTGACTCTTATATGTGGTGATTTTCAGGGTAACATCCGCTCATCTCACAAGATCAGTGATAAATTATCTTCTTTTTTTGGTGTTCAGGGGCCCAAACCCCAGCAAGGTGATCCAGCAGCTCCTGGCTCTCCGCCCTGATCAGCAGCTGCACATCTTCAACTCCCTGAAGGCTCACCTGATAGAGAAAGGTCTGCTTCCAGCTGTGGAGGAAGCAGCTGCCTAGAGTTACTGCTTGAGAGTGTGGGATGGGGTGGGAAAAAGCACCAAAAAGCTCTGATGGGCTCGGTGCTCCATGTTTTTACATGAAGATCAGAACCAAGAGCGTCATTCCATTTTCTTTTGGGTCATGTGTGTTTGTGTTCCTGCTGTCTGTGAATTTGTTTCTGAGTTGTCTTGTTTTGGAGACGAGCTTGTGGATCGATGTGCTCACACGTTTCCACACGCCAAACACGCTGAAACTATGTGTTGGTCAGATGTACATTTTTACCGGTTTACAGATTATCTTCTATATATATGACTTATTATTGTGTCAAAATCTTATTGTACATTTTTATTGTAATGCACTGCTCTCAGCCTTGTCATCATTGTATTGTTACATCAAAATATTTTCATTTGCGATTGTTTTTATTTATTCAGAAATGGGTTTGATATTTGGTTTGTTCCCTTTGTTTTTATTGTTTCATTGGAGCTGCCATTCTCTTGTCTGTTTTTTAAAGTTCTCTTGGTCAATCAGATTATTGATCAGACGATATCTATTAATGTTAACAAATGTTGACTCAAGGAAAACCATAGTCCTGGCCGATTATTATTTCTTTTAAAAAATCTAATACCCACAGATAAAAGACATTTTTAAAATTTTTAAAGTGTTGAATTAACTTCTTACCTGTTTGTAGAGAGCTCTCCAAAGCTTTCCTGGAACAGTTGTTACTGTAGGCATCAGTGTGTTCAGTTGTGGCATTGTGTTGCTGCAGAAACGGCATCACTGTCACCACTGAGCTCGGCTTGCTTGAGCTGCACCTTGTTAATAAAGTGGGAAGTTTCTTATCCAGTCATGTTAGATTTTGCAATGGCATTCACCTTCTGTTCACCCAACATCAAGTTTCAAAGTTTGATTTATTTAGTTTGTTAGTAAAAACTTTTCTTTTTTGGGGGGTAACTTGGTTGTTTTGCATGTTTGCTAATTCCCATCATTATTGTTTTTTCCTGTTTTTCATAATCTCTAATTCTTCATGAAATACAATCAAACATAAATGACAGTAAATGTAAACAGATTCTGGAAAGTCCTGACTGATGTAGCAGACGCTCAGGTGTTATGTTTCTGTCAAATCAAAGAAACAAAGATTTGTCATCTTAACCAGTAACGTTTTTTTTCCCCTTAAGATTCATTTTATTTTATGAATAATTCCTGAAATATGTTTTTGCACGTCTCTATGTAGAAAAACATTTCTCTACATCGTTCTATCTGCTGTATAAACCAGACATTTGCTTGCACTTGAACATCTCACCATATTTATTGTTTTCATTCACAATTGCCTCACACACAGCTTAATCTATTCTCATGAAGTTTTTTTTTTTCTTTTATCAGTTGAAATATTTTTAAAGTGACTATTGTACATTTGAGATATTTAGAAATCTGTTATGTAGTTTGGGGTATGGAGACTATTTAAAGTATTATCATTGCCATAGGACAGAGTGTTGAAGTAGCAGTATTTTCCTGCTGTGACTGTGGTGCGTTCAGGTGTTTTCTGAATCCTTTTTGAAGTTTTTGTGCTTTGTACTGCCATTCTTCTGCCTGATGCTCTGGGCAGCCACTAGAGAGCGCTGCAGCTTGTGTGATAGGCTGCTCTGAAACACTGACGCTTCACATGAGTAGAGCACCTTTGACCCCTCTGTTGGTACATTCCAGTCCCTCTAAAGGTGAGATGAAGACCTGCATTTAAAGTAACCTTGATGATGTCGTGCGCGTTTGTGTACCTCAAGGAGCCTATCAAAGGAATGTATGGGAGGCGCGTCTGTCCCACATACTGTGTATTTTCCATTTTATGACCATTATTTGGTGGTTCTACAAATGGTGGTTAGATTCCTACAAATCTGTAAAATCTCAGTGAATATTCTTAATTTGTGCTTTTTTATGTTTTAGAGAGAACCTGTATTCTTTGCTGAAATGTGCTTTGCTTTGGTTCAGAGATTATTAAAGGTATATAAAAAAGAGCAGTCAGCTGCTGCGTGACTGATTTCTTACTTTTTTGGTCCTCTTCCTCATTTCGGATGATAATCTTTTGTGTTTCTGTGTATTTCTGAATGTGTTTTGTTTTGCACTGATGAGGGCTGGTTTGTTCTGTTGGATGGTAATGAGTTTTCAGCTGAATGTGAGTTTTGCTGTGTGAACTGTGGAACGGCATGGCATGCTCACTGAGTCAAGGAGTTAAAACCCATTTCCTTTATGAAGAAGCTGGTGGTTTCTTTTTCTTTTTTCTTCTTCTTGTGACACCAGTGAGCAATAGTCACTTGAAGGCTCCTCACTACATCACACCCTGGAGTCTTTCTTTGGAGCCTCCTCATCAGAGTTAACATGGAAGTAGGGGCAACATGAAGGGACGCGTTGAAAAGCTGCAAAAAAGAAGAAGAAAAGCAACACACAGGAAGTAGTGATTGAAGCTGTCAACGGTGTGTGCTTGTGCGAGGTGAGGCTGTGACCTATGCTCCAGGACCATGTCTCTGAAACTGCGCAACTGGGACTTCAGCACCTTCAAGGGTGACCCTCGAATAGGTGAGTCTGTGAGGCGTTCACTAACAGCATGGGTGGATGGAGAACTTCATTGCTATTCTTGCACACATGAATGGATCATTTGAAACAACTTCTGTTTGAAAAACAAGGACTGAATGAGGGTGGAGTGATTGTGTTTCTTTTCAATCGTCTCCTGTTTGCTGCTCTTTGTGTGTGTGTGTGGGTGTGTGTGTGTGTATATAGTGGTTATAGTTGAGCTCACTGGCGGTTGAGCGCTCCACGATGGTAACAACCAGAATTTATTTTAGATACCTTCAACTCAAATCACTGCTGTTTGGAACTATTTTATATTCACACGTTTTGTCATAATTAAAATGTAAAATAATTTCTCTATAAATTGTATTCATCTTCCAGTTGTGATCCAATAGGTTGAAGTGCATTCCTTTCAAAGTTCTTGTGAAGCTGCAGGCTAGACGTCTTCAAGCCACTTTTACCACTGTTTCTCAGGGTGGACGTGCCCTGCTTCCTTACCACCTTGAACGGCAAGGCAGTTGCAACATTCTTAAGAAATGTACACACATGCTGGAGTAATCTCACACACACATGCTTCATTTTTGCTCTAATCAGTTTCTGCAATCAGCCTCACTGGTTGTTCAACTCTGTGAAAGGAAGTAGTTGACTTCATATGTTCCAGAGCGCACATGTGCAAGCTGATACCAACAGCTTTTATTACAATATTTATGCACTTGTGAATGTATAATGGCTGTAGTCTCTCCACGACTGAGGTTTCATGGACCATGACAGGTTACAGATCTGCTGTCTTGAAAGTGCAATGATAGAGGGTTTCTGCAGGAAACTGATGCAAGAGCACCATTTCTGCAAACATTTGACACTGTGGCTGCCTCTTTATGCAACTGTCTGTGTACACATGCCACACCGAAGGTATACATTCTCTCATTTCTCACATTTCATATGTCAGGACATCGAAAGAAATATAAGCACAGTTTGGCCCTAAGTGGTCAGTAAGTTCGACAAATATATGATCACACAACTTGGTACGTCCACAAATTGATATTTCAATTTATTGTGCAAATTGCAAAAGCAGTTTATTAAAAACCGAATCCTCTGTCTAGATGATCTAAGTAGATGA
Organism: Adrianichthys oophorus; assembly: GCA_036245035.1. Lineage (NCBI taxonomy): Eukaryota > Metazoa > Chordata > Actinopteri > Beloniformes > Adrianichthyidae > Adrianichthys > Adrianichthys oophorus. The sequence goes on along the minus strand of BSAI01000189.1, from coordinate 4,068,957 downwards.
TGACGAGTCTGGAAGTGCGTGTTGGACTGCAGGCATGTTTAAGCCTGAGACAGAAGATCTGAGAATGTTTGAATCTTAACTCAGCATTTTATAGCAAGAAACACACCCTAACAGTGGAATTTAATCATGACGATCTTTTTTTCTCAACTTCTTTCTGCAGGAAGACAAACTCAAAAGTCTGAAGGCCTCGGTTAGCATGTTATATGTAGAAGTTAAACATAACTATTTGTGTCCTGTTTGGTGCATGCATTTCTGAGACCCCTATCTCATTACCATGATCCAAACTTTCTTCAGAAACTCATTGCTTATAACTTGGTTTAACGTATATCTTCCAATAGCAGCCTGGGCATTTATTTAAAAAAAAAATGTTTGCCGACCCGGCGTCTATTAGAGACCGGCGTTTAATCCATCACTGACAGAATGATGATGGTTAATGGTTTCATTTTACATAAACTTCGGTCACAAAATGCAGAAAATAACAGATGAACATTTCAGGATTTATTGAAATGATGAGAACATTGTATTCTGTTCTGATTAGCACTGGCTGTGAACATCAATCTCTGTATCAAAAATCTGTTTCGCTTTCATGCCGATCATTTTCCTGGAGACACGCGTACCTTTCCCTTTGCTCAGTAATCCATGCTCAAACCAGTTCTTCTAATTTGTTGCTGCTGTCTCTGCTCACCAGGACACCAGGCTTGCTCATTTTCTTTCTTTCTGCAGCCTCTCTGCTGTTTAGGATTCACCCCAGAATTGATATGTGGAGCTAGCAGCTAATGTTTTTAGCCATTAGCTACACAGAGCGATCTCTGTGTTTATCTCATTTACTATGCATGAAAGACATGAATGATGTTAAGGGATCATGTTGATTTATTTTGAAAAGCTCTACAAAAACATCAGTGATCATGCCTCAATGTTTGGGTTCATTAAAACATTTAGAATCTCCTACAAGCTACCGAGAGTTTCTCTCCACTGTGTCTGAACGGCTGCTTCCCAGTCTTTCCTCTCTCTCTTACGGAGTTTGACGGCTTTCTGTCCCGAATCAACCTGAAGAATAAAGTGAGGGTACCTTTTTTGAGGCGTGGATGAAACTAAAGTTCGGGAGGCCCAAGGAGACTGCTTTCCAATCCCACGCCGGCTCTCTGGCTGCCAGCTCCTCCCCGGTGGCGACATAGCGAGCTCCAGCTCTAAAGTGTACCACCTTAGTCCAACAGCAACAGACTGGATGTTTCCCGAAATCTTGCTGCCATGAAAGGGATCCAGTGGGGTAAGAAAATGAATGAAGTTCAGGAAAATCCAGGGATTAATCCACTATAAACACCAGGAAATGGGTTTGCTCCTTTTCTTTCTGCTGCCTCTTCGCTCCTTCATCCATCTGCTTGCACCATTCTCTGATATGTTTAGGATTCATCCCAAAATGTGGTTCAGATTCCTCACAAGGATGTTCTTTGGTGTTTACCATCACAAAAAGTTTCAACAAAATGGAATGAGCCAAAATGTTGTGAGCCATGCTACACTTGCTGAATGCCACAGACACCCACCCCCCACTCTGCCTCAGTACAGCACACAGGCCGGGGGGTGGGGGTAGGGAGGAGGCTGTTGGGTCTTAAAGGAGCTATTGGGGACCGGCATCTATTACAACTACCACCTGTTAGACCCGGCTTTTATTCAATATCAATATATCAATATTCAATATCTGTCGAGACCAGCGTCTATTAGAGACCGGCCATTATTGGAAGATGTATGGAATGTTTTCCACCTCGTAGTTCATCATCACTCCACTAGAGGCAGTAGAAGAGCTTTACTGGCTCATTTCAAAATGTCTTTTTACTTTCATGAAATCTCAAATAGCTTTTTAGGAAGTTTTTCTAATTTTCAAAGTTTTTGGCGAGAATTTATGGAAGTGTATTGTATTAAATAAAAGCATTTTTAAAAGTGTTTTTTGTTCTAAGTATGAGTATTTTTGGTGCTATTTTTTTAAATAACTACAAAAGGAAAGAACTACAAACAGGCTGGGCACTGACCTCATCTGCTCATGAAAACAATTGAATGACCTTTAAAAGTTGAAAAGCCACAACGTGTTCGTGTCATAGGCATGATCTATGTTCACTTTGTTTATGTGTCTGACAAAATATTGCCAGTCTGCTTTGTCCTTCCTACATACTTTAAATCTACAAACATTACAGAGCAAAATGTTGGGGAAGTATTAATATTGACCAGTATGAACTGTATATCTTTGTTCGGGGTGATGCAGAAAACCAGTTACTCCTGGAGTTTTTCCAATACATTGGATCTGCCTGTTCTGAGCTTTGAGGCTTGCCTTGACATTGATGTATGTGAAGTGTCAACTTTTTAGCAAGCTGTCTCTTTTTAAGTAATATTTTTTAAAGATATGTATATTTTTATTTTTGCTTTTCAAGAGTTTTAAACACTTTTTCTGTTTTTTGAGAGGATTTTTTTTCCCGCTGTAATTGTTTTCTTTTTTTGAGATATTTTTTAATATTGATTTTTAAGATAATTATTTTGTATATTAAGATATTTTTTTCTAACTTTTCAATACATTTTTTTAATGTTAATTTGTTTATTCTTGTTTTTTTTTTTTAACTCCAGGACATCCCTGTCAGGTCTAATTTTTTTTCAATTTTTTTAAATTTGGAACAACACATAGAGAGTAATAACAATAAAGCAACAAGACGATATAACAAAATTATTTTCTTTCCTGAAACTATAACCACCCATTCTGTCATAAAATTGATTTGTATTTGTGATTGTAAATGCACTGGTAGTAAATGATGTCTTGCTTTGTATATCAGCTGTAGTGTTCTGTGTTCCATTAGATCAGATTGTTTTAGAATCTTTGATTATAGAAATAACTGATCAGTGTGCTGTCAATAGTTGACATTTTGTATTATTCTTACTGGTCTTTTTTGTAAATACACAATGGTTTTAAAGAGGTTTTGTCTGTACTTCCCCAGATTTCTAAGCAATAGGTTAGGTATTGTAAGACAAGAGAATTATGCAGTATGTGGCATGCTCTTTGGGTTAGAATGTGTTTTACTTTAGCCATAACTGTAATGCTTTTTGATATTGTTGCCTGTACAGAGCTAATATGCTGTTTCCAAGAAAACTTGTCATCTATTGTTACTCCCACGACTGCAATAATTCGCTGTTTTTAATGTCACTCCTGCTATTTTTATCATCATTTTCTCTTTAACATTATTGCTGCCAAAAACATAACTTTAGTTTATCCAAATTCTATAAAAACTCCAGCTGCATATTTATTCTTATCCGTGGCATTAGTTATTTCTTCAGTTAGTTCCATTAAAGCCAATAATTATGATTTGTTCTCTCTAAAACCATACTGGCTCTCTGCAAAGTATATTGTGTTTATAACTGAATTTACAAAGTCTATTTTAAAAAGGTTTTTACAGGATCTTAGAAAATTGAGGGAGGAAGCCTGTAATTTGTGAAATGATGTTGATCTCCAGCTTCGTACAATGGGATTATTTTTGCAGTTTTCATTTTCAAAGTGCCATTCTGAAATGATGGATTACATATATGAGCTATGGGTTTTGAAATGTCTTCAGTTAGCTTCTTGACCAACATCATGTCAATATCAAAGCAGTCTGTCGATGTCTTGTTCTCACACTGTTTAGTGACTTCAGTGATTTCTTTGTCTTCCACTTCTACAAGAAACATAGTATTAGAGTTAATTTCTGTTAAATGAGAACCTTTGCTGATTGTTGCAATATCCTTAGCTAGACTTGATTCAGTATTAGCAAAGAAGTCATTGAATAGATTAGCTATATCTTTTGGATTTTTTTGTATGTTTTCCCCATCCAGAAAATCCTCGGGAAAGCTTGTGCATTTTGGAGAATTCCTAATTACCATATTGAATATGGTCCACATTCTTTTTGTAATATTTTAATGATTCTCTAGTAATTTATAGTAGTATTGCTTTTTAAATTTCCTCATAATCATTGTTCATTTGTTTTTGTATGTCTTATATCTCCTCTCAGCCTCTTCACTTCTGTGCTTTACAAATTCTTTGCATACAGGCATTTTTTGAACCCTTTAGTAATCCATAAGGTCCTTGAATGTTTAATTTTACTTTTGAATACCTTAATTGGGCAGTTTATCATGTAATAGTTTGAATATTTTTTAAAAATTCACCATATGCTTTATCCACATCATTTTTCTATACTTGGTTTCATAAGTTGCAAAGATAGGTAAATGATCACTGATATCATTTATTAACAACCCACTCAAAATATAATTATCAATAGTGAATACATTATCTATTATGGTTTTACTGCTCAAAGTGATTCTTGTGGGTCTGTTAATCAAAGGATGTAGGCCATTAATGTACATGATGTTAATACATTCCCCAGATGCTTTTGTTTATTTAAATTCAATAAGTTTATGTTAAAGTTTCCACATAAGAACAGAGGTTTTTTACTCATAGTAGTAAAATGTTCTTCTATCCAAGTATTAAACGTATTCAAGCCAGAACCTGGTGCCCTGTCTAAACTATCTACTGTAATGTTTGTCTTTTTCTCCATTATAATCTCAACAGCAATGGATACAAAAGCTTTCCTCCCTTTCCTCCATTTTTCATGTCCCTACTTTTATAAATGACCTTGTAACCTTCGATGTCAAAGTCCACTCCCCTGTCCTTGTTCAAAAATGTTTCTGAGACTGCAATTATACTGAAGCTTTGAGAAAACTGTTTCAAGTAGCTGCACTTGCACTGCATTTATACAGAAAGGCTTTCCAACTTTTTATCAACCTTGTAAGTAATTTGGAGCCTTTCCTGGTGGTCAACAGGTAGAAAAACAGAGTGCACTCTGGATTCTTCGTACAGGTCGCCATTTAAAGAAATACTCAAATAACCACACACTTACAATCATCTGTCATTATCAGTGTGTTTGGTCAATTAGAGAAAAAAAAAACCCACGTATCCACAGAGAGAACAAACTACTTTAACCTCTTAAGACCTGCCGTCCACAGGCATGGACATCCCATTTTGGGTTATATTACCACAATAGCTTTTTTTCTGCTTAACTGGGGCCCTGTGACTTTGTGTGCAAAGGGTCAGCTCAAATGTTAGCTCTGGTCTGAAGAGATTAAAGAGTTTTCCAAATCTCTGCAAGATTTCCACTTGTTCAAGCCTGCTGCTGCAGTTCTCTGTCATTTACTGTAAAAAAAAAAAAAAAAAAAAAAAAAAAAAAAAAATTCTAGATCATATAGTGTTTGGATTGGAACGGCACAATCCAGAGAGCTGTGCCAGCATATGCCTTTGGCAAAAAAAAAAATCAAATTTCTAAATCAAACTTGTGAATTAGTGTTTTGGTTTGGACATTTCCTCAGGAAGAATAAAAACTAGATTTAGAAAAAGGCCTTCCTTCAGGCCGTCAAACTGCCAGGCAAAAGGCCTTGAGGAAGACCAAAGAAGAGACTTGTGAAAGATTGTAAACAGTGTGTGCGAAAAGAGGACTGATGGCAACTAGGAGTGTAACCATTCAATAACTTAATCAATGCATCGATCAATATTCCTAGAATCCAACCAGATCGAATGTGCATGAACATTTTGGCTCTACAGGCTCACCGGTTCACAATCTTAAAATTTCACTGCTGGCCACCTGCATGCCCCATACAAGTTTGCCCCTTTTCTGTCAATATATGCGCCTTAGGGCAGTTGTGACTGAGGCACAAGCTTTCAGATAACTTTACCTGGGCAAGTGAGAGACTTCATGTAGGGTGCTAGTGCTTGCAAAGTTTCATTAAAAAATGGAGAATTGTCTGCAGCCAAGTGTGTTAAACATGACTCAGCTTTGTTGGATTTCACTTTATGCCAAATTTAGGATGTTCCTCTTGACAAATCTGCAGCTGACCTTTCAGTGGTGCATGGATACTTTCCAGTTTGTCAGCAGAGGGTGTGGTGTGCATGCACATGTGAGGTCAGGGCTCCAGCACTTCAAATTCCTTTTATACAAGAAAGGGTGGCACCGTTGAAATTAGACCAAAAGACTCCCGGGCTTGAAGGTGGAGACCTTCAAAGTATCGCAGTCTCTGGCTGGCAATGATGTGACAACTTCCTGTTTACTCCAGTGCAGTTCTCTTCTTTGCTGTTATAAGAAGACAGAGTGAATCCTTTCATGTCTGAGCCTTGTGTGTGCCGTTCCAGCTTCTGTGAGACACGTAGACCTCAACTTCTGTCCACTCATCCCTCCTTTAAACCCTCACAGCATAACCTCTTACAGTAAATGAAATAGAAAAAGGAAGGCAGAATAGAAACTGCTTGTCTGTTTTTCGCAAATGGCCGCTATTTAATTCACAGACTCTTAACCGGAAGTTATCAGCTAAGAGCAGCAGTTTCCTTTCAGGGTGAAGGTATGTGGAACAAAAATAATCCAAACCCCTGATAGGCTGATACATATTCATACTAAAAAGAGGAAGAGCTTTGCAGCTGCGCTAAGCAGCATGCGTTTTTCATACGTTGTGTGTGTGTGTGTAGGGGGGTGTGAGGGAAGGTTTCTGACACCTCCGCTGATTTATTTCTTGTGGCGTTTCGCAGCACGATCCAGGAGTGTGAATCCTACAGAGGGAGGTCTGAGCCCGGCCTCGCCGCTCTCCTCCAGATCCATGGAGAGGCCGCTGAAGGCCGGCTGGCTGAAGAAGCAACAGAGGTCTCTGGTGAAAAACTGGCAGCAGCGCTACTTTGTGCTGAGAGGAAGCACTCTGACCTACCACAAAGATGACAAGGAGACGACCGTGCAGGTGAGGTAACTCGGAGGGGGAACTTACCAGAAGACAGAACATAAAAAGAAATTCAGTGTCTCTGATGTTTTGTTTTTAGCATCTTTTAACAGACAGGGGTCAACCCCTAACTCCAGTTTTATGAAAAACACACATTTGTTAGTTAATGCAAAAAAAGGTACAATGACTAAGTGCCTCACACACTGATTTTTAGATTTTTGCTTGACTGCTGTGAGACTGATTTTCAGATTCTATTACTGATTTATGAAGCTTTACTAATTGCTTGGTCATTTTTTGTGTGTCTTACTTGCTTTGACAGCATGAAGCACTGCAGCATTTAGAGACATCACTCCTGTAACAACCTGTAAAGGCAAACTCTAACCTTTACAAGCAAATGTTAAGTGAAGTCAAATTCATGATTGTTCATTATGCATTAATTTGATTTTTGCAGTTACCTACTTTATAGTTCATCTCTCTCCAAGCACATTATATTCACCCAAAGCTGAATTTTTTTTGTTCATACTTTCTAACCATCAGTTCATCAAATCCCTTTAATCTGCAGCAAAAAGAACCATTAACTATTTACAACAACGTTCATTGATTTGTGGGTTCTACTCCCTGAATAAGCTTGGTTTAAGCTCAGTACTTCTTTTTTTTTTTTTAATCACTTCCTAAAAAAAAAAAAAAAAAAAAAAAAAAAAAAAAATAAGTGAACATAAGAAAACATTGCAATGATTTTTGATGGCAAACGAATTGAAGAAGTTGGCTGTAGGAAGAGGGAGTAATGGGAAATGTAGATGTCCCGCAAGTAACTTCTCTGGCAAATTTTAAAAGTGATTAGATTCACCTTATTCTCACTGCCCATTTGGGTCCAAACTATAGTATACAATTGGCAGAAGTGGATTTTTGCATTAGTAATTTATTTTTAGATAAACAAATAAGTAAATATATTAATATGCATAAAGACAAATAGAACTTTATTGAGGAAAGAAAATATGATTAATTCAACTTAATAAATGAAGAAAGAAGGCATTGTTTACCATGAAATGATTAAACATATAAACAATATTGTCACAAACGAGCAGACAGCGAGTCCATTGTCGGGCTTCGATAGGGACATGAGCAACGTGGGCGATATGCGATATTCATGAGGCAACTGGATGCGGTAAGAAACAGGGGTGACTTGTTTGACTCCTTGAAATGGGCCCACAAACCTGGGACTCACCTTTTTGCAAGGGAGCCTCAGCTGGAGATCTCAGATGGAGAGCCAGACCCACTGGCCGGAAACTAGGTTGGGACCATTGCGGCGGTGCCAGTTGGCTTGCTTTCGGGATCTGCAGATGGTGTGCTGGAGTTACACATGGGCCACCTCCTATGCCTTCTAACAACGGTGGAATCAGTCATCCACCGCAGGCAGTGCCGAAGGCTCCCAGGGTACTATCAGCGGACCACAAGCTCCCTACCAGGGGAAGAAGGGGGATTGAACTTCCAACACACACTCAAAGGCCGAGAGCCCCGTGGCCGCCTTTTTCAAGGAGTTCTGGGCAAATTCTGCCCAGACCAGGACACAGCTCCAATCTTCCTGATGCTGACTGCAGTAGGTTCTAAGAAACCATGTGATCTCCTGGCTGAGGCATGCCACTTGGCCATTGGACTGGGGGTGGTAGCCGGAGGTAAGGCTCACATGGATGCCCAAGCCAAAAGCCAAAAGATGTGGGTTAGGCGCTGCTCAGCAATTTCTGAAGCTATGGGTTGAAGAATGAGTCGACACGCCTTGGAGAACCAATCAATGACTGACAGGATCGAAGTGTTACCTTGCGAGCGGGACGATGATGAAATCCACTGCAATGTGCAACCAGGGACGTTGTGGTAAGAGCAGCGGTTGCAGGAGACCGCTGGCAGCTGTCGGGGTGTCTTTGCCATTTGACAGGATCCAGATCTGGTCGTGAAGTGGGCCGCGTCAGCCTGAAAAGTAGGCCACTAGAAGATGCTTGACACCAATGTCTGCGTCCCAGCAATGAGAAGCGCTTCAGGGACTGGAATGCCATGGAAGCATCTGTAGTCCACAGGAGGCTGGATGCCTCAAATATACTTTGCATTGAGTGTGGCGCTGAGCAGTACTTAAGTGTACTGTGGCTGATTCGCTGATGAGTGACAGCTGAGGGGCATCTGGGGAGTGTATGCTTGGGCTGCTGGGAGATGGAGTGCAGTCGGTACTCTGGAGTCAGCTCCCGCTGGTGACCAGAGGAGGAAACAGAGCGCTGACTCCTGACAAATACAGAGAGAAGCTAAATACAATGAGCAATAGATACAAGTTTTAGTATACGTAGGTATTGCTTACCATAAATATAATACATGTAACACTATACAGAGAAGGGGTTATGTACAATGAAGACAACAACTCAGATGTATACCATGAGGATAATGCATACCATTATAGTTTGCATATGTTTACACATCACTTCCTGTAAATGTATGGGGTAAGGAAACTGTCAATAAGAAACGTATTCATAAAGAAAAAGTTGTGCACAGATTTATATTTTGTGCACAACTTTGCAGAAAAAAATTAATACAACCTTGTTTGTATTTACAATAAATTTACACAGTTTTACGTTTAACATGTCTGTTTTGAATACGACCTTTCTTTGTCTTGAATATGAATTTCTCCTCTTAAAGCACTGTCAAAAATATGTCACGGGGTCAAAGACATAAACATCCAGTCCCGGAGCATTTGTGCACAACTTTTTCTTTATGAATATAACTTTTTCTTTATGAATATACCTTTTTCTTTATAAATATAACTTTTTCTTTACAAATAAGTTTCTTTTTTTACCGCTATCTTACCACATTTACATTTCTTTGATACCAAAAAGTGGAACTCCTATGATGCTCATTGACAAATAATTTTTCTTATGTTAACAAGCTAATTCTTAATAATTTTTTATAGAGCCCACAGATGAGGAAGACATTCCAGCTTTGTTGTCAGTGTTCAATTGAAAAAAGAAGAATTATTTTCAGTATGAAGCAAGTGCAGTCTCTTTGGGAAGATTGCATGTTTTTGGAATAAACTATAAATGCTAAAATGTATATTTAAGATGCTGCTAAAAAAATCTGTTTAGGACAAAATTAGGTCATATGTGAAAGCTAAACTCCCTAATTGTATGGGCTGCACGGTGGAGTAGTGGTTAGCACTCTCTCTTTACAAGGAAGAAGCCTTGGTTTGAATCCCAGCTGAGTCTTCTCTATATAGAGTTTGCGTGTTCTCCTCATGCTCTCCTCCACAATCCAAAAACATACTTCATAGGCTAAGCTTTCCGAGTTATCCACAAAATCCGCTGTAATTTCATTGAGTTCTGTCCTTTTACATGTGATTTAGGGAATCTTTTGAGTTCGTGAATATTAACAGCTGTGTGTTGAAAGAATGCAGGTAATGCTAGTTGATGTTCTCTCTTGAGTGATGGCTGTTTACATTTTTCTACTAATAATTGTGTTTTTACTCTGCAGGGAGTCATCCAGCTGCGATTCAGTAAAGTTAATGAGCTTCCTCCGAGCTCAGATGACACAGGGAAATATCTTTTTGAGATTATTCCACGTAAGTATTTGATCAGCTCTGACCTTGATGGAATGAAGCACTGTTTTTGGCCTTAAAGCAGGTGGACAGAAATTGAGTGTCTCTTGTGTTAGATATATAGTCACACATTGCACATGAAGCCGCCCTCCACTCATTCCAACCTGCTCTCACACACATCTTCACCTCTTTTTCACACTCGGTTGTCTTTATGTACTTAAAGTCCTTCACCCTCTTCACCTCTGTAACCTCACTGTTCCACTTTAGTTCCTCTCAGTTACAAACAGATACTCTGTCTTGCTGTGGCTGACCTTCAGTCTCCTCCTTTCTAGAAAAAACCTCCACCTCTGTAGATGTTGCACCACTTCCTCCCTGCTCTCACTACAGATCACAATGTCAACCACAAGCATCCTGATCCGCAGAGATCCTCTCAATCTAATCTCATCTGCTGATCCTTGGTGCAGTCCCACCTCCATCTGAACTCCTCTGTCAGCCCTACAGTACTACAACATTCAACATCGCCCTATCTGCGACTCTCTTCACCTCCAGAACATTCTCAACAAACTCCTCCTCCTTAGTTCCTCTTTCCATTCCCTCCGCGATCAAACTGCTTGAGCCTGTTTCCAATCTGTAAATTTGCTCTCTTTCCATCTGGTGTCTTAAACCCTCCGGATTTCCACCTTTCTTCATTCTATCATGTCGCCCTGTTCTGTAGTTTGCCCTGTTAAAGTTCATACATTCAAAGTTCCTTCTATCAGTCCTTGCCTTTTTTTCCCTCTCTCTGCCAAAACACACACCTTTCTTCTCTCATTCTTTGATCAGCAGTAGTTCAGTTTCCCCCTGTAGGTTCACAGCATCAGTTGTTAACCCAGGCCACAACTGATCCATTCAAAGACTTTTGTTTTTATACAGTTTTGGTTTTATGCTGCTTAGTGGTCTAGTGGTTTTAAAATGGTTTAAAAATGTTTTAAAAAGAGTTTAAAAACTGGCCACTTCCTGTTTGAACATGACAGCACATCAGCGTACAATTTTTGATAAGAGAGCGTGGTGTGGAAGAACTTGACCGACCTGCAGAAAGCCCTGACCTGAACATGACAGAAGACCGTGAGCCTGGCTTTCTCTTTTCTGCCTCTGAAAGAACGGTCAAAGATTACATATAGTCAGATATTTTGTTTTGATAATGTTACTGTGCCCCTGCGACAGACTGGCGACCAGTCCAGGGGTGTACCCTGCCTTCGCCCATGAGTAGCCGGGTTAGGCTCCGGCAGCCCCGTGACCCCGAAAGGGATAAAGCGGCTTGGAAAATGAATGAATGAATGAATGAATAATGTTACTGTTTCAGTTATTTTTTGCTAAACACATTTCTAGATAGTCGTCATTTTTGTTCTTAAATAAAAAGTATATTTTTGACTAATGGAGAACAACTTATAATACATGCTATGGCTGTCTGATGTATGTAAGCTGTCAGTGATGCTCATCAGCATCATGGGTTGCAGAATACCTGTTTAAAAATAGCTTGATGAATGTTGCACACACTTTATGCTGCTTCCTTTGTTGTTGCTTCCACTGCTTTACTTACACCAGTCATGCTCCAGGTTGGAGTACAGCTTCCTTATCTGAACTAGTAACCCAACCATGTTGAAAAGAGTAACCTCTTTGAAAGATAAAGGAATAAGTTCAGGAATGTCTTGTTGAAAATGAATAAAAGAGGAATTCTTTTATAAACTCTCTATACTCATGGGAACTTTCAGTTTGTATGTTTTAAAACGTTCAATCATAAGAACTGCTGTGACCTTCATTCAAATTTCTTTTTTTTGGTGAAATGTTTTTTCAGGTTCAGGTGGGGACAGAGAGCGATGTCCGCTCGTGTTCATGGCAAACTCCCAGAGTGACCTGGATGACTGGGTCCGCACTCTGCGCAAAGTCATTGGAGTACCAACAAGTGGAGGTTGGTTCATTGGAATCCCATTCTTCCTCTGGTTATTATAGATTTGTGCAAAAGAAAGAAAGTTCCCCAATGTTTTTGTCTACAAGGGAACCTAAATCAAAACCGCATGCGACAATTCATTGAGAATGACGACTGTTATTTTTAGGAGACCCTATTAATTTAGATTATTGGCGAATTAATAGATTCTTTGAGTTTTGGCATTTGTTTCACGCTAACTTCACCCAGATAGTAGATTTGCCCCAGAATAAACCATACAACTATGACCCAGGGTCTCCGCCCAGTGAGACATGCCCAGAGGAGGTGGGAGGAGCCCCAACCCCAGAAGAACCCTGTTTCTTCTCATAAAGGGGGTTCTGAACCGCTCAGGATCTGTCTGCCATGGGAGACCCTACCAGGGGCTGAAGCCCCAGACAGCATCGCTGCTAAGATCATTCGAGCACTTAAACCCAAACTCAAACCACTCGAGTAGTTCCCTACTTGACAATTACTTTTTTTAAAGTCATTAACACACAGAAAATGGTTTATTAAAAATCAGTTAAACAATTCCAGTCCAGTTTTGTGGATGCCCAGATGTTTGTTTGACTCAGCAATTTCTGTATGGTTGGGATAAAGAACAGCCAAGGTTAGCAGACCCAAGAGTGTAAGAAAAGGTTTTGTCATCACAGAACAAAGAGCTCCAAAGTTGCTTTAATGGGGAGGACCCTCCTTACCGCTTTGGGCACAGGCATCAGAGTAAGTGACAGACAGAGAAGGGGGAAGCAGAGCTCAGGGGAACTGGGTTGAATCCTTCCTGGTGAGTCCTAAGGTGCAAACAGTCCACATTCAAACAAAGAGAGATCCAAACAAAAAGTGTCCTCAAAAAATAAAAAAATCTGGCTTCGACAAGAATAACTCAGAACTCAGGAAGGAAGGACAGGCATTGAGACAATCCAGCAGTAAGTGAAGAGAAGGTGCAGGTTTTTAAGGGCTGGGATCCAGGTGCATCCAACAGCATGTCATGACAAAGAGGAAATGTCCCTTTCCTTTCAAAATCAAAACCCAGTCCTTTGCTTGTCACTACATTCAGTATCATGATGATAACAAAGGTGAAACAGTATGTTCTAAAACATTGAAGTCTCCTCTAATTTTTCCATTCTTAATTGTTTTGAGTGACTAACCTGCTTGTGGACACCCAGCTGTCTTTGTTAGATTAGTTAGCCTGTTTCAAAAGATGCTGATGTCAAATTTTCCGCCAGCTGAAACTTCAGACCTTTATTCATTTGCCCTTAGTTCCAACCACAGATGGGTTTACTTTTTTTTTCCAACCAAGTTAACCTCCTTTCAGAGCAGTTAGTATCTTCAAATAACTGACTCTGCTGTCTGCTTTTGCTCCATATGGTTTTTCAAATCCCTTCCATAATTTCAAGTGTGGACATTAACTATAGCTGAAACTCCACAACGTTTAAAGTGCATGTTCTTAAATGAATAAACAAATAGGACATAATGTGTAGTTAAACACACCACGTTAAATAATATGTCTGATTTTTTTTACATGCTGAGGTTTTAAGTGCAGCTCATCCCTTACTCTTGAGCTATATATTGGCTGATGCAAAGACTTGTCATCTTTTATTTTGTTTTTAAACGGCTTTTAACTTTTGTTTTTTGGTGTTTAAAAGTTTCACTTTTGTTTCTACTAAAATGCTGCTTTCAATTACAGAGAAGATCTTTGGGTTTCAAGATCTGACCATCCAAAATAATGATATAATTGGTCACAAGTTGCAACATTTAGGCAAAAACATAAAGTTACAAATATTTTCTGTAGGTACATTTACAGTAGGGATCAAAAGTTTGGGCACCCCAGGTAAAATATATTATTGTGCAAAAAAGAACCCAAGGAAACATTAAATAATCTTCTAAAAGCATCAGTTTATAGATTAAAAATTATTTTAATATGTCTGAAAGAATTTGGCTTTATTTTCATCATTTACTCTTTTAAAATAACACAAAACAAAGTAATGGCGTGTGGAAAAAGTTTGGGCATCACCGCTTTTGGAAAAGCTGAGAGCTGACAGTGTCATGGATTGTTCACAATCATAGTTTGCAAAGACCAGGTGATTTCAATCTCAAAGATTTGAAATAATCTGAGTCATGTGACCTTGCAGCAACAATCAGCTTCATGGGTTCTTCCAAGCAGTTGCCCAGAACAATGAAACTGATGATAGTTGATGCTCACAAAGCAGGAGAAGCTATAAGAAGATAGCAAAGAGTTTTCAGGTGTCAATATCCTCTGTTCAGAATGTCATTAATAAATGTCAATCAACAGGAACAGTGGAAGTTAAAGCAAGATCTGGAAGATCAAGAAAAATCTCAGACAGAGCAGCTCACAGGATTGTGAGAAAAGTAAATCAAAACCACGTTTGACTGCAGCATCCCTCCAGAAAGACCTGCAGACTCTGGAGTCGTGGTTCACTGTTCTACTGTCAAGAGATACTTGTACAAATATGGTCTTCATGGAAGAGTCATCAGAAGAAAACCTCTTCTACGTCATCACCACAAAATTCAATGTTTGAAGTTCACAAATGAACAGATAAACAAGCCTGATGCATTTTGGAAACAAGTTCTGTGGACCGATGAAATGGTCCAGAGTTTAATAAGAAGAACCTCTGTCCAACTGTTAAGCATGGGGGTGGATCAATCATGCTTTGGGCTTGTATTGCAGCCAGCAGCACAGCAACATTTCACCAGTAGAAGGAAGAATGGATTCCACAAAATTTCTGTTTCAAATTTTGGACACTAACTTGATGCCATTTGTGAAAAAAGTTGTCTTTAGAAGATTTTTCAATCCTTCCTTGGGTTCTTTATGGACAATAATAGAACATTTTACCTGGGGTGCCCAAACTTTCGATCCCCAATGTATTTGCTGATGCAGTGTGGTCGGCCAAATCAATCACGTCTAAAAGAACTGCTACAATAACTGTCGTTCTTTCCTTGTGCAGTGTTCGGAAAAAGCCTTATAGACACTATGGCGTATGAGAAACGCTTTGGACCTAACACTGTGCCAATCCTGGTGCAAAAATGTGTGGAGTTTATCAAACAGCATGGACTGGATGAGGAGGGTATCTTCCGCCTCCCTGGTCAAGACAATGCTGTAAAACAGTTCAGAGATGCCTTTGATGCAGGAGAGAGGCCCTCCTTCCCCAGGTAAAACCCTGCACATTCACTCGCTTTGTGATTTTAATGTGATGAAAACTGCAAATAAAGTTTTATCATGCAAGCGACAGGATGTTCTGCTGTTTACGTCAACAGAAAAGTCTGGTTAAAATAGGAATTAAAAGCTGGGGTTGTTTCCATAGAAGGATAAAATCAGCATATTTCCTTGAGTGAAGAGAGAGGCTGATAGCTCTGTTACATAGAGCTGAGGGTGAAGCCACATCCTGTTCTGACAGGCAGAATGAAAACATCATGATATCCTGATAGCTGATTCATAGCAGACGGCCTGCTCTGAATCCGTCCCCTTCAACTCAGAAAACACAAGGCTTTCCGACAAACAAACAACAATTTACTACAAATATCAAACCAAATATCAAACAAAAGTAACTCAAGGCAACTACAAAATGAATAGCAAACAACTTAAAACAACCAAACTGAATATGTCTGATCCAGGTTTCTTTTAACTCAAATCAATTCTGATCACTGGACTATATTAAAGCTAGAAAGCCCAATGTTTTAGGAAACTACGTTTCTTTCAAAACACGAGACTTATTGTCCATAAAGATGGGAATCATTACTCATTTGAGATCGGTTTTACACTGAGGTCCTCCGTGTCTGTTCATCTTTCACAGACCCACTCTACTGAAAATTGTGTTTTGGTGTTTTTAACGTGTTCTTGTTGCATCTTTCTCATGATGGAGGACATATATTCATATTATTTAAGATTAAAACTGCGTTTTGGAGTATTTCTTCTTTTTTAAATTGTGTTGAACTAGGAACAGACAAAAAATGCTGTTTAAAAAAAAAGCTATTCTTCTTTGTGAAATGGGCGGGCCAAAGTCTCCTTGCTCTGCAGCAATTCTGATGCATCTACTTGCAGATAAATAAATCCATTCACATCTTCATTTTCCTCATCTGAGCTGGCATCTGGCTCAAAACTGTACAGCTGGATAGCTCTGATATTGCTCACCTGTTGTACCGCTAATGTTAGGTTTGGGTTGTGACATGCTGTAAGCTAGAGGGGGGGAAAGTGTAAACAAAGAGCTGATGGGATATCAGTCGAGACTTACTTTCACACTAACAGTCCAATTTTTGATGAACTCCTGCCGCTCTGCAGAAACTTTGTCCTAGAAAACAACACAGGTTTTTTATTCTGGCGAAAAAACAAAAAAACAGCATTATGATCATTACAAGACTACTGGGAACACTTTTAAAATAAATCAAAATACAATTGAAGTGGGATTTATTTATAAGAGTTCATTCATTTTAAAGTAAAAACCATCAAAAGCACAAAAGCATTTTGTGAATGCTGGTAAAAATTGTTTTAGTCTGAGTGTTGTTCCTGCAGTGACACGGATGTCCACACGGTGGCGTCACTGCTCAAACTCTACCTGAGGGAGCTTCCTGAACCTGTGGTGCCCTGGACTCAATACCAGGACTTTCTGAACTGCACCAACATGCTGGATTCAAACAGCAAAGAGGTTTGTATGTTTTTATCAAAAGGAAACATTTCAACGCATTCCAGTGTAAAATCTTGAGTGTAAAGAGGAAGTGTTTTTTTTTTTTTTCCCAGGTATATACTTGTCTATGACATGTGATTTGTGTGTTCCTTACAGGGCTGGGAGAGGCTGGAGCACCAAATTGCTCTTCTGCCCAGACTCAACTACAACCTTCTTGGCTACGTTTGTCAGTGAGTAGAAACTACAAATTTTTGAGGAGAATTACACTGAAACCAAAAAAACTCACTGAGTCGTGTATGGTGCTGAAAAACGAAAACAAAAAGTAGAAAAATGGAAAAGAAATATAAATGTGATAAAAATGACAACAACATTCAATGTGGGGTGAAAGTTGTGCTTTTTTTTAACATTTCCAGATGTTCATACTATAATTAAAAGCCTGGACCTGCTTTGACATCTGGGACTTCCTGCTGTGATGTTTTCATTAATCTCATCAACTAACAAAACTGTAATAAACCACAACTATTGAAATGAAATGTTTTTATGTTTGCTGCAAAAATGAAATAAAAATCAGACTGATCTCTCTCAAAATGCAAAAAAAAACAATTTCTGTAATCCTCCAAAGAAGTGATCCAGGAGCTGAGCTCCACATAACTATGTGCAATGACTTTAAGGACAACTAATGGTATCAAACAAATCTGACCAGTCATTTTAAACTCAAAAATCATCATGTGTGTCCTAAAGAGCACAGACTGTGAAGAGCATCAGCTTCATGAATGTCAGTGTGTGTGCAGGATGGGGTTCACGCTGCAAAAACAGAATCTTAAGAACGTAAAAAGACCCTTTTCTCCAAAAATCTTCATTTTTTTCTGTCTCTCCGGAAAAATAATCTTATCAAGAAAGTTTTTCAATTGCAAAAAAACAAAAGGTCTTAATGACTGGAATTTGTTCTCAAAATACGAATTTTTGGACCATTTTTCTTACCGTATTTTGAGATTTTTGTTGCTTTGTTTAAAGTAGAGTTGCCAGTGGAGTTAGGATTTTTGACTTCTTTCACAGGAGCCCGTTTTTGCAGAGCATCATTTCAACCTTGGAACTTTAAGATCAACTTCCAGGTTTTTTTTGCTCATAAAGATTTTTGTCGACAGGTTTTTGTTTGAGGTGCAGCTTCACTCCAGCGTCAACAAGATGAATGTAGAGAACTTGGCAACTGTGATGGGAATCAACCTGCTCAAACCTCAGATAGAAGATCCCTTCACCATGATGAAGGGTGAGTTACCATGACAATGTACTGCTTTGTCTTCTGTGCAGAACACTAACATCTCTAATCACCATTAGATGAACTCCAGTGACTTCTCATAAGTCAGAGGATGGCGTATCATCATTTTGATAGTAATCTTCAAACATTTGTGTTTGTTTTTCTTCACAGCCACTCCTCAGATCCAGAAGCTGATGACAGTGATGATCAGACAGCATGAGAGTCTGTTTCCTCTCTCCAAAGACCCACCTCCCTCCTCTCCCCCTATTAAGTCTGAAACCCAGAAGAACAGTCCCCGAAGTTTTGTGGGCTGGGAGTCTGCAGAGGTACAGTACATGGAGCAGCCTTTGAAAGGCGCATTCCTCTAAGCAACATTTCAGTTAAAGTGTGAGACATTTTCTTTGTTTCATATTTAATCTTAAATATTTTTGATTTTGGAGCAAAAATTTAGCTAGTTTTGTATAAGATAAAGAACCACTTGTGCTTTTGCACAATTTACTCAATGTTCAACTGCTTATTTAAATGTACAATTTCTTTAAGTTAAATGAAAAAATAAAGTTTAAATTTGTTGGACTAAAGAGCAAAAATGGGAAACGTGTTTTGGTAAAAAACCAAAGTCAAGCTTTTTTCATGCAACAGCAACACAAAAGTGCTCCACAGCTTTGAAATGATTACAAAAAAATTTATAAAACACACAGATCTCACTGAACCCTCTTGACCCCTCACACCCAACAAAAAAATACCTAAAATGACACATGAATGAAACTTTAAGCGTAAGACAAATAGAAATCCAGCATGGAAACCTGAATTGAAGCTTATGTGAAGAAGTGATAGAAAACAAAATTTAAAAAAATCTTTACATTCAGCACAATTAGATAATTTACTGATTAAAAAAACACAAAAACAGCTTCTGCATGAACAGTGAAAGATAAACTTAATTCAATGCTTTTTGGTTCCAAGCACTTTCTGTTTCATATCATGTAGAAACAGATAACATAACATTATTTATCCCCTCATCTAAACTTGACATGTTTAAGTAAACAGCATATGCACAGATTGTGTGTTCAGTATCCAGCCACATTCATCTACAGCTACATTCACACAGCTCATTATCCACACACCTCTGTTCAGACTGAACACTGAACTTTCACACTAACACGTGATATCTACACACCTACAAGTGTAACAAAATGAGCACAATTTTCCCTTGTAAACATTTGTCAGACCAGCTGCCCTGATTTTATTCCCAACTATCCTAACTATGTCTAGCAATGTTTAGAACAGATAGCGGGACAAACACTTTAACCCCATATCCAATCAAGACAAAATCAACAAAAAAAAGTTTTTCACCTGCTAATGGCCTTGAAGTAATACACACAATCTATGTTTTTAACAATATGTTTCCTAAATGTGCTCTACTGTTTGGTTGGCCAGGCAGTGAAAGGGTTAACCCTAAAACGAGCAGTTTTCTCAGTCACTCCATGAACATTTGGGCAGTTCCTGCGCTATTCAAATGAGTCTTTTTTGTAGTTTTTTGCACGCAACATTTTACCCAGGATTTTGATTAAAAGCATAAGGCCTAAAGCCCGTTCATGACGTGAACAAAGCCATTGCTTTCAACAGAGTTTTTAAACCTTAATGGTTTTATGCACAAACATTGTAAAGTTATGAGCATTCAGAAATGACCCATTCAAAAAAGACAAAGTAAACATATTTAAAAGTTCAGTTGACTGGTGGAGGTCATGAACCCCTTCTTGAATAGGTCAAAGGTAGCATTTTATTCAGCTTTTTCCTGCCCGCAAAATATGGATTTTATGAATAAGGAGGTGCAAACTTAAAAGGATGAGAGATCCGTGTTTTTATGATCAAGTTAGTGTGCTGCTGGTTTAACAGAATCGTTTTTTTAATGTTTGTCTTCGATCTAAATAGATTGTTTGCTGCCTTTGTTTGTCTTAGATGGGTGATGCTTTTGTGTCGGAGTCTCACAAAGAAGAGGAAGACGATGATGGTCTAGGTCCGCTTACAGGGAACCTCAGCCCACAGACGGAATGTCAGGAGCTTATCCCCCCCAGCGCAGAGGAGGCTCCGGGCAGTCCTCGCAAGCGCACTCAGACCCTTCCCACCTTCATTTGCCCCCTCACCGGGATGGCTGCTAAGGCAGACGCCCTCAACAAATGGAGCAAGATCCAGGAGAGTGTAGAGGAGAAGAGCGGGACTTTGTCAGAAGACATTTTTAAAATCTTGGACCTGCGCGTCCCGCTTTTAGGAGGCTCCCAGTTCAGCAAAAAGGAAGAAGTTGATAAGTCTGTGACCCGGAGGGGCAGCGATAGCACCGTGTCTTGTAATGCTGGCTCCCAGAAACCTGAGAGTGACTCCCAACCTACACGGGGGCCGTCTGGACAGAGAAGTGCAGATGTCTCAAAGGAGGGCAGCACGGTGGCGCAGGTCAACAGCAGACCCCAACAGAAGGAACAGCAACTTGCAGAGAGGTGAGGTCAGCTAGGGAGGTCGAGCCAAACTTTATCACACTTAAGAGTGGGGTTCATTTCTGAAAACTTGTAACTCGTTTTTAACTGGACTGCTGTTGTCAATCGTCTTTTGCAGTTTGCAGAAGGAGAACATGGAGCTGAAGGCCACCGTGGTGGAGCTCCAGGCTTCTCTGGAGGCAGCATGCCGCCGTGTCGCTGCTTTGGAGATCTGCTTAAAAAATGCAGAGGGCAGTCGGGACGAGGCTCTGAGGCGCAACAACGAGTTGCAACGAGACATTCAGCAGTTTCTTATCACACAGAAACAAGCTCCAAGTTAAGCCACCCCCCCATATTTTAATGACTCAAATCGTTTCAACAGACTGGAGCTGCTCATTCGGGGTCCTTCTCCTGATATTGGATTTTCTCTTCATTTGCTTGTTTTTGCCTTTTCTGTCGCCACAGCGCATCAAGCATCAATTCACACAAGTGATTTGGTTTCATTTTAACAACAGAAAACCTTCCTGACCCAACCCTCTGTATTGACCCAGACTTGGAACCGGCACATGGACACACTGGAGAGTGCCCCCTACAGCACCTGAGGGTCTCCCATCCAAGGACCGCCCAGGCCCAGATAGGATGAGATCAGGCGTGTCCACGCTGGCACAGCCAATTTTTTGTTTGTTTGTTTTTTGATCTCTGCTTTATCAAGAACATAAGTTATTGGGATCTTTTTTTGTGCATGAAAAAAGTCTGTGAAGTAGAGATGTAAATGGAGTCGTGTGACAAGAAAATGACATTACGTACAAGGGTAGAAATGACAAACAATAAACATATTTGTTTTAAAAAATAGAATGAGCCCAAGAATACCGCCCAGAAACTATGATAAAAGTTCAATTATTTAACTGAAGGAAAGCAAAAAAAAGCACAATGAAAGCAATTACACATGTGAGAACCTTTAGACAAACACCACAAGCTGTTGTTTTATTTATGATTAACTTCTTTGACTCCTGAATACATCCTTCTCTTTTATTAACCCGTTATATCCCTCTCGGGGTTGGTGAGGCCTCTCCCGGTCCAGGATTCGTCTGGACCACAGCCGGGTTTCTTTTCCAGCACTTCTTGCTCTGCTCAGAATTATTTTCAGGTCCCTTAGCCCAATTTGTGCAACCATTTCAATTATGTCACAGTAATTTTGAGTGCAGTAGCTGATAACCATGCCCAAATATCACACATTCACCAGCCTGCCTGACAGTATAAAATAGGTGAAGTGCTGCTTCTCTAAACTCTTGTTTGTTCAGATAAACTGAAGGAACCGTAAGCCTTACATATGCATTCATTGACTTTTATGTTCTTTAGTTATCTGAACATTTCCTGCCTCTGCAGAAGTTTATTCTCTGCAGCATTCCCGGGTTTGCTGCCTCCTTGAGCCAAAAAACACTTGAGGATCAAATTCAGCTGTATCATGCTTGTTTTTGTTCCAGCAGAAAAAAGTTTCAGAACAAAGGGGGCAGAAGATCCAGGGATTACACTATTGTGAAGGCAACAGTGTATGTTTGCCTGCTGTGGCTGTTTGACCGAGGAAGAAACAATAAATGATTAGTGTGGAAATGTGGCTGGACATTAGCAGCTCAGCTTAAACTTTTCAGTCAAGTGTAGAAGGTTAGCAGTATCCTATGTAAAATAATATTTTTTCTTTTAGTTCAAACGACAAACAAAATTGAACAACTAAAACAACACTTGCATAAAGGCTTTTTGTTTTAATGCAGATGTTGATTTTCATCGATTAACCAAACAAACTGAAACATTTCTTTAATTCTTCCTCTGTCATTTTATTTCTAATGGAGCAAGACAAACTCTGGGATTGGCAAATAGCTGTCTATTTAAGTGTACTACAAGTATACTAAGAGTGAAGCAGTACTTGAAATTTACTATTTATATACTATTTATATTTTGTAAACTTAAAATGTTCCATTTTAATCTGGAGAAGGATTCAGTCAGTATACTTCCAACACCACCCGAACATGGTTTATTGTATACTACTATACTTTGACTCAATTACAGTATACTTCATAAAATATACTTCAAATGTAGCCTACTAGTTTTTGCTAAGGAGCCAAATTTTTGAAAATCCACTCCAAAACAATAATCTTGAAAAAATGACACAAAAATATTGAAAACAACAGAAATGTTTATGTTTTTTACACTTTTTTTGCTGCTTTATTAATGCTTTGTGTTCTTAAAAGAAAAAAAATCTTTAAAGATGAGGACATTTTAGAAAAAATTATGTCAGTGGAGCTTGTTGCTGACAAATTTCTGAATGATTAAACCAGAGCAAATTATTGCAGAGATAGAATGAGCTAATGCATCAAATTAAAAAAGTATTTCATTTTGAAAATCTACATGTTCTCTATTTAGAATCATTTTAAATGATTAGAAGGTTATGTTCTTTTTCATTTGAATGGAATTCTGAATTTAAAGCTATGAAAACTATTTTAATCACAATGAATTTATAATAAACACAACAACAAAAAATCATTATTTTTATGGAGTACTGTCTAATAGTAATGTCACTCCAAAAATAGCAACTATGGCCACCACTAATCCATGTTTGTTATGGCTTTAGGCCCCTAATGGAGACCAGATAGAGGGGCCTGACTGAGTGTGCAAAAGGACATTGCCTCTATCAAGTTTTCTTAGGCCCATCAGGAAGATGTGATGGTCTGTTGCAGCAGCAGTTCAGCAGAACGCCTGATAAGAGCACGTCTGTCAGTTGTCAACCTGGCAGATGAGTGGCAGAAGCAGGAAAAGCTCATTCCTTCCCATCGCCGTGACGCACTGACAACAGGAGTGTATCTGTGGGTCACACGAAGAAGCTCAGGAATGAAGGACAACCGAGTGGTGCGATGAGGGATCAGGTGACAAACATTCCCGTGCGTGGAGGACCCAGTGACGGTCACTTTCAACGTCATCAGATTCTCCCATTGTCATGAAAACTGCAGTCACACAGTTATTTGAAAAGAAAGAAATCCTGATTCAACTTCAAGGGTTTCTGTTTGGGAAAAAGGAAAAGGGTTTTACAAGTAAATCTAATGTTAATGAATAATTTGAGCTAAAATACTATTATTAATTTTTAATAGAAAAAAATCCAGAAAATAGAGAAATTTCTGGAAAAAAATAATGCATTCATTGTTTTTCCATAGGCATAAGATGATCGTTTTGTTGGGTTTGTATAGATAATAAAGGTGCTTTTTGAGATACAACTACTAATCTATTGCAATCTGCTATTTTTATGCAGTCTGAAGTTGATTCCTTAGGACAGAAAAAAATACCATAAGGTAGAAACTTCAAGACAGTCACCAATCTTCAAAGACGCCCCAGTAAGTTCGCCAAACTTTGGTTCAATGTTGGGAGGAATAACCATGCAAGAGAGATGGATAACGGCTGATGATTGAGTAACAATTCATTTTATCAATGATTCAATTCACATAATAATAAGATTCATAGTCGATATTGGTTCATATTAAACAATCAGATTCACTGATCTAACATGGATTCAGGACATCTTTAGCCAAAACTTCAACCAGTGTGACTCAGAGATAAATACCAGATTCCTTGTATTTCTTGTAGGATAATCAAGTGTAAATTAAATATGTGTACAAACAAACAAGAATTTATGTCAATTCCATTCACATTTTAGTTCTATAATATTCAGCCCACTGTTGTTTTCAAAATCAAAATAGTACAAAGGGAACATTATTAGAACATTCTACCACAGTGTTATGTCACATGTTTTTGCTAAATTCAGTATTTCCACACATTGGATTGTAATGATGGATTGATTATTTTTTGCTGCATAACGAGTGTGTTGTCTGCTGTGATGACACTTGGTCATTTTTATGTTATTGTAAAAAAAACCCTATTGGCTAGATTGTATAAATATAAATCAATTAATTGATTAAGTTAATGAATTGTTGCAGCCTTAGTTTGTACTAAAATGGGAAGATTGGCAGAACAAACCAGCCTGAGGAGTGTTGAGCATTCAGATGTCACTAGTCCATTAAAAAACTTACTTCATATTTCACAATCAAATATAAATGCTCTTGTCATGCATACGCAACCTCTGCCTCCAGAGCAGCCTGGAGCTCCACCCCGGAGGCCTTCAGCTCCATGTTCACCTTGCTTCTTAATCAACTACACTTCAATCATGGAGTCAAAGAGAAAAGCAAATAGAATGTAGCTTACCTCCAAATTTAGCAGGTTCAACTTCATGAGAGCAGTTTTTTAGGCAATACATGAGGCACAGTGGTGACAAGACAATGATATGGGAATGGTTTTCAGTCTCAGGACCCAGGCACTCTGAGTTGATTAGAATCTTCTTTGCACGGCACCACAGTTTAGTGTCCATGCTGGGTCAGAGTTTGCTGGTTTGACAGCTTGACCATTATTAATCATTGTCACACCAGAAGTTCTATGAAGTTAAATCCAGGAAGGAAGAAACTTAAAATTTAACCAAACAGAAATTAAGATGTCTTGGAAAATCAGTAAATTGTGGGATGTTCTTTATTGTTCCCATGCTGCTTGTGGTTTTTACCTTAGTTCAAAATATATAAATCCAGTCTCCCTTGTTTCATATTTCCTCATTTTCAAACCAGGCAAATGTCTGGTGTGTTTTGTATTATGGCCTGATAAATAAAACATCAGAAGGGAAAAAAAGGTAAACTATGTTTTTTCCATGTCAAACATTGTTAGGTGGTGAAAATCCTCTTGTTTCGCAGGCTTTCCGTGGGTTTCACCTTTGACTTCTTGCTGTCTCTGAAATGGAGAGGAATGTCTCCGGAAAGCTTTGTCTGCTCTGCGATGAAAGCTTGTGAAGGTGCCTCATTATGTCTTGCATTACACATCCTCGCCTCTCCTCCTTTCTTCAATAAGTGACAGAAAATCAGTTTTAAACAAAGTGAGTCAAACTAGCTGGAGAGGAGTTCAAACTCTTATTTTGTAGACTGTTTTTCCACACTTTTTCAACATCTCGTATGCAGCTCTAACTGTTGTACAGACTTAAGGCCTTACACCTTATGGGCTCTGATTCCAGTTGCCTGCAAAATGTGTTCTATAAAACCAACAAATCAGACCTGTATCTTGTTTTTTTCAAAAAGGGATGCTCAATTATGCCTAGAAAGCGCTGGCATAACTTCACCATTTCTAAAGCAAACAAACAAATGAAGAGTTACCCACCCAAACAAAATAACCCGTCCACAAGGAAGAGGCTGCAGGACAGTGTTTACAAAATCCTCATTAAGGAAGTTGTGAGATAACGCACACGCTCATGCGCATCACACAGAGTTAAAAAGAAGGCACGCACACACACATACACACCCCAAAGAGACCATAAGCACTGAGCAATGCAGAGCCCACCATATCATAGATAAGGGACAGAAAGACAAGGCTGGGAAGAAAGAGCAGACCACAGAGAGACTGACTGAGGAGAGGACACAAGAGAGATGAGTCGAACAGACAAAGATGAGCCTCGGCCACCCTGCCACCGGAATCGCTGCCCTGCTGCAAAGAACTTCAAACAGTGTGCATGAAAATAAAAGCTGTGAGATCTGAAGGAGGGCACCAGGACGCCACACGCCTGGAGAGGGGCTTACATCGCTCGGGTCAACAGGAATGCAGCCGCTGCCACTTAAACTGACCTACAGCTTGCAAAACTTTTGGATTTATGCAAACAAAAACTCAGTCTTTCTCCTTGTTGCATGATCTCACCCATCCACCACCCCAGAGGGCATAACCTAGACTGCTGCAGATTGTTTCTCCCATGGCGAGCATTTGGGGCTCTGAACTGGGAACCATTTGCACCTCCAAGATTGTGTTCTTGCTGATTTGCCTCCTGCTGCTCCAGGTGCCGCTCCGTGGACAAACCAGCCCTATTTTGCGCACCCATCAGAGGATTCGTCCTGCTCCGGGGCTGGGGGACGGGCATGGAGGGGTGGTGGACCCGTCCATTTTGGAGCAGGACAACAACGTTGACATGCAAAACCTGCTGAAGAGCTTGAAGGAACAGTTTCTGCGCACCTTCAACCTGTCGAGTTTGGGCCCCCCAGCTTTGCCTCCAGGGAGTACAAGAGAAGAACCGCCTGAGTACATGATGGAACTTTATAACCGCTTTGCTAACGACCACAGTGCCATGCCCACCGCCAACATCATCCGCAGCTTTAAGAACGAAGGTACAGCTCACCTCAACACTATGATGCCTCAGATAAACACACAAACAGATGAAAAGAAAGCTTCATTTTCTGGTTTGATAGTCATTATTTAGCATCACATCATTCTATCAGATGTTCACTTTTCATGTTTGAGATAGTTTGGAATTGTGGGATAGTAGAATTCATGCTCTTCAATAGCAATTTATTGATTTCTTTTTCAAAATATTTTTGTTGTTGTCTGACGCTCTTTATTTGTCTCTGATCAGATTCAAGCCCAAGCATAGCGGGTGTGGGGGGAGTGAGGCGCCACCCACTGCTTTTCAATGTGTCAGTCCCCCATCATGAGCACATAACAGCGGCTGAACTTCGCCTCTACACTCTTGTCCAGACTGACCGCCACCTCTATGACGGTGTTGACCGAAAGGTCACCATCTATGAGGTGGAGTCGCAGGACTGGACGGAGAACGTGACCGATGTGAAGGCCGTACGAGAACTGGTGCAGGAACGGACAGAACGGGTGGAGCTGGTGGAGCTAGCTTCCCGACAGGTTTATGGGACAGATAATGGCTGGGAGGCCTTCGACCTTACTACTGCTGTTCAGGGTTGGCGCAAGTCTGAAAGTGGCACCACACACCGGTTGGAGGTGCACATTTCAAGCATAGCCAACAGTGAGAATGATGAAGGTGTGAAGAACAGCAAAGATGGAAGCGCGCCTGAAGGTGAAATGAAGATTGTTAACAGTCCAGAGGAAAAACACAAACCTTTATTGATTGTTTTCTCCGATGACCAAAGCAGAGATCATCGAGAAGACAAACGTGAACTGAACGAAATGATAAACCATGAGACTTCCAATGTGGTCGAGCGGAGCGATGACCTATGGGGAGCTCTGGAAAGAGACGAGGATGAGGAAGCTGTAGATGAAGAAGACCTGATACAGATGCGTTCAAACCTGATATATGACACTGCATCTCGCATTCGCAGGAACGCCAAAGGAAACCACTGCAAGAAACAGTCTCTGTATGTGGAGTTCAAGGACATTGGCTGGGACAGTTGGATTCTGGCACCTCCCGGTTATGATGCCTTTGAGTGCACAGGCGTTTGTTCATACCCACTGACAAAGCATCTCACCCCCACAAAGCATGCCATTGTCCAGACACTGGTCAGCATTAACAGTCCTCAGAGGGCAGCGCGAGCATGCTGTGTGCCCACCAAACTGGACCCCATCTCCCTTCTGTATCTGGACGAAACAGGGGTGGTCACCTACAAGTACAAGTATGAAGGCATGGTGGTGGCTGAGTGTGGCTGCAGATAGTCTATGGACTCACAGAGCTGAAGGCTGTCAGTCTTACCCCCCCAAGAGGAAAGACACAAAACTATCAATAAGCTGCAATGAACTGAGCTAACAAAGGAAGGACATACTGTTGGAATCCATGATGCTTCGTTCACACGGACTCGGAAACGCACGTTCAAGGGACCAAAGAAAAATCTAAGTGAACACGTGCATGTGCACGTTTCAGGCTTCCGCATTCAAAACTCTCCTGTTCACACGTCACTACCTATCCAAAGGTTTAAGTCAGTTTTCGGGCTCAACAAAAAAACGCGCAGCCATTGAACACTCGTCAAAAATGAAAAGTTGAACTTTGACTAGTCAGGGACTCGGCTTTGGTAGTGATGTATGGGTAACGTCCTTTTCAGAATCCGGAAAAAAAACAGTCATTGGAGAAGTTATCATTAAGGAGAAATTACTAACTGCAGTTTGTGCCCAGAAAAATTTCATGACACCGAGTCTTTCATATATCGAAATAGAGCGGGAAGGAAAAATCCTGGGACAAGATTCACAAGATTTGCACAATTCAAACCAAGCTTCTTTCATCTCTAGATACCTGCATTAGTATCATGTAGGGACAGTGCAGTGTGAACACCATATGATAAGTGCGCGTTCTTGAACATGCAATCCTACCAAAGCCGACTACCTGATTGGTCAACTGACTAAGCTTTAGTGGCAGCGAGTTTTATACGTAGGGCCTAAACACGAACGTGAAAACGGACGTGAGTTTTGATTGCAGAAGCCCGAAACGAGCCTATATGTGACTTTTTTTTAAGTGGTCGCTTAAACGTGCGTTTTCGAGCTCGATGTGTACGCAGCATTAGTCACGATTGACAAAAGTGTATGCACTTCAAGTTGTGTAATTTATGATGAAAAACTGATGGAAGCATTTCTTTCAAAAAGACAAAGACCTTTCTGTGAAGCTGTAGAGGATTAGTTGTCATTTGGAGAAAAGTTGGGCTATGCCACACAGCCGGTTACCAACAATGATGCCAAGATGATGTCGTGCCAACAGGACAAGAGAGACACAAGATTTTCTAAAGAACAGATTTGTCCATTTGTGCAGTCTGATGGGAACTGGTGGATCCTCCCCAGTCTCTTTTTCCCCTTCCTCTGCTCTTATCTCTGGCCTGCCCGCTCAATGCAAACACTAATCAGCACTGCATGTGCCTCAGCACAGTGAAATGACCTCCCTAAGGCAACCTGAAAAAGCCATGAACTCTCCAGGCCCGGCTCCTGCAACCCCCTGATACGTAAGCGCTGTGCATAGGCCCTAGAGCACGGGTTATCTGACTCAACCCTGTTTCCCACTTCACATGCCTCTTCTCCTCTCCCCTGAGTTACACAGATAGCGAGGTGTTGGGGGTTGAGAAACATGTAAGCCACCATTCATGCTTGGAGGACTTGAAGTCAATCAGGACACGTTTTGATGTGGCTGGATGGGGGTGTGGGGAGAGGAGCCAGGAGTTGTCCACATTCTTGGGCAAGTGTTTCAGTTGGCTGACCTTGCACTTTGTGCTCCCAACATATCTTAACAGTCATCCATCACTTCTGTGGAAAAACATCGGCTTTTTGGAACATTTTTGTCTTTAGGGCTGAAATGGGCCGCAGAGTCGCCTTACAAATACCTTAAGGAAATACTTTCTTTGGTTATAAGCCTTTTGATACCTCTGCTGCTTGTGTCAAATAAAAGACTATTTATTGTTCTAATTTATTACTTTTTACAACAGAGTAAAAGACTAAATATACATATGTAAATTTGTAAGTTAGCATAGAGCTAGTTTTGTAACAATGACAATGCATTTGCAGCATAAAGACTATTTTGTTGGGAAAACAATTAGCAATGGGTTTTAAAACAATAAAATGCAAAAATGATTAAAAGATAAATCTGTTTGTCCCTTTTTGTAAGTGTGAGCGTTTGGTCATGTGAGTTGAGTTTGGAGTTACCTCAACTATACATCTAAAGGCTCACTTTGAGCTCCAATGCTTCACTGACTTTGGTTCACTTAAAAAATGTATGCAGTTTTCAAGAAAGTCTTCAGTAAAAGTGTCACATATTGTTGGTTTTGATTTGCGTTGGTGACTAAAAAAGACAGAGTTGTGACACAAAGCACTGCTTCCATTCTGATCCTTCATTCCATTGTTATCAGCTCAAGGGTCAGACTTTATGCACAAACAGAAAGCCATGGGAAAAAGCAAAGGAATGCCCCCTAGTGAGCAAAGAACAACCCGATGATAAATTTGCTGCAAACAAGTTTTTTACAAAAAAGTCATTTAAAAAATCCAGCAGAAAGCTGTTATTTTGAAGAATGTTTGGTAGGGCTTTGCAGTTTAAACCCATGATACGGTTAGGAAAGACTTAATCACACTGATTCATCATTTCTACAGTCACTTTTTCATGGTTTGGAATTTTATAGTATTATGTTTATTCTTCAGCTAAAAGAAAAGCAGAGCGGGAGCTTCTAGAACCAGAGGTGAAGACCAAAATTCAAAAACACAAAAGCCACAAACAAAATATTGACGAGTCATGTTAAAATACTTTATTTTGCTGTAAAACAAACAAACAAAAGGATAAGTATGACTTTTTGTGTACTTCTCTGTGCACAAACGCTCCACCCACACACAATCCAAACTTAATAAATCAGGCTCCTCTCGTGCAAATCAATTAAATTTAGGTCCCAATACATAAACTTAATGATCTCCGTTAAAATATTTTCTAAAATTATTCCTGCATTTTGAAGTAAAATTTTGAAGTAAAAAAAATTAAAATGCATTACGAATTTAATTTATTCACACTTTAATTTGAAAAACGAAGGTAAAGTACAGAACAGTGTAATCTTGGAGGGCCTTTTTAATGATAAAGCTGCTGTGCTGGATGACATCAGATGTTGTGAAGTGCTGCAGCTAAACAATTTAACAAAAGAAATGATGAAAATATGACTTTTTAACACCAATAGTACTTTGAAACTGTTGTTTGGGAATTTTCCCTGAATAAAAAAGTGAATTTAATCTCACTGTTGAGTTTGAGCCAAACTGAGGCTCAGACGTGTGAAGTTTGATGGCACAGCCATCGCTGTGAATGGCACAATTAAACCACACTTCTGTTGCATTTTAGTCTGTTTATAAAAGATTCATCTTTTTTCTCATAATCCTGGAAACCCTCCTAAAAGAAGAATATTTGGAAAGAGTCCAGCAGTGACAAGTGCATTGAGATATTTCAGCTCTCCAACTGATCTGTGACCTCCCCTATAAAAAAAGAGCAGAGGTGGTCTAAAAACAGTAACTGACAAGAGTGCAATAACCCCAGTGCCTTGCAACAGCACCATGAAAAGCTCACTAATTGGTCATTTACAGACGTTCACAGGAAAAACGAATCTGGCCTTTGTCAAATGTGTAAAAAAAGAGACGTTTTTTAGCATCTGCTTGGATGGTAACGATGACTGAGAGGCTTTTGTTTTTTCACATGCCCAAAGAATGTTAATGAGAGCATTTGCTGCTACCTTCAAGCTTTCATGACATTTCTAAACAAGTGGACTTCATGTGGAGATGCTTTACAGAGTCTTTATTGAGAGATGAGCGCTGGGTGGTGGAGAGATGGAAAGGATAAACAACGTGACCCAAAGCGGAAACAATCAGCCCCTATTACAGACCCCACGTCAGAGGTTGGGCGAGTCATGCTGCTTTGGGCGACGCACGCCAAAGCACACATTTACCGACAGAGGCTTGGCGGCGTCGTGATGTCATTGGAGAGTTTTCAAAACCCCTTAGCAACCAAGAAAAGCTCAATTTCCTGCTTTCCAGGGTGTTGAGCAATTCACATCTGGTGTTGTGCAACTTTTCACCAAAATAGCCCACAATAGGAAGCATCTGGACGTCTGTATGGTGTACATTAGGCAATGGATTAAAGGGATTTCTCAGCAAACATAGAAAAAAAAAAGTTTAAACAAAAAACAGCAAAAAGTGTCATGCCTTCATTTATGTAATTTACTCAACCATGAATAAACCATTAGTTGTTCCGGGCAGGCACCTACCTGTCAGATATCAGCTGCTTAAGCAAGGAAATGAATCTCTCTGAGAAACTGCTCAAAAGAGGTTTTCTTGCTCCTCTGACTCTCTTTTTCAGTCCACAGGTTTTAAATTCTCGATTCCTTCCAGGAAGGAATTATCTCTATCCCTCCTGTCCCCGTTTCATTGTTAGAAAAAGAAATCTGTGCTTTCCCGGCATGTAAAAAAAGGGGGGGGGGGTGATCTGTTCCTAAATACGAGTATGGTAAACCTTCTTATGAACTAAAACACCAGTTGACTCATCTTTTTTGTCTGCAAATTATCAATGCCTGGCGGTCTTACTGTGGACTGTGAAATTACCACTCAACACTATATCTCTCTTTTATGAATTTGGCCCCTGGAGGCCAGTTTGTGACTGAGTCTGACACTGAGATCTACTGCAAGAAACTTGAGCCACTCTCTGCTCTTTGTTAACCCTTTTACATGCAATGAGAGCAGCTTCTAGTTTAGATGCTGCTAAAAAGTGTGTGGCACCATCCTATCTCAATGATACTCCAAATGCAACTGACAGCTCTGTAGTAAACAAGTCTTCAGCATCAAAAAACCAAACCAGAAGAGCCTCATCTTTGCAAACATGTGGTGTTGATCGCTCAGTACAATGCCCCCATGGAGCCAGTTCGCTATGTAACAGAGGTGGCTGGAGGCCCGGGCCTGACAAATTACAGACGACAGCAGAGAAGCACAAACAATGAAACTCGAGGTCTGTGTCCTGCCTTTGTTTATTTTCCCATGGAAGTCAGAAACACAAAAAAAACTCAAAGTGCAGCAAATACAACAAAAAATACACTGAACTGTACACAGGGCGTGTGGGTCAGGGAGAAAGTTTGGATATGAAAAACTTCTATGTGCTGTTTCATGAGGAAAAAAAGGAGGTAATGGTGAATGTTGAAGACATAATCTGATGCTTTTGTCCAATTTAACTCATACCTTGACAGTGTAGAAGCTGAAGTCAGTTGGGATGTTCTGAGAAGCTTTCCCACTAATTGTCATTTTACAAATGCAACAAGGCAAAGCAAAAAAAAAAAAAAAGAAAAATACTGAATCTGTTCATATGGAAATGATAAAAATGCCACTTTGGGTACAAATCGTGGAATCCACAACACAGGCAACGCTGTTTGTTCTTTATCATGCTGTTTTGATCTCAGCTTCTCTCATTTTGTATTCATTAGCATTAGCCCAAAGAAAAAGTCTGAGTCTCCACAGCGCCCACTTTGTTGTTTACAGCCTCGTTTCTGTTCTATCTCTGTTCAGATTTTGACATTTTCCCTTTTACCAACTGGAGCACCATCTTTGCTTCTCTGGTACCATGATGGTCTACAGAGCTAATGCTAAGAACAACAATGCTGTTTCACAGTGAACCCATGAGAGTGTAGTCTTTACTGAGCTGGCTGCTTTCATTTTAGCTTTCATCCTTTGCTGGTTGTCTCTCCTGCATCCTCTCCCGAATCCAGGACGACAGCTGCCGGATGTTGGAGTCCAGGAATAGGACTGTGCTGGATCTGCTGTCACATTATTGACTTGTGATGTGTCATCAAACTTTTGGCAACCACACACACAAAGTTTATAAAGAGTTTGTCAAATGCTCAAATGTGGGCAGTTTTCCACGTACCACTGCACCGTGCCTCCATACTGTTAGGAAAACAAGCATCCAAGGCTGGGAATCACTCCTCTTAAAAGGCTGCTGGGTTCTCCCTTTGAGTTTGCTGTTTCTGTACTCCAGTTAGAAGGAGAGAACACCTTAAAAGTGTCTTGATGCAGTCAGAGAGAGTGCAGTGAAACAATGCGAGCAGCAGAAACTGCACTTCATCATATCCAGAAAATGTGAATCTCTCCTTCACTGACATTCCTGACTTTCTCTGGGACCCAGCACAGGTGGACAGTAAGTGCCAAAGAGTTGATCCCAATGACTGAAGTAGGGAGCATAGTTAAAGTGCTTGATTTTATGATGGGTTTGGTGGTGGGGGGCTCCTCCAAGAAAGGGAAACAGTCGGTGTGAAGCCCACGGTAAGTTGTAGCCACAGTGGTCCTCCACTGCCAGCAAGCTGTTGAGCAGGTGGAAGATGACTTCGCTGAGAGGATGGCAGCCCAGCAGCCAGGCGCAGCTTAGCGACAGCAGCAGCAGTGACAGCAGCTCTGCTGAGCTGGCGTCCTGCGCTGTGAGCGCAAAGACGTTGTGATGTCGATGATGCGCCTTATGGACACTGCGGTACAAGCAGGGAATCCTGAGAAATCAGAAAGAGAAAACAAAGGTAATTTTGGTAAATACTGTATACATACTTAGCGCTTTACTTTCATTTTAGAAGATCCAAAGCACTTTACAGTCACAGTCCCACTCATCCATCCACACACTGATGGTGGCACCACTGCAAAACACTGGCGTATACCTACAACCACCAGGAGCAACATGGGGTTCAGTGTCTTGCTCAAGGACACTTTGACAAGGAAAGAACCAAACCTATATCTTCCAATCAGAGGTCTACCACTCTACCTCTGCACCACAGCTGTCCCATGTAATGTTAATAGAGAAAAAAACTGACCAAAATTATCAAACAAAACTATTACACTGATTTGTATATAGTTAGAAATGTGATTTCAAATGTGAACACAATTTTTGAAATAATTTTCAAAGGGTGGCATTATTTTTTTTAAAATTTACGTTGAACTGTAACAGCCAGGTGCAGTTTGATCATTTTTTGCTGTCATCAGATGTGTGTTGTCTGCTGTGATGTCACTTGGTCATTTTTACTTTTTAGTAAAATAAACCAACCATGTCTCAATTAAAATGGTAATTTACAATATTCATTATAACCCATTTATTTCACTTTAAAACGATTTTTAAAAAATGATATAGGTCGATTTTACTAACAAGTTTCCTCAAACAACTCTTCAGCGTTTTTAGAGATGAAAGTGGTAAAAAAAAAAAAGTTGTTGAAACAATAATATCAAGAAAAATTATTTTCGGTTAAAACATCTAAAAAACCAATTCACCTGAAAAAAAAAGGAACACATTTAAAAAGTTACAAGAGGGAAGGAATGAATTTAAACACTTTTAGGTTTTTTAAGGCATTTTCTTCATCAGCTTAAACAATTGTTAGATCAATAACGTTGTTGTTATTGACAGCCTCTGTTTTCCCTGAAGGCAGAACTTGAAAAAGGAGGTTAAGCAAATAAACTGCATTTAAACGCCAGTAGGAACTGAATGAAGCTGTTCTGCGTTTCCAGACCAGCCCGGGGAAGATTGTCTCACCTGTGGATGCAGTAGTGCCATAAAAAGAAGAAGGCGTCAAAGAGCAGGAGGCATGCCAACACTTCCACAAACAGCTGCCAACAGGACGGAGCCACATCCGGTAACCTGGGGCTCCGCAGCCGCTGGAAGAGCGCAGAAGCCGGCAGCACGACAGTCACATATCTGAACAAAATCCTGCAGAAGCAATCCAACCACTGCCGGGGGGTCGGTGGGGGCTCCGAGTCCGCAGCTATCCTCCAAGAGCGTACGCGCTGGCACACGCTCCCCAGCGCGTCCAAGACGAGGAAGGGTGCGCAGAGCAGCACGTGCATGAGGAGGGCGCAGGATGCGGGCAGGAAAGGGGAGAGCAGGATCTCCTCCTGGCCCGCTCTCACGTACTCCCACAGCCCCTGGAGGAGTGGCGCTGGGGCCGCAAAGGTTGCGTCCATCACGGCGGTCACCTACTGGGCGCGGTCACCTGCACACGTGTTTCTGGTGCGCACGGGCTGAGCGTGAGCCGTTCTCACCGCCGCCGCTCTGCGCGCAGCTGAAGGGCCTGCGGTGGGAGGGGCTCTGGACTCCATCCACTCCGTAAAGCGCAGGGTTTTAGGTGACTGCAGCAGTCATTATTAGAGGGCACTGCTCCATCCCACTGATCAGCCAGCAGCGTGGCTTCTCATGACACTGTAACGCTTTGATACCAAAGGAAATGCAAGGCGCAAAATCTGTGGACAGTTCCAAACTGACCAACCCGGAAACTTTAGCTTAGAGCGGACAGCTGGGGTGGATAGAATTTGAAAAAAGCATTTGTGTTGAAGAACTTTAGGTCAGTACACACCACAAACAAGTTGGGTTGTTTGGACATGAAAACCACGTTTTTGGTGTTTTTAACATGTTCTTGTAGCTTTTTTCTCATACAAAGAACATTGAGTTCAAAATTACATTTCTGAATATTTCTTTATTCAAATCATTGTGAATTAGGAGCAGAGGAAAAATACGTTTTGAAAAAGATTGTAGATGTGACATTAAAGTTACTATGGCAGGCCACAAGCTCCCTCCTTCTCTCCATTCTGATGCACTAGTAGACAGATACATCTTCTTTAGCTCATTTAAGCTGGCATCTGGCTCAAAACTGTATGGCTGGATAGATTCAATATTGCTCGCCATTTTTATTGCACCAGTAATGTAAAATTGGGATTGTGATGGGCTGTAAGCTAGAGCATGTTAATAGGCGAATGATGGGAAATGGGGGTAGACTTACTTCGCCGAACAGTCCTGCCCACCACTCAGAGGCAAATTTCTAAAGAACTACAGATGTACTGCAGACACTATGTCCTAAAAAAACAACAGCATTTTATGTTTGCCCATAAACAGCATAATCATAATTAAAAGACCACTGGGAACATCTGTAGAATCGATCAAAAGATGATCGGAGTGGGACTTCAACCCAACTCAGAGGATTAAAAAACAAAACAAAACATAGATTGGGTTCAAATGAAACCAATAAAACAGAAAAAAATAGTATTTCTCCAAAAAATGTAAAATGTATCCCAGCATGAATAACCCAATAATTGGGTTGAAGAAATAGCCTAACCTAAGTTTTTTAAGAGTAAGGACTTCTTTTTAACTAAGACAAAGCTAAATATTTGATCAAAATGAAACAAACTATTTTGTAAAATGATTCTGTAAATGATTACAATCTTGGAAAGTCCAGTTTCACCACAGCCAAACCCAAATGACCAAGAGGAAAAACACCCACTTAAATGGATGGTGTGACTTTCTTTTCGTGCCTTGAGACAACATTAGTTGTGAATATAAACCGTGAAATGAATTGAAACTAAATGAAACGGTATCGAAAGACCAAATGATCTTTCAAAGCCATATGTGACCCATAAGAAAACCAGAACCAAATTAAGTGAGATTTATCATTTTAGAAAAGATATTTCTGCCGCTTTAGGACTCCATCAACGAGAGCCAAA
This sequence comes from Adrianichthys oophorus, assembly GCA_036245035.1. Classification (NCBI taxonomy): domain Eukaryota; kingdom Metazoa; phylum Chordata; class Actinopteri; order Beloniformes; family Adrianichthyidae; genus Adrianichthys; species Adrianichthys oophorus. The sequence continues at coordinate 4,031,510 of BSAI01000189.1, read as the reverse complement.
ATTAACAAGTAAAGAAAACATGAAACAGTGGTTAATCTAAGAGGCCAGCCAAACCAAAATCACTCCAACAGTTAGATAAAGATGTGAAAAAGTTCCCACAATGTTCAAATAACTACAGGTTATACAAGATTCCATCATAATAAAGAAATAGTGCAATAAAAGTTTTTATGGTGTCAGAAACATTGGATGAAAGCCTCGTCTTGATTATGTAAAAAACTAAGTCACTGCTGAGCAAAACCAACAGAAAGACTCATGTTAGTCACGTCAGAAGATCCTGTTGCGCTCCCACATGGCTTATATTAAAACTCTCTATGGACCAGAGTGGTCAGCAATAATGACCCTATGACAGGAGGATGTGGGATATATCCTATGTCCTAGTTTTTGAGTCAATGAAACATCAGTTGACATTTAAAAACCCTGTCTTGCTTCTCAGAAGCCTTTTGGCATCTGTGGAATTGGTGGCTCCAGAGGCTTAACTCTTCATTGATGAGGTGTCAACTATTCACTCGCATTCTCGCCTCACAGTAAGAAGGTCCTGGTTTTAACCGCGGCTGGCTGGCACCCTTCTTCTAAACGTTCACCAAGTGCGTGTGTGTTTTCGCTGAGCATCCCCTTTCCTTCCACAGTCTAAAGACGTGCTTCATAGAAAATTGAGGTTTCTAAATGGGCCATCTGGAAATGTGTGTGATTGGGTAGACTGGTGACTTGTCCAGGATGGTAGACTGGTGACTTGTCCAGGATATGCCGTCCCTTTTCCCAGCAGAAGTGGGCTTAGAAGATGGAAGGATGGATGACTAGTGCACAGTTCAGTAACTTGATGATTGTTTCCAAATGCAGTTAATGAGGTCACAGAAGTGGAAATACTTTCCAAAGCTAATCCAGGCGACTTTCCCTTTCAGAAATAGAAAGATTTCAAAATATCATTTTCTTTAAACCACAAGCTTCTGAGTAAAAATGAGTTTGTGTATGACTAAGATTGCCCTCAGCTAGTAAGATCTCCACAGTCTAGACAGACTGGTAGCAGAGATCTTCCTGTCCAGCCGGTTATGGCTGTTACCCCTCTCCAAGGACTCGCTGTTTCAGGCTCAGTGGTAAAGAGCTATCCAAACACTTAATAGGTTGGAGGGCTCTTTTTTTGTCCACACAGGGCCATGTGGGTTTGCATTTTATCCCATTTAGAAATACCTTACTTAAAAAAAACTGTTAATTTTGAGTTTGTGTCTTAAAAACATGTCTTCATACCACTGTTAATGATACCAGTATAACACCAAGATTGGAGTACCAAACTCCTGCCCACAGTTTTAATGAACACAGCCAAAGCATTGGTGGGGTTTTGGTGTTTTATTTTGTTTGAAACACACTTGTGGAGTCATACAAAGAAGAAACCTTCAAACTTTCAGTGATTGCAAGTAAGAGCCTCTCACGTCACAAAAGTCTCACAGAACATGATAGTAACCCTTCATCTAAGGACCCTTTCCTCCACGGTACATTCATGGTTAAAACCAGTGCAAAAACTTTTCACCCATTAAATCAGTCTTCAGTGATCCACATGTCAGAACGGTGACACTGTGAGTCTTTGAAAAGAGCACCACTTTTGCAAGAACCAGACATTCAGTGAAAGCTGAAAGCTGTTGTTGAAACAACAGGATGAACTTAGATCCTTCAAATGAGCCACGATGTCAAAAACTGACGGCTGACTCACGGTGCATCCTCACCTTTTCTATGGAGTAATCAAACTAAACAGAAAAAAGTGGAAAGCAGTTGGACTTTCATAAGTTTGACACAATAGCTTATTTGAAATTTGAAATTGGCCAAGTTACACAGAAGAAATCCTTCAAGAAAATAAGACAATGTCTTCAAATCTACAAGGAGATTGAAAAGAATGTTAACATGTTTTTGGAAATATCAGCTTAAACTGTGAGGGATTTGGGTTTTTTTCTTTTCAGGAAATGTGAAAGATCTTTGTTTAGTTTTTGAACTTGGTATAATCTGGACAAACCCAACCCAGATGAGTGTCCTCATGATCAACTTTAACGGAATGACGCGTCCTTTGATTCAGTCCCCACAATCCTGGGTTTCATCATAGATGCAGACGTATTCTCTTTCATGCCTTTGAAATGTTTTTACAGTTTGACAAGTTCAAAACAGACTTTAGGAAACCATTGTTTTTTTTGTTTGAATTATTAGGTGAAAGTTGGAAGTCAGCCTGATCTGCTCAGATCTTCACTGTCTGTTTAAGATTTCTGTGTGAAGACGAGACGAGCAGAGGCACTGAAAAATGTATTTCGGTGGGAGTGTTTTCACCAATGCACTGAACGGACACCATCTAAGTGACAACAGAAAAATAACACAAAACAAAGCTACACAGCTTTGTTAAATCTAACGAGCATTTCCTACGTTTAAAAGCAAAACCCAGTGGAATGCACTTCAGTTCAGGTAATTATGGTCACAGAGTCAATTAAAACCTTGGAAAACTATTTTGTAGAAAGTAATGCCGTTGGACCCAAAATGGTTGATCAAGTTTACCAGTTGCTACAAAGATTTACATGTTGGACAATTTTTACATTCTCATGCAACCAAAATCTTAACCCCCCCCCCCCCAAAAGCCTTAAAAATGTGTAATCTTTGGCTGAATCAGCTGGATGTTTAGGAGCCAAGTCCTCCAAAGTACTACGTCTGAAGTCTGTGAACATTTGTTGCACAAATACAAGTGCTGCAATTTCTTAAGTACAGTTCAAAACAATCCCGTCAGAGGGGAAGTACAGCCAAAGAAAGGCTGACTGAAAAAGGAGGTTTAGTCCTGTGAAAGTTGTTCGTCCTTTTGAGACAAACAGGTTCTGGACTGCTGCGATCCAAACCAGCCAGCTTGAATGTCAGACTCTTGCCTGCCTCCAAAATAAGTTCTGCTCTGGGTGCTCCTGTGGCCCCCACTTCTTTCCTCATTAATCCATGTCCAGAATCTGCTCACTGATGATGTCCAAGGCACCTGAGGCCTTGATCGAGCTCCCTGCAGAACCAGAGTCCACAAACATCTGAGGTATGTCATTTCCAAAGTAGATCTTGCTGTTGGCTGCAATGGCCTTGTACTTCATCAGCTGCAGGTACTCTGGAGTTAACTTCAGCTGTGAAAAGACCAGCACGGGTTAGAGCATAGAGGTGTCTGGACCTCCCTGGAGTTGTGTGTGTGTGCCGCTCTCTTCACCTTGTTGGCCTCGGCGGCTCTCTCTGCTGTGTAGAACTCTGCGTCCGCCTTGGCCTTCTGTCTTGCCAGGAAAGCTTTGTCTACGAAACGGAAACACAAGTTAAAGCCACAAAGATTTAGAAGGCACGAGAAAGCAAAGTCATTTGGGACATTTTTTCGGTGGCCCTGAAGTCCATATCACCCAATGCAAAAACATATTAAAGATCCGGACAAGTAAAAAGCAAAACAAAAATAAAAAAACAACAACAACATTATATTTTAGAAACCAAACGCTTAATTCCAAAAAAACTAAACAGTAAAAAAAAACAAAAAACATAAAAAGCACATCTTTCAGAAGACAAACATAATTTCCAGGAATCAAAATGAAATGTTAAAAAAAAAAGAAATAAAAGTAGGTACTATGGGATGTCACTGATCAGATGATGGTGTTTGTTGCTTTTCTTAGCACTGCATTACTTTCTGACAGAAGATTTTTCTTTAAGCTTTTGACCACACCCACTGCCAAGGTTTGCTCAATCAACTCTTTACCAGAGTTCTGGCAAAACGTCCTTCTGATTTCTCTCTTCTTCAAAATTCAAACATTCAATCATCCAGTCAGTGATGTCTCACAGCACCTACCTTATACCAGTGTCTTTTTTGTTTCATTTTTAAACATTTCATTGTAACTTCTGAAAATCACTTTAGTTTTCAAAATGTTTTTCTTTTTTACATTCTGGTCTCTGGGACTTGGCTTTACTTTCCATACCTTAACTTTTCTCTTCATCAAATGAAGCAAATCTTTATTGTTTCATATTCAGACTTTCTTCAAGAACAGTCTGTACTTCAGAAAAAAGCTGCCCTGCTCATCAGACCCTAAGAGCTTTGACAGCAGCTGTTAAGCATTTGGTGGATTCCCTTGACTTCTGTTGATCTATTCTTACAAAGTAATGATGACATTATTAGATCTGGAAATGATGAGACAGTTATATGATGCAGGAATAACACGTTTCCAGGTTTGTTTGCAATATAAATTTGGCTTGGATTCTTACAAGGTTCTGTTTAGGTAGCAGCAGACTGTCATTCTAATGCGTGGTTTTACTGCTTTAAAGTTATTTTGTGTTTAGGGTAAGGTGTTTTGTGATCCTTTCAGGCTGATCACTTTTAATTCAAATCAAAAAATTATCTGATTTTTACATTTTTTACATTACGATTGAAGAAAATGGTTGTCACAGCTGGGTATATGACTGATCACTCATTACGATCTGGAAGAGCTCTCCCATCAGTACTTGACTTGACAGTTTGCATGTTTTGACACAGGGAAGAGTTGACTGTCACCTAAAGCAGTGGTTCTCAAATAGGTCCCCGGACCAGTACCGGTCTGTGGGACAATTGGTACCAGTCTGCAAAAAACAAACAAAAAAAAACTACAAAATCTATATTTTTATGTTTTTTTTAATCTGATTCAAAAGGAAGTTTTATTTTGGCAGACCAGTGGATTCTTTCCACCAAATTCAACTCATTCTTGACATATGTTAAGTTGCTCGGTCACGTGTCAAATACACATCTGTACAAATGTACATCATGTTACTTTCTTAAAGCGGCTGCTCTGACTGCTAAATTGAGGCAACCAAACTAGCAAAGTTAACAAAAAAGGAGATGTATTTGGAAAGTCTTTTTTTGCAGAAAAGAGTCCGTATGAAAACAGAACAAAAGCCGTTTTCTTCCAAATAAGAGTAAGCACCATTTAAGAGTCAAAAACAGGGATCCTTACCCAAAATTTGGAGCAATTGCACACAACAAACCTAGTTGTCTAATGTTACGAGGATGATGCTGAAACAGTTGCTCAAATTATGGGTTTTACATGTATGATTATATTTAGAAAATACCTGTTTAATGACTTTTTACGTATTTATAAAAGTCTGCACCTATAAAATTGTATTGTACATTTTAATGGTTCCTACATGAAATTTAGTGTAGAAATAAAGTTTAATGCCACTGCAGATATTTTACAAATGATTAATATAAACTTTATCCTCAAAAGTTAAGAGAAAGTAGCAGCTAAAAAAAAAAAAGACACCCACTTTAATCTAATAAATACAGGCCGGTCAGAGAAAATATTGTCTGACATTAAACCGGTCTGCGGCCTGAAAAAGGATGGAGAGCACTGACCTAAAGCAGTGTTTCCCAATCCTGGTCCTCAGGGAACACTGTCCTGTATTTTTTTCAATCCTACCCTGCTTAAACACACCTGCCTTAAAGGCTGCCAATATTAGCCTGCAGAACATAATGACGAGTTGAATCAGGTGTGTTCAGGCAGGGCAACATGGAAAACAAGCTGGATAGTGTGCCCTGAAGACCAGGGTTGAGAAACACTGACTTAAAGTACTGCTCAGACATTTGACACTCTAACTGGACTGCTCTGTGCAAAAAAATTGACAGTACCAAACAAAAAAAACAAAACAAACAAAAATACTAGTGTTTTTAGGCAAATGCAATCCACATATGTTGGCTCTGATTAGATATAATGAAACATGTCTAAAATCAATTTGAATAAAAAAATTTGATTCTGTTAAAACAACCATAGTTATTCATTGTAAAATATTTCTTTATTTTAAGCTACAGAAAAATGAGAGTTTGTTCTTGTTCATGTACACTAACACGTATAATGACTCTTACGAAATCAAAAGGTAGGTGTGGATGTGCTCCAGAGACTTATTTACTGGGACCACACAAGATGTGCTCAACCCATGTTACATCACAGCCCCCTTTGTTTGGTTGAAGGCAGGTTTTCAAGTCTGAGCGCTGAACCAGTAAGTTTCAAAGCTAATGTCTTCAAAAAACCTTGCCTCAGTTCTTCTCCAAGTCAAGTAGAAAGCTTCCTGAAAATGTAGTTAATTACTTGAAAATACAGTGAAGCAAAAAAGTATTTGTCAGTCAACGATTCGGCAAGTTGTCCCACTTAAATAGATTAGAGCAGTCTGTAATATTTAGCATAGATAAACTTCAACTGTGAGAGACAGAAAGTAAAAAAAAAAAAAAAAAAAGAATCCTTAAAATCACATTATCTGATTTCTAAACATTTTTTTGTATAATGATGCAGAAAATAGTCATTTAGCTCCTAAAATACAAACCAAGATTCTGTCCCTCACAGACCTGTTACTTCTTTAGAAGTTCTATCCTTCATTAGTTACTTGCACTAATGTCACCTGTTTGAACTGGTACCCTATATAAAAGACACCTGTGCACACCCTTAAACAGTTAGACTGCAAACTCTCCCACGCGATCATGATTAAAGAGCTGTCGAGGGACACCAGCGACAAGATTGGTTCATTCCAGTCTTGTTCAGGTGAACAATCTAAAATAAGCAACCAACTTATAAAAGTGTATAAAAATACTCATCTTCTGCACCATCATACACATCAGTTCTTTTTATTATACAATGTTATTTCCTGGATTCTTTTTTGTTTCCATGTTGAATATTACAAACCAAATTCATCTTTTTAAATGGAACAACTTCCAGCACCGATGACTGCCAGATATTTTTTTGCCTCACTGTATTCTGTTCTTGTTAAGACCTGTTTGAAAGGTGTCCTCTACTACATCCAGAGAGTATTATTAGCCCTCACTTGAATCTGAGCACAAGGTTTAAGTCTCAAAGCACAAGGTTTTGCAAAAGTAAAATATTGCTTAACTGTAACTTCATGGTTTTTTTTGAGCCGTTCTACCATTTACAAAAATATATTTTATTTTGCATGAAAAAGTTATTACAAAAAAAAAACTTATTTCTGACTTGAAGTAAAAAAAAAAAAAAGCTTTGCGTTTGTTGACATCTGTTGTGAAGTAACTAATATTTACTAAGATTTAACAAACCTTCAATCTCAGAGATCTTCTTCTCCGTCTCCTTCTCCATGATTTTTTGGCCAAACTTGATTTCCGCGACTTGTGCCACTTTCTCAGCCTCTAAAAAAAACCACAATAATGTATTTTCAGAGTTAAACTCTGCTCAGTTCTGAAACTTGTTTTCATTTTCCTTTTTTAAATAAAAAAAAATTATATATATATATATTTTTTTTTTACCAATAACGGCTTTGATCCTCTCTGTCTCCGCCTCCTTCTCCACAACCTTTTGAGTCTGTTGGGAGATAAGCAGCTTGGTCTTCTCACTCTCCCTGAAGAAACACAAACATATTCATAGTAGAGCTTCTCAATTGCACTTTACAGTTTCCTGTCAGACAGTCCCTGCAGAGCAGAAGCACTTTTTGTCTCAGAGATGAGTAGTCAATCAAAAGACGTCAGACTAGATGTCAGCAAAGATGCAATGTTGTTTGACCACTTTTATTTGCACATACATTTCACAGGAGGCAGCTGCCAAGTTTCTAGCACTATGGCTTTTAAGGGCTTTTTTCCAAAAAAAAAACAAAAAAAAAAAACATTAAATGTCAGATTAAAGTTGAAGCACAATCACTCAGGAATAAACTCCAAGGAGAGACCCCCAGCCTTCGTACATCTTAGGTTTCCTAAAACCTCCTGCACGCTATTCTTCTGCTATTCTCCATTTTTATTATTTGTTTATCCACCACAGGGTTTGGAGCTGTAATATTTGGAGGTAACAGTCGCAGTCAAAGACATTTTTGACTTTCAATATAGCCTGTGGGCCAACTCCTGGCGAGCAAACTAATTCAGCTGTCTCAGACTACCTTTGTTAAATTGCATACTGTATATCTTCTAATAGTGGCCGGTCTCCAACAAACGCCAGGTCTAAGAGGTGTTAGTTGTTTTAGACGCTGGTCTCTAATAGTGCCCGGGCTCCTTTAAGACCACCAATCCCCGCGCACGTGCTGAGCACATAGTTATGAACAGGCATGGTTCATTCCATTTTGGTTAAACTTTTTGTGGTGGAATATGCCAAAGAACATTCTGGTGAGGAATCTGCACCACATTTCAGAGTGAATCCAAAATATATCCGAGAATGGCACAAGCAGATGGGTGAAACAGCGGAGAGGCTGCAGAAAGAAAAGGAGCAAACAGATTTCCTGGTGAAGCAGAGAAAGCGAACAACAAGTTAGAAGAACTGGTTTGAACATGGATTACTGAGCAAAGACGGAAAGGTGAGTGTCTCCAGGAAAATGATCGGCATGAAAGCTACGAGGATTTTTGGTATGGAGAATGATGATGCTTAAAAGAGAAAAGAAACATTCACAGCCAGTGCTAATCAGAACAGAAAACAATGTTCTCCTCATTTCAATAAATCCTGAAATGTTCATCTGCTGTTGTTTGTATTTTGTGACAAAATTTCCCTGTAAAATGAACCAATAAACCATCACCATTCTGTTTGTGATGGAATAAACGCCGGTCTCTAATAAACTCCAGGTCGGCTGAAGCTTTTTTGAAATAAATGCCCAGGCTACTATTGGAAGATATACGGTATTTTCATCTCCTTCCCTGTGTGATAAATAGGATTTAGATCAGGGTTTATTAAGGCCCAATCATATTAGTACAATATTTTGCTTTCAGCTATTTTCAAGGATGTTGCCATTTGTTGGAAGACTAAACCTGGATCTGAGAACAAACGTATTGTTAATGAGCAGTTCATTTGGCTTCAGCATGTCCTAAAAGTCTTAGACCTAATCGGAATTCCTCCCCTACCCCTCTGGCTTCTTCCTATTGCTCCAATGGTAGGGGGCATTGGAAGCTGTTCTGGTGTCCGAACTTGTTTTTTAAGGAGGAGCTGTAGGGACTTGGGCTGGCTATACCTCCGCTGGGAGAATGATCCACATTGCTGCAGAGGAGAAACACATTTCTTCACGTGGGTGGTGCTCTAAAGCAGTGGCACCAACCAACAGGCCACGGACTGGATCAACTGCCACCGGGTCATGGAAGAAATAATACATTTTTTTGCTTCGAATCCTGAACATCTTTTATTTTGAAAATACCTGGATTTCTCTCAGCTACACCTTCGATCACTTGAGCTGTAAAGTTTTGTCAGGGGAGTAACAAATTAGACTACTTTGAAGCTGCCCGGTGGTTGGGAACCTCTGGTTTAAAGCACGTTCTTCAGCATCCCTCTTATAACAGTCTTATAATATAGGGATAAAAGACTTATATTATAAGACTTGGAGAGCACAATGATAACATGTCACCCTTGAAATTTCAACATTGTAGACACTTGTGATGATAGTGAGAAGACGCTCCTTAGTTTAACATGTTCCAATGGATCAAATTATTTTCCCATCTTTTCCAGGAGTTCCATCATTTCTATCCAGACTGTTTTGTTTGTATTTTTTTTTTTTTAATTCTGGTAAGCATTTGATTTTATTGAGTTATTTTAGGCATTTTTTACATTTGTCAGTCAAGTTTTGCCAATGACCATAGCAGGTTTTCTTTCATTATCCATGAGGTTCCAACCACTTTGTTGTGTCTGGTTTTAAGCATGTATTTTATCTTTTTGAAAAAATGTGTCATTCTGTCTGCTTCTTTTTATGATGACTGACTTGGGTGTTTAAATGAAAGCATTATTTTCAATCAAAGCACAATGTCCACAGTTAGATAAGGCGCAGGAGCAAAATTCTGCAGGGCTGTTTTCTGGATTCATGTACAAGAAAAGTTTAGGAAGAAACGAAAAGCATTTGTGTTAAAACTAAATATTAAGAAAATAATTTTAGTTCAGAAAGAGAAAGTCCCCCAAAAAATGTCTAAATCAGTTCCAGACATCTTTAGGGATGGTAAAATAAAAGCTGTCGAGTACTGGTAACTCCAACACATCTCAGTTTTGCTTTCTTTTTTTCCATAAAAGGACTTCAAGGCTCAGATAAAATGTATTTTTGATGAGCTGGAAATATTTCCCACAGTGGAATAAGCTACAGTCCCACAAGAGATGCAACAGCTTAGAAGCTCAAACAAATGGTTTCATTTTTGAAGTAATTATAACAATGTTTTTAAAGCTTTTAAAACCCTTCCAGAAATCAAACTGACTTTAAGATGTCTTTTTTTTTCTTTAAAGAAGGTTCCCAAAAACAAATCTAGAATTACAGGATTTCATTAATGTTTTTTTTTTCTTTTGGTCAGAAAATATGAGCTGTGAAAGAGTTCTGAGAAACGGTTGTATGTCTCATCGAGATAAAGAGTCCAACAGCAAACTCACAGCAAAGTTTGTAAATGACATCCTGTTAGGAGAGGTGGACCAAAACTACAGATGAAGCACAAGTAGATTTATTACTGAACAGAAAACCAGTGGAACTCGGATGGGCATTTCTCCATCTAAATGGAAGCCAGATGTTGACAGAACTGTAGAGTTTCCAATAGATCTCAACAGATAATTAAGGCTAAAAAAACGATAAAACGTTTAGTTAAAAGGCCATCCTTTTTAAAGTTTATGCTTCTGTTAATTTATGAAAAGCTGAACACCTTGCAGGGATGGGCAACTTCAGGCCTCGAGGGTCACTGTGTCTTCATGATTTCCAGATATCCAAGCTCTACACATGACTGATTACCTGGTTCAGGTGTGTCCAGCCGATTAGGACATGCCAGACTATGGTATGTTGGAAAAAATTCAAGAATGCAGCCCTTGAGGCCTGGAGTTGCCTATCCCTGCCTCAGTTTGATGAAAAGGGGCTCAGGACACAAATCATAGATGTTTGGTTTTAATTTATGTAATCTGCCCCAGATAAATGGTAAGTCAGAATATTAGAGAAGTGTTACAAAAGAACTATTTACAAAAATTCTATAGGTTTTGCAAAGTCATTGCTCATATACACACACACACTCTTAATGCACACACATCAGACACACACTAAACTCTGTTTCGCCTCCATAAAAATTGGAAACAAGATCAGCCCCATCCATTTGGGCACCAGATGTAAAATGAGAGCTGGGTAACAGAGTAAAAGCTGCTTCCACGCCTGTGAGAGGGGACTGCTCGGCTGGATAATATTCTAACTTGCCTACACAAGTTTTAGCCTGCCCACAGACTTTATGGTGAAATCACTAGAGAAATAGTACTCTGACCAACACACAAAAAACACATTTTTTTTAGGTTTAAGTAAATTTCAAAACTTACAGTAAGTGATTAAATTAGCCCTGATGTTCTGAAAGTGATAAGCTCAGTAGTCACAGAGCATTAAAAAAAATCCCCATATGGACAATAAACCATGTCTTGTAAAAATGAAAGAAGCTAGGCCAAAACTAGTTAATAAATCCAACAGTCTTTAATATGCCCCATGACACCAGCTTTAAAGAGGGAAAAGTTTGGTGGATTTTTGGTAAAATAGAAAAAGTTTTTTTTTCCCTAAGATACTTTTGTGTGTTTTTTTTTTTGTTTGTTTTTAGAATCCTAATTTCTTAGTTCCTGATTGATATTGGCAGATACTTGTCTGTGCTTGTTTTTAAATCAGCGCTCACAACTTTCAATGAAGAGAGGAATGGAACCTGCTACAGTTCTTAAAGTCCCACTCCAATGAAAATATTTTATATTTATATTCTTGTGGCATTTTGCTCATAATCGAGGACCTGTGTCAAAGAAATTACGATTAAAACTGCGTTTCTGAGTAATTATTAAATCAAATCCCATTGGATCAGAAAAACCCATGTTTGAAAAAACTCGGGCTAATGACGTCGTCGACGTTACTAAAATGAGTGTGCCAAAGTCTCCCCACCACTCTCCACACACCATTGCCCGCTCATGCTTAGATGTGTGAGAAATGATGAGCGTTCAACACTCGTGCTGTAGCAAATTGCAGTTCTGTACGGCTGGATTGATTCAATATTGTTCACCAATATTTTTGCACTGCTTCAGCTTGCTTGGGAGTGTGAAAACAGAGCTCTCGCCACAGGGAGGGGGCGGGTTGTTCTGACCCAACAGCCCCGCCTACAAACCAGATTTGTACTTCTAGCTACTTCCGCTGGGCAAAAAAAATTCTTAAAAAACATTTTTTTCAATTTTTGGCTAAAGACTGCACAATCATAATTAAAAATGGGAACAATTTTGCAAAAGCAAAAATATGGTTGGACTGGGACTTTCAGTTGTTTTTGGTAAGTTTTCATCTCTGCATGGTATAGCTGTATATGTTCACTTTTTATCATTAATACATGGAACAATTAAAAAATATTTAAATTTTTTCCCCCCGTGAGCCTTTTTCCTCAAAACAACATCAAAAGTCTCAATCTCCAAATGAAAAAAGCTAAACCTGCCCTCCTCTGCAAACTTGATTCTATGTTTTGGATCACAAAATAGTGGATCCTGCTGTGACACCATATCAGCACAAGATTCAGTTTGTTAAGGGAAAACAGATGCATGTAACACAAATCTAAAAGACGAAATTAAAATTTGACAATCTTTGAATAATATAGCTTAATTTACAGTAAATTAACCAAACAAACAGCAGCTTTCTCCCAACCACCACCAGGAGACGGAGGCAGAAAAGAAGTCTCCATGTTGGAGGCAAAATAAACAGATACCAGGTTAGTGAGCCAAAAACAATATTATTCTGAGGATAAAAACTGAAAGCACTTACATTAGCTCGTAGTTCCTGCGAATGCTCTCTGGGATGTTGGGTTTGGTGACACGCACCGCCTGAAAGAAACGCATATTTATTTTGGGGAAAAAGACGCATACACAGCATGAGGGAACAACCTGTTATTACTGAAAACACATGGAAGAAAACACACAAATCTGTCCTGCTAATCACCCTCAGAGTTTAAAAATAAACTATTAGTAGGCTCTGTCTCCTGTCTCTTTCTCAAGATGCTCTACCAACAACATGGCTGCTCTAACTATACTTTTTCACATCTTTCCTTTCATTCTTTCTGACACTTTAGTCACACGTCATACCTGAAACCTTCCTCCACCCGTTCCAACCTGCTTGTACACACCTCTTCACCTCTTTCCCACACTCTGTTGCCTCTAAGTGCCTAAAGTTCACCACCTTCTTCATCTCTGTAACCTCACCGTTCCACTTCAATTCCTCTCATTTACACACAGGTCCCTCTCTCGATCTTTCTCCACCTGCTTCATCTGGAAATATCATGATCCACAGAGATCCCTGTCTAACCTCATCTGTCTATTATCATAAAAAACCAAGAAGGAGCTGAAAGGATCTTTCTTTCACAAATGTTCACCTCTGAGCTCAGCCTAGCTTCCTCTACTTTTTCTAACTTCATTGTGTTACTCATTTACTTTATTATTTACTTTATTATTCTATAATTTAAGTCAGCTCGTCTCCCTTTTGGAACCAGAACACTTCTCCCTTCCTAAGAGATCCTCCCACTTTCCAAGATCTTGTTAAGCATTACAGTCAGAAACTCTACTGTCACCTTTCCTAAACACTTCCATTCCCCCAGACTTTTTAGTTTAAAACAAACATAGGACAAAAAATTCGGATACCCTTGGAATAAATCTTTTGAACACTTTAAAAAGTTCAGTGGAGGTTTACCTATTTTTCAAATTCATTTTTGACATAAGTTCGAACTCGACTATTGTTTTTGGATTTATATATTTTTGTTTGCTCACTTTGGTTCATCATAAAACATTACAAATGTTATTTTTACAGTAAAATTTTTTAAAATGTATTACTCACAATTTAGTTTTTTGTACAGTTTCAAGTTTGTTGTGGAATTATTGAGTGATGTAATGAAAAAATAACAGTAAAATAAGGATCTGGGGTTGGACTAAAATAATAGATATCAAGCTTAGTCACAAAAATGTTTAAAACTAAATGACTTAGGCAACTTGTTAAATAGTAACAAATGCTAAAAAATGCCCTGGACTACAAAGGTTTAAGACTGCTTTTGCAAAACACCCTAGGATTTATGAGCCTAATGTGGTTTAAATCAATCATCCATCTATTTTCTTAACCCACTGTTTCCCTTTCAGGGTCTTGGGGTTGCCAGAGCCTGACCCAGCTACTGTCGGGCAAAGATGGGGTACACCCTAAACAGGCCGCCAGCCTGTTGTGAGTCATACAGTCACACACTCATACATATTTATACCTATGGGCAATTTAGAGTAATCAATCAACCTTTGAAGAATGTTTTTGGACTGTAGGAGGTAGCCAGAGAAAACCCACGCATGCACGGGGAGAACATGCAAATTCCATAAAGAAAGGACCCAGCTAGGATTTGAACCATGGCCTTCTCGCTGTGAGGGGAAAGCACTAACCACTGCACCACCACACAGCCCAAGTTTAAATGATAAAGCTGGCGCCAGAAAACAGTCGCACTGTTTTGCAATCCACCAATTCTCAGATGAACTGGACTGTATAGAGAGCAGTCATGCCCAAAATAGATCATAGTAAACAAACAAACAAGACGGTTTCTTTGGGAAAGTTTAACAAAAGCTTAATTTACACTTTTGGGTCAAGTTCTATAAAACTGTCTCATGCTGGTACAAAACAATGAGCCTTATTCAACAAAATGTTTCAAAGAAATGTTTGCATTTCTTCAAACAAAAAAAGACTTCATGTTGAATTTATGTGGTGTCCTTAAGCTGCAATTGCCACTTTTGCCTGTTTGAGTAATGAATCCCATCTCTTTTTTGAATCAGTACCAGTTGTTTCTGAATAGCAAAGGGAACTAGTCTGTTCCTATAACATGACCATGGGCTGCAGGACTGTTCATACTGTTCATCTTTATGCATGTTTGTCCATCCATCCATCCATACATCCATCTGCTTCCGCTCATCCGGAACCGGGTCGCGTGGGGCAGGAGTCTAAGCAAAGATGCCCAAACTTCCCCCTCCCCGGCCACTTCCTCCAGCTCCTCTGAGGGGATCCTGAGGCATTCCCAGGCCAGCTGAGAGACATACAGTGGCCTGTGAAAGTATTCACACCCCTTACACTTCTACACATTTTCTCACATTATGACCACAAACACAAGTATATTTTATTGGACTTTTATGTGAAAGACCAACACAAAGTGGCACACACTCTGAAGCGTGTCCTGGGTCTTCTCTGGGGTCTCCGCCCTGGGAAATGCCCGGAATACCTCCTCAGGGAGGTGTCCAAGAGGGATCCGAACCAGATGCCCGAGCCACCTCAACTTGCTCCTCTCGATGTGGAGGAGCTGCAGCTCTACTCCGAGCTTTCACTTATGACAGACAACTCGTGACAACAGGTGAGTATTAGAACATAGATCAAAAATTGAGAGCTTTGCTTTCTGGCTCAGCTCTTAACCACAACAGACCAGTACAGCGACCGCATAATGGCGGACGCCGCACTTATCTGCCTATTGATCTCACGCTTCGATCTTCCCTCACTTGTGAACAAGACCCCAAGATACTTAAACTCTTCCAACTTGGGAAGGAGCACTCCACCCACCCAGAGAGAGCAAACTACAATTCTCCAGTCGAGAGCCATGGCCTCAGACTTAGCGGTGCTGACCTTCATCCCAGCCATTTCACACTCAGCTGCAAACCATTCCAATGCATGCTGAAGGTCTTGGTTTGATGAAGCCAACAGGACAACATTGTCAGCAAAGAGCAGAGAGAAAATCCTGTGGTTCCCAAACCAGATCCCCCTCACCAAACTCCTCCCAGGACTGAGTTTTTACCTCCACAACAGCCCAGGCTCACTTAGACTGCAAAGACCTGATAAGACTTCTTCTTCAGCTTGACAGCATCCCTTACTTCCACCACCATGACAGGCACCAGAGACTTTGCAACAGCAGCAGAGGCAATGGAGGTGGAGAACATGGTCCATTCAGACTCAGGTCAGCCTGAGTGACCTGCCTGCCTCAAGGTCAGCCTGCGAGCCCTAACTCCAGGCCTTGCTCCAGGGTGGGGCCCCGGTGACGCCAATCCAGGCGACCTAACTGACTCTGTGGTTGTACTTCTTATGTAGGGGTTCTGAACTGCTCTTTGTCTTGCTGGTCTCCCAGGACCTGTGTGCCATGGGAGACCCAACCAGGGGCTGAAGCCCCACACAGCATAGCTCCTGAAATCACTCGAGCACTCAGACCCCTCCACTACGTTAAGGTGGCGGTTCACAGGTATTTTCTATACAGTTTGAAAACAGAAAAGTTTAAATTAAACTAATCTTACTACAGTTTTTGTTCATAAATGACAGATGTTACCTCTATTCATGTCAACGATAAACAGAAAAACAAGTTCTGTGCTAAAGAAATATAAACAAAAAATGTACATATAATAACAAAACAATGAAGTCCGTTAATTGCTTCTATAATTTAAAACATATCCACAAAGTTTGTAAAACACCAACACAACTGAAAGCCTTTATTTTTTTAAATGGCAAGTTTTGTGTTTACCTATCTTTACAACCAAACACGAGTAGTTAAACATTAAATACTGTTGGATGGCAATAGATGCTCAGTTCTCTGACAGTCCATTCAATACCAAAGAGCTGTCAAAGGACACCAGGGACAAGACTGTATACCTGAACAAGACTGGGATGAACCAATCTAAAATAAGCAAGCAGCTTGATGAGAAGAGAAAGTTAGAAAATAGAGGAAATACAAGTTCCTTGGCAATGCCCCTTCACCTGGAGATCCATACATTCTTTTTTGCCCCAATGTATCTATTAATAGCTTCCCCTTTAACTTTTCTCTGAATGTACCTGTATGATGAGTCCTGGCGCCATGGAGGTTAGATCCTCTTGTAGAGTCAACTTAAGGTTTTCATCAATCTGGTCTGTGGAAAGGAAAGAGTCTAAATGAAACTGTTAAAAAAGATTAACACTTGCTTTTTAACAGACATTTGTAGCTTTATTTACTTAGTGATTTTACAATCAAAAATTATTGTAAAGTCTTCTCAGTCTTTAAGTACATAAAGTATTAAATTCTGTTCATGGAATAAAACAGAAGGCAGTGAAAGGATTGCTGTAAGCCACTGTATGTATTTATAAAAAAAAAAAAAACCTCAAGACATAATTTTTGCTGCAAAGGGATTGGGTAAGAGAACATTTGCACAGACATTTATTCTAGTTTGGAAACTTTTTGTTTTGCTTAGACTGGTTTTAGACTTGGTGTGTAGTCACACAACTTCACTGGAAAACCTCACTGGAAATCTCAGGATGTCTATCCATCCATTATTTTCCGCTTTTCCAGGATCGAGTCGCGGGGGCAGCACTCATTTCGGCCACTTGCATCCAGGACTTGGTTCTTTCGGTCAAGACCCAGAGCTCATGACCATAGGTGAGTACTGGAGCCTAGACCGACCGGTAAATTGAGAGCTTTGCTTTCTGGCTTAGCTCTCTCTTCACCAGAACAGACCGATACAGTGACCACATAACGGTGAATGCCACACCAATCTTCATGTCGATCTCACGCTCAGATCTTCCCTCACTCGTGAACAAGACCCCAAAATACTTGAACTCCTCCACCTGGGGAAGGAGCACTCCACCCACAGAGAGAGGGCAGACCACGGGATGGGGCAATTCTTTAAAAAGTAGGACGTGGCTGGGTTGCCCAGCAAAGTGCCCGATTCCAGGACAACTGTTGTTGTGTGTAAGTTGTTTGAGCCAATTTGGTAAATATGGTTTTATTATAATGATCATCTTTGATCTGGAAGTATATTAAATGTATTTTATATGACAGGGCTGTGGTTTTGTGAGGACGACCTGATGTGAATGTGTATGGGTTTCTGATACCGCAGGTTTTGCTGTATTTTATTGTTTCAAATCATTTGCAGTAAAAGTTGTAATTTAACAGATGATAATTTTTTTATGTGCTGTGTTTGTTTACAGTTATTTTATTCTATTTTACAATGCCTTCTTTTTAAGCCTTACTGCAGGTTTTTGGGTTGTCCGGGCCCATTGAGGGTCGTAGAAATGAGCGACCACAACTTAAAGAGAGCGCAGGATTGTCTGGTCTATTAAGGCTTGCATGACCACCTCAAGAGATGTCATGAAAACGGAATGTACCATTCTTGTGTGTGTGATAAGTGTGTCGTGAAGTATAAATATTTGAAGATCTTTCAAATAAATAAAGTATATTAGCAAATTGACTTTAGTTATGCTGGAACAGGAACAAGTTTTGATCCATTCTCAGAGAAATTAGACACATCTCTCCAAGATGAAGGAAAGACTGGATGATGTCAAACAACTATACAGTCCTGCACCCTCAGAGGACCAACATTCTGAGTCTCTCGTTCCTGCGTTAGGTACAGTACAGTCAATAAAGACAAATGAAAGCAGCTCATTCCGGCGTCTAAAAACATTCTCTAGAGTTCACCCCACTGCGCCTGACTTAGACAACTGGGTGGAACAAGCAAAGTTTATGGTTGAGGAGTATGAACTTATAAACAGGGAGAAAACATTTAAGAAGTTCAAATGGACTTCAGCATGAAAGCAGCCAGCTCTGATCACATCAGTAGCTAGTCGCCCTGAAGAAGTCTGATCCTGTTTCTTTCTATTCCTCCAAAGATTACCCTGAAAATTCTTCAGGGTAATCTGTTGATCAATTAAATAGACTATAATCAAAATACAGTTTTGATCATTTGGTTTTACAAAACTGAGGTAGACTGAGTTGCACAGTAACAACGATAAGGAATGAACTGGATCAGGATTGCAAATGTTTTTTGCTTGCTTTGATGGTTGCCTTGGGTTCTTTGTGCAGCCCTTTCAGACGACTGAAGTTATGACTTGTTTTGTAAGTACGCAGAACGTCTCGACAATAAGATCAACATCATTAAAGATAAAACAAGTTGCAACAACACATGTAGTTTTCTCCATTAAAGTTGTGCAAGGAAAACTTCTTCTGCACACACTTCTTGGATCAGCACAGTTTGTCCATATATTTTCCACGTCAACCAGTGGACAGGCAGAAGGTCATGGTCAACTCCTTATTTATAATTCACTGATGTTTATTTAAAATACCCCATTATACAACCATTGCCTCCAGGCTTATTCATATATGTGAAATAAATAATTACACAGACAGAAATGCACCATGTGCACAGCAGCTGGTTTCCAAAGAAAACATCGGTAAATCCTCAGCTGCAATTATGTGTTTTTATGGGAATTGGAGCATGTAAATTTGCAGGTACTTCACACTCACCAAACAGGCCAATGTAGACCTCCTGCAGGGAGTGAACACTGCAGAACTGGTTGAGCTCATGGTGCACTTTATTAAAAATCAAAGCTTTGTCATAGTCTGCAGTGAAGTTCCTCACTATGTCGTACACTGTGGAGAGGACAAACAAGAGTTTGAGTTACAACACAACAACAGATGGTTGTGGAAACAAAGAGATTCCAAATGCTCCAGACCTGCAGATGGAACGAGGTAGTTCACCACTTCTATCCGGTCAAAGTAAATCATCACTCCTCCACTGAAAGAATAACATCACATGAATGGGAACACGTAAAAACACTTTTTCCACTGCCTCTTTGGACCACTGAATTCATGAGTCTGCAGACACATTTCACCTTGTTCCACATGGTACATTTTTCACCTCATCCGTCTGTAGCGTCGTCTGCAAGACAAAAGCAGGCGTTAAACTTCCAGGTGTTCTGAATCTGCTCAGACCTTTGACAGTAAAACTCTTAGTGGAGGGGCTGGGAGCGAATCCATCAGCACAGCAGTAAGCAACCAGAAAAGTGGACCTCTAATGTATACAAAGAATTAAACACGAGAAAGGTTCTAAAAAAGTTAAAGAAAAAAAGACGAGCACAGCATCTGCTCTGTGTCATGCTAGCACAAGTTCAGCAGCTTACCCATCACAGCAGCAGAAAGGATGTTGTGATTAAATTCTCAGCTTGGTTTCTCAGTATGTGGAATTTACATCTAAACAGTTTATCCTTTCCCTTCCTGAAGCAGCTAAGACAGGAAAACAGAATAACTGTTCAAACGTCTATATTTTACTCATATCTCAAAGCAAAGCAGCGGCTTTCATTCATTGAAAATGTATATTTTTATGGAAGATAGTTTACAACACTGTCTTACAACTGTAATAGATCAAATAATTATACTGTGACAGCAAAAACCTTTTTTTTGTAACAAGAGTAGAATCCCTCAAATAAACCATATAATTAGAAAAGACATGTTTGCCCTTGTTTTGTTTTTACTCTTTGCTTGTTTTTTCTTTTTTCGTTGGTTTATAATTTGATTTCAGGACCTCTTTTTGTTCCCTTCAGATCCTTATTTATTTAGCATAAAAACATTACACTGAATACTTCTAATAAAGAAATGATTAATAAATAAAAACTGGAAACATGGAGCGTTCTCAATCTATTGACCGATCATGTTTATACAGGATGGATCATTGCTGATGTGACCAATAAGAATCTCAAAAGCAATAAAAATAAAACAAAAAAAAACCTGAAGTGGAACAGGTGCATTGATCTGACTCAACCATGTTCTAAAAGTGGACAACTTGACAAGTAAGGGGAGTTTTGCTCCAGTTTAAAATCCCACCTCCGGTGGAGGAACTACATCCGCTTGTTACTTTTGGGTTAAACTCCGGAAAGGAAGGTGGGGGCATCTGTAAATCTTTAAATGTTTTTTTTAGCTCAATTTGAAAATGAAGAAAAGCTTAATAGCTTCTTTAGCTACTAGATTAATTTCAGAGTAAATTTTAAGAAATGTTTAGGCATGTTTCTCAGATATTTGGTATTACTTTTCCTTCAATGAAAATGTAGCCACGAGGGGGCTAAAGCCAGGGTCTCACTGTGCCGGTCCCAAGCCTGAATAAATACAGAAGGTTGTGTCAGGAAGGGCCTCTGACAAAAAAATATTTGCCAAACTAAATATGAGAATCAGACCAATATCAAGCTGATTCGGTGTTGCCACCCATGAAGGGAAAAGCCGAAAGGGAAATGAGACAAAAAAAACTCTCACGCTCCTCCTTTAAAGTATGCAACTAACAGCTGCTCTAAAGAGATGAGCACTGTTAGAAATATTTGTAACAGTTGTGTGTTTTGCAGGTCCTAAGTAAAATGTAAACATTGAAAAAAATGCATTGCCACAAAATTGTTTAATCAGATAAATTGTTGCTTTAGTACGACCCATGGAAATATAAACTACTACTGTCATGTTAGATGTTTCACTGGCAGCACAGAAAAGCAGTGAAGGAGTGAGGAGGCCCTGCAGCCAGACTCCGACTGACTCACCTGAACAGACTTGTAGGTGGTGATGAACGGCAGCATCAGATGGAAACCAGGGCCGCTGGTGGCCGTCAGCAGAGCCCCTCCCCTGTGTCAAACATAAACGCAGCTGATTGTTTGCAGAGCAAAAGCTCACAGTAAGACACTCCCCTCAAGAAAACTATCATTCACAGTAAAAACATGATAAACATGAAATAACAAAGTTCTTTCTTTTTCTCAGTTTAACAGAACACTTTCACAGTCAGGATTCTCTGGAAACAAAACTCTTATCTATTTTTTCTTTTAAATGACTTGTGTTTTGACCAAAAACACACAAGATAAAAAGCAGTGATCACTTGTAATAACAGACGTAAACCAGAAGAAAATAAACTAAAATAAAATCAGACTTAACAGTCCACAACAAAAACAGCCTGTTTTTAATGATGCTTTGAATCAATACATCCTGAAGCCACAGCAGAGCTGACAGTAGTAACAATTTAAAAATCTCTTTTTAAAACTATTTTCACTTTCAATCATTCACATCCATTCATAACTAAAAATACATTTGAGGAAAAAAGCAGCTAGCTAAAAAAAAAACAGAATTAAACTTCAAAATGATGTTAAAATCCAAAAAACTGATTTAAATATTTAAAGATACTTTTTTAAATAACAAGAAAGCAAAGCCAGTGACACATTTTCAAAAAGACAAAGACAGAAATTAATACAAGAGTTTAGAGACTACATTTATAATGATGTGAATTTTGTGAGTAGTTTAGGAGAGGAGGAGAACTGGAGAACAAAATCAGAGACATTCACCAACCAGATGTGTGATAAAACGTCTTATGTGGTCCTGAAGTGCTAATAAGTAGAAGAAAGTTGGTTCAGTTTAAAAGACGCTGCATTTGCTACACGCATGTTTCAGGATTAATTCTACGTCTGCTTTTGTGTTTCTCAGTGTTTCATTAGTCCGCCTTTCTTTTTTATTGAAAGATTTACTTTAAACATGGTCCAGCAGTGGCCTTTTAAAATACGTTTAAAGTCAAAGCTGAAACCAAAACGTCATTTTGGAGCCTGAGGGCTCCAGTCCAGACAAAGGTGAAAAGCTTTAAAACATGAGCTAAAGACACTCATTTTAATCAACTTTTAACAGGTGTTCTTTTTTTTGTATTTAGTTATTTATTAAATGTGTATTTTTCCATTGAACTTTGTATATGTGTATGTACTTCAATCAAATAACTGTTTTACTTTTTTCAAATGTATTTTATTCATCAGATTTCTACTAATTTAATTTGGTCTTTATTTATTTATTTGGGGGGAAGGTCCGGTCAAAGACGTGTAGATTGGGTTAGCTTTTGGATCTGATCCATATTGCTGCTGATGCTGTCTCCTCTCACAGCTTGCTGAGAGTTGCTTCTCCTGAGTGCAGCATCCTTTTCTTTGTGTTGAGTTTTTATGAAGGAAGTCAGAGAACAAAGAAGTTGTTTATTTCCCCCCCAAAAAACGAGGTCTATAAATAAATTGCTGCTTGATTTTTCTTGTTTCACAGAGTTAAGGACTTTCACGGAAAAGTGTGTACAACAACATGCTTCTAAACCTCAACTCAAACAACAAGAGTTATCCACCACAGCTGGAAGCATGGTGTAATAAATGGTGTAACATCTGGGGATAAAACCACCAAATAACCACAAAACTGCTGTTTTCATAACAACATTGATTTTAAATTTAAAAGAAACAAATGGTGGCACAGGAGTAAGCACTCTGGCCTCACAGCGAGAAGGCCCTGATTCAAATCCTAGTGGGGTCATTTCTGTATGGAATTTGTATGTTCTCCTCAGGGCGAATGTTCAGGGAGTACACCACCTTCACCCAACAGTAGCCGGGTTACGCAACCCCGAAAGGGATCAGTGGGTTAGAAAAATGGATGGATGAATCAATCTTTCCAATTGACTCAAAATATAATTTGATTTAAATTCTGAAATTGTGATGAAGGTGGAAGTTGCTTATTTTTCACTAGGATGACTTGATTATACATATTGCTATTGTTCATACTATTGTTCCACAACATCATGCCGGCTCACCTGTAGTACACGCCAGTGTGTCCTTCTTCAATCTTGTGCACAGAAGCTAAGAGCGCTGCTCCTCCAAGTGCAGCAATTATTGAGAAAATGGCCCCCCACTGTGCCATCCTGACAAGGAGACAGGGAACAAGAGCAGGTGAGAGGAAGAAGCTCGCGGATCAAGACGCTCTTCGTGCAATATGTGACTATAAAAGCGTCACTGGAACTCGTCAGCGCCCTGCACAATAACTCGGTGGACTCACTCGTTTATCTCCTCTCAGCTCAGGCTTAGCCAGGCATCAGCTGCAGCTTTGACCCTGTTACACACAGAAGACTGAGGCTGGAGTTCAGAAAAACAACTTCTCCGCTGATTATCACAGTAAATGTAGTGATAAAGCTCACATCAATCCATCGCACTTTTAACACAAACATTGAAGGGCAGTTTGTTGTTCAGTCACATTGCTCTGGGAGAGTCAGATGAGCTGCCACAGCTTTAGGCAGGACGGATTTACAAACACAATCTGCTGAACCTTATGGCTCAACTGAAGCCCCGCCCACAACCAAAGTGCTCAGACCGTCAGGTCTTGAGACGCCTGCTGGAGGCCTCCAAACTATACATTTCTGTAGAGCATTCAAGGTGGTTATGGGTAAATTAACTTGATTACGAAATGAATCAGGGTGTGGAACATGCATGTAAATAATATCAAACATCATTCAAATGAAAGGTGAGAACTAAATAAGCTTTAAAAAAATGCGACAATTAGTGTTATAAAAGGTTATGTATTGTCAACAAAAATTAAAACTAAAGAAACGTTCAGTATGGTGGACTTCAAAACTAACGAAATTAGCACAGTTGGACTCACTTTGCCCTTTATATCTCTAAACAAACCGCCTATTTTCGTAGACTGGTCTTTTAAACATTCTTCATGTCTCACATTCACCGCTATCATTAAGAAAGTTAACGTATTTCCTCTTATTTACAATCAAATCTGGCCAAAGTTTAACACATTTTCACAGTTTTCGTAATAAACTACATTAATGTTAAAAGGCAAAACGAGACGCATGTTGTATACAACACACAGACACCCGTTTCTGTCTCAGTTCTCTTATCTTACCTGAAAATGTTATTCAAGAGAAACAAAACAGGAAATAAACGACCTGCAGCTTCTTCTTCTGCGTCGATTTAATGTGGTGTTCCTTGTCTACAGCACTGCAGCCCGCCCCCTGGCGGACAGTTGAATTTTTCTTTCTACATGACAAATTCGTGAGACATTATATTTTATATGAAAAAATGACCTCAAAACATGTTTAATCATTGAAAAATGTAATTAATAAACTATAATAACATCCACAAAAACTACTGACAAAATTTTCTTAAAGCACTTGCAATTATGATCATGCATATTATGTTCTTCTTTCTTTTCTTTTCTTTTCTTTTTTTTTTTTTTTTACAAAAAGTCCTTATCTCTGAATTTGTTTTTCAAAGCATTTCTCCGCAGGTTTAATTTGCTAATTTTGTGCATTTTTTATTTATTTATTTTTTTTTACTGTGTATCACAAATAAATGTAGTTTTTTATTTTGCTGATCTTTTTCTGAGTTTTTTTATTTTATGGCCCCTTTACATTCAGTTTATAAAGCATTTGGTTTTTAATGTTTATAACTTGATTGATATACTTTTTTTTTCAAACACAAAATAAAATAGTAACTAAAAATGATAAGCAGAAAGGGAGAAAGTGCTAAAAAAAAAAGTAGTGGGTAGAAAAAATCCCTTTAATTCCCACTCCAAATCTTGGTATATTGTAAGCATACATTTTTACAAATGAAACATGTAATCATTATGACTTTATAACACGGCTTCTTATTGTGTTCGATTCATAAGTGGCGAGCAGATTTGTTGTCTCTCTTTTTAAGGCTCAAAAGATGAAGTTCTCTTCCTCCCTTTTTCCACTAGGTGGTATAATTACTTTAAAAAAGATTTTCAGTATGTTTAGTATCTGTTATTACTTTATTCTTTATGAATTATGGTGTGTTCAATCTTGTAACATTTGCACCTCAACTCTGTAATAAAAATTCAATTCTTTTCACACCACCCAAAAAAAAAAGCCTACATACTCTTGTGGGATCTACAAATTGCTGTGTCACAGCTAACCACATTCTCCACATTGAATTGGAGTAATCTTTTCATCAGCCTCTGAATAATTTCCTGACCCATCAGCTTGATCTGGACAAAATGAGCCAGCAAAGGGGGAGTGGGCCAAAATAGAGAAGACGTCATTTCCTGTTGACCACAGATGCCTGGCACTGTGGCCGGCTGTTGATAGAGTGGAGGTGTGTGCTTCTTTGTGGGACTGCAGAACAAAACATGCATTCTGATAAATGTGCGCTTAAAACATGACACTCTTTGTTTTAATAAAAACAAAACTTTTTAAACAGATGCTTTTACAGCGATTGTTGGATGCTGTAAGTCCTAACAGTAGTTAACAAAGCTGAAATGTTTACCAAGCAATGCTGACATTTAGACGGACGGACGGACAGAAGGGAGAGAGAGAGAGGGAGGACTTCCTGGAAGCGAAAAGTCTGTCACCTTCTCCACATAGTCCCCGCTGATGAATACTGGCACTATGTCCGTCTTCTTCTTCCTGTAGTCTATTATCAGTTCTTTGAAATATTGAGGAGGAGGTTGTTGGTTGAACACCAACACCAACTTGAACAGCCGGTACTGAGGCTTAGTGCTGTACATGTGAGATGTCCCACTGTGACTCTGTCTGCGACCGGAGAGGAAGCTGCTGATTCACAGGCAGGTTGAACGGGGCAGTCCCAGGTCCTCTAACTTGGCCACGAGCTTGAGTGGGAGGATGGTGTTGAAGGCCGAGCTGTAATCCACAAAGAGCATCCTGCTGTAGCTCCCCCGCTGCTCCAGATGTGAAAGCGCAGCATGCAGAGCTGTAGCTATGGCGTCCTCTGTGGATCGGTTCTCCCTGTATTCAAACTGGTAGGGGTCAAGTCCTGGTGGGAGGGCTGCTGTTATACGGACCAGTTTTTCAAAGCACTTCATGGCTGTTGGAGTGAGAGCCACTGGTCTGTAGTCATTGAAGCTGGAGATATGAGGCTTCTTGGGCAGGGGGACTATGGGGGAGGACTTCAGGCAGAGTGGGACCTTTGACTGTGCCAGGGATTGGTTGAAGATCTTTGAGAAGACTGCAGTCAGCTGGTCGGCACAATTCCTCAGCACTCGCCCCGGGACATCGGGAAAGGCAGCCTTCCTCGGATTGACTGCCCGCAGGATGGGTCTCATCACATGCTCATCCAGGACCAGGACTGTGCTGCTGTGGGCTGTGTGGTGAAACGGAGGTGCCTGTGGGGTTGAAACATCAAAGCGGGCAAAGAAGAGGTTTAAGTCCTCTGTCAGTGCGATGTCACCCTCCGCAGCTATGGGGTTGGTCCTTTAGTTGATGTGTTTAGCACATGGTTATACTATTCCTCAATAAAACTTGGATCCACACCATCACTTTTGCATCGCCTTATTGCACTCAGACAGTGATCATTGGAAGTGATCGCAAAACAAAGTTTACAGCGACAGCTTTTGGGCCTCCAGTCAGAGTTGCTCACTTCAGCTCTTTTGGAGTATTTTAGTGCAGATTGGGACACCATTAAATTGAAAATATTACAAATAATAAAAAAAATAATAAAATAAAAAGTTTAAATTGTGGAAATGTCCAATACACATATTAGGAAGCTCTGATCTTTGCTTTGGAGAAGTTAAAATGAAGTCAAATGAACCTGCTGAACCCCTTTTGGGGTTGTTAGAGTCAACTCAGTGACTGTTGGGTGAAGGCAAAGTCGACAGTGAACGGGTCAGAAGTCTGTTTTAGGACCACACACTCACAATGACATCTAGGGGGATTCAGAGTCACCGCATAACCTCTGAAGCATGGTTTTAGACTGTGGGAGGCAGCCAGAGTGCCCGCAGAAAACCCACGCAAGCACAAGGAGAACATGCAAACTCACACTGCAAGGTCCCAGCTGGGATTTGAACCAGGGCCTTGCTGCTGCTAGGTATGAGCGTTAACCACTGTGCAGTCTTTGAAGTCTAATACTTATTCAAATATGAGGGCAATTACATGAAAAGATTTAATCTTTTTCTCTCTCATTTGTCCCCAAAAAAACATCCATCCATTTTCTAAACCTACTTTGTTCCCGTTCGGGGTCATGGGGTCGCTGAACTCCACCCACCTACTGATGAGCAATGCAGCTTGGAGAGTTCACCAATCCATCACAGGGGCTGTAAAACCTGCACATAAAACATGAAGTTTCACTGTGTTGTTAAATTAAACAGCAGGTGGGGACAGAGTCCGTGTTGGATTGCTGCTTGGTTTCCATGCATGGTTTCCGTTAGCTCAGAATGACACGACTTTTCTCATGAGCAATTCGAAGCCTCTCCTTTCTGTGCCGCACGTTTTATGGTGAGATTGTCAAAAATCAAAACATAAACTTTCAACATCCATCCCTCTAAAAATCATAGAAAGTAAAAAGGTGACTCGATATTTAATCTGAAAATAAAAGCTGAACAAAGCAGGATCTATCCAAGCTGCTGTGGTATACATATGCTGTGGTAGTGTTTCGTTTTGGCTGCAGATTTGGAAGCTGCTCATTTGTCTGGTGATCCAGGCTAACAAGGCACGGCTCTGACACATAAATGGCTACGGTGCTTTATTTTTAGACACGGACTCTTGAGAAACTTACGGGAGACCAAAGCTAACCCAAAGGTGCTGCAGTGGCAGCTCTGTGTCATGCATTTTAAACATGGTCGGGGGGGTGGGGGGTGGGGTAAAGGGAACAACGGAGTAAGAGAAAAAAGAAGTTTGTCAGAGTTCATTAAGTATCAAGGGAACATCGCTGGAGCTGGCAGCGCGAGCCGCACTGGGGCCCTAGTGCCATTAATCACGACTGACATGAAACCAGGGCTGAGGGAGGGAGGGAAGGATGTGTGTGTGTGTGGGGGGGGCGCTTTGCCACACACTCTGGTAGTGATTATTCAATGTGGCCCACGTAGCTTGGGCCAGAAGTGTTAAAGGTAACACACACCACAGTCCTGGCTGCAGAGTTCACGTGACCTCACATAGATCATGTGATCACAGACGGCAGGCTTTCTGTCGATGTCAGACTGGTTGAAGACGGAGGCTCCTCTGCTCTTGTGCAAAGCCAAAAATCTCTCTCCGTGCAAGTTTGCAAGCTAAACCTTAATATGAGAGGAAGGGACTGGAAGCGAGGTAGCAACAAAGTGCTGCTCATACATCTCTGTCGACCTGCCTTGTTTTCTCCCCGCACCTCCAGAAATCCTGTGGTAGCTCGCCACCCTGAAAGAAGGAATAAATGAGAGCAAGAAAGCGAGGGGAGAAAAGAAAGAGGAAAGCTCATGACTCGTGAAGATGGAGGCCTCTGTTAAGTGCTGTGCTTGAAAGCCCGTCCAGCCTCATTAGCTGTCAGTTGTAACAATACTGAGCTGGCAGCGAAGACTGCTCCCTGTCTCGGTGCCATAAATCACAGGCTGACAGGGCCCAGACAGAGCTGGGAACCAGCACACATGCAGGACTGGCTTGCTTTAGACTCTGTGCTCTTTCTCCTCGTTCCTTCTTTTTCCACAGCTTAGTCCTCCTAGATCTCCATCTTTTCCTTCTTTATTTCTCTCCATTTCTGGCAGCATGTCGGCAGAGAAACCGGGACACATGGCCCAGCATTCTCTGCTCCCTTTTTCATGCAGGTGTGCTTTCAAGTTGACACACTATGTATCAAATGTTAGTCAGAAATCAGTCAATCAAAAACAAGATTTTTGATTTTGCATTGGAGTCCATGGAAAAAAATCTAAGTAATGTCATACATTTTCTTGCTGAACATTTTTAGAAGTGGTTGGTAGTATGAAAAGTGGAGAATTTGTGGTTCTACTAATAATGCAGGTATGTGTTACTCATTACTGCCAGACGTATTACACAGAAAAAAACAGACCACTCTCAAAGCCTGAACAGCAGGCATGTCCAAAGTCCGGCCAAATGAAGGTTCTACATTTCTGCATAGACAGTTTCTACTTGACCCTTCAGAGCCTTAAGGGCTAAACGAGAGGAACAGAATTGATTTGTTCCTGTGATCAAAACTACAGTGTTTTGTACTTCTGAGTAAGATTTTTTTCTGTTGACATGATTTAAATTTCAAAGTTAACACTGAGCATTTGATTGTGAATTAAATATAACGTTCCAAATGAACCCAGATATAATGTTGACAAATTTATTTTTATTTTATTTTTTTATCTTTAAATATTAAATTCACAGTCATTTTGATATAAAAAAATTATTTAAATGAATTCTATGTGAAGAAAGGAAAAGTATCCGTTCCTCTCTGCCCTGTTTAAAGCACATATGTCCTGACCCTTTATCATGGTTTCCACATGTGTGGTTTAGTTTGACAGACCCAAAAAGAAGTCAGTCATCACGAATACATGTACACCAGACTGAAAAGCCATTTCTCTCTGTCATCCTCGCCATCATGTTCTTGTTTTACATCCAATGTGTCTCTTTTATTTTGACAGTTTTTTTCTTTCCTGTATTCTCTGCTTCATTGCCATTCAGCTTTTTGGTTTCACCTGCTGTGAACCACAAACAGTATTTGCTACACGCGCCAGCTTGATGTCTAACCAGCTTACCTGCTTTTAAAGACATCCATCCATCATCTTGACCAGCTATATTCCTTTGGGGTCACAGGGTTGCTGGAGGCTGGCTGTAGCAGCTACTTGTGGGCAAAGGCGGGGCACAGCCTGGACAGGTCACCATGCTGTAAGGCTTTTTTAAGACATTTTTTCCTTCACTCTGAGTTACAGTTTGTTCTTTGGATTTCCTCTTGGGCCCGCTGGGACATTTGCACTCACACAGAATTTCATTTGACATCTACTAGTTTTTATTACCTTCTCAGTCTCTACGTACAAACCGCCCATTCAACGCATTGCAAGTGAAGCCAGGGCGAACTTTGACCAATCAGGGACTCGGATTTGGCAGTGACACATAAATGGCGCTTCTTTTAATTCACAAAGGTGCCAACTGTTTGAAAACTGTTCGTGGGGGAGAAATGAATAATTGTGGTTTGTGCCCATACAATTCTATGACACCAAAACGTTCATATAAGGGAGTAGAGCTGTGAAAGAAAAAGCCTGGAGCAAGATTTACAGAATTTGCACCGCTTTGGCATTTTGCACCAAACCTGTTCCAACTGTAGGTGGCGGACATGCTAGTAAACAGTGGAAAAAGAAGAAAAAGCCCCTCCCTGCTTACCCAGTGTGAACACCATGGGCTAAATGCGGGTTCAAGGATGTGCGTCACATGACCATCACATCTCCATAGCTTTAGGGTTAAACATTTGTTGACCCAAATCAGAAAATGTGAATCTGAAGCAGAAACAAACAAACCAAAGAATCTGGCAGAAAAACATGAATTCAGGAAAAACCTGAAAGGAATGAACTGGAACAGCTGATCATGTTTTAATAGACCAGGAGTGAAACTTTCAGAAAAGAGAAACAGTGGTGGAATAAACCATCAAACTGAAATTCATCAGGATAATTCCAAAACAAAATCAAAGATCCAAAAAGCAACAAAGCCGGCGTAGATAACTAAAGAACACAAAAACAACCAAACCCTGAAAATCTCCACTTGTTTCCAGTCTTGTACATTTTACTGTCACTCCTCTTAGTTGTGTTTATCAAAAAATAAAACTCAGAGGATGTCAGATAAAAGTCTTTCTGAGCTCCCTAGAGTTGTGGTAAACAAACATTGTCATCATGTGTAAACACAAGTGTGTAACTAATTTGAGAGAATGTTTTTGGAAAACTGATGTGATTGAATGTTTCATCCATAGACTAACAGAAGAATGATATGAACTTTTGTGGAGTTTACGCAGCAATTTTTAAATTTAAAATATTCTTGTTAAGGCGGAAACGAACATGCAAATGTTTGTCAGAGGGAAGTTATCCATTGCTTGTATCTGTGAGGCCGAGCAGGAGCAGCTTCAGCCGTCTGCCCACATCACTTAGGGTGACGTGTGATGATATATGTGACACGACTACAGAGGAAGGAAGTTAAAGAAAGCAGGGCTGTGGGTCATTAATCACTGTTCTTTGACACATGAACACACACACACACACACACACACACACACACACACAGTTAATGGCCTTGTGTTACACTGGTGCTGAGCTTGCAGCAATGCGTCTGTGTACATGTGAACATATTACTTGCTTCTGAATCCTTTTCTTAACATCCCTCCGTCCTCATCTTTCAGGGCATTAATCTTAAGTAGCTTGGACATTTAGAATATCTCTAAAGAAATGTTTTCTTCACAAGAACTTGACATAAAGGAATGTGGCCACATTTTTGTTTTGGCTTTTGCAGTATCTCAATCAGAGCGCTGTTGAAATCTGAATAAACTTACAGCTGTGAGCTATAGTCAACGGCTAAATCACAGAGGCAGGGAAGTCACGTTCCGCTGCTTCTGAATGTTAATAACTCAGTCTGGGCTCCTTTTTGTGTGTTTTAGGGCTCTTTATGATTAACGCAAAGTCTGCTGAGATTCCTGACTAAGATAGGATTGAACAAACTTTGACAGCAGACCCTGAAATGATTCTGATGAAAAACCTGTGAGGCCTGCAGGGAAATGGAGCGTGAGACCATTCCTTTTCCCTCCGTTTCTTTAGTGCATTTAATATTTTGATCCATTGACATTAAAGAAACATTTATTATAGCAGCTTTCAAACAAAGTGAGAAATTCAACCCATCTGTTACATCCTGTTGGATACCAACATGAATGTCATAACAGGCGTAAGTCATGATTTAGCTTCAAAGGTCTGAACACATTCTCATCTCTTCTGCTCTTCGCTGTCATCTGCAGAACTTCCATATGTGCTAAAAATCAAGGAAAGACTTTGAAAGTTTAAGTTGTCCCGTTCCTCTCCACGCTGGAACTCCAGAAGAAGTCCTGGCACGGAACGACTTAACTGCTCTCCCTCTGTGACACAACACAAATCATTCTCCGAAGTGATTTCTGCACGATTTCTTCATGACAACGCAACAAACAGGACGTGTGTGTGCTTTTGTGTAGTGTGCATGCACGTGTGGGTGGACAAGGTAATTGGTTCTGTGAAGGTCCTGTTGGATGCTGCGGCGTGCACACGGTCTAATACGAGCTGAGATGAGGGGGTGTGGGAAAACGATCACAGCGGACTTCAGAGGGAGCTGAGGAAGAATGAGGAAATTGCAGACAGATAGGCTTAATGGTTGTGCTGAGGGAAAAGGTTGCAGGGCCAACAGCTGCTAGCCATCCATCTGGACCAGCCTGGCCTGGACCGAAAGGCAGTGACGTATTTAGCTTCAGGGTTGAATGTGCGGGGACTTTCCATTAGAGCTATGCCGGCCACAATTCACAATACATTTCTTAATTCAGGGCTGAAAATAATAAACTTCTTTCTAATTCTAATATTGTTTACAGTCCAAAAAATGTTTGCTGTTTTCAACATCATTACTATGTTTTTGTCAGATAAAACGGAACAAAGCAGCACTTAGGGTTCTGTAAAGAATCCCCACAGTACAAACAGATCATGTTTTATTACTGTACAGTAAAAAAGTAGAGTAAGAGTGTATTCAGACTGGAAAAATCATTTGTTCTGGACCGGGTCCGCTTTATTTGGATCCAGTCTTAAAGATTGCATTTGGTCTGTATTCAGACAGGGAGATTTCTGTTTCGGACCAAAGCTTGTAAACAAAACCATGTGACTAAAGATCTCTTCAGTCATTGGCCAGGAATTACGAGGCGGGTCAAAACAACAAGAGAAAGTTGGAGGTGCAGCGCTTTAAAATCCTTGTCAGGATGGTTAACTTGTTAAAACTTTATATTTCTATGACCAGTTTTGAACGTCAGGAACAAAAATTTTTACTTGTTTACTGTGGAGGCATGCTGCAAGACGGTTACTGGCAAGAAGACGTGCCGTGTGTGCTTTAACTCAGAGGATGTTAGCAGCTGCAGTACTGACGTTGGCTATGAAGGCAGGATGATAAGTGTTTATGACATTTAGATTGTTGGTAAAACCGTGAGAAGCAATGTGGATCATGTAAAAAGTGTTTTCAGATGTTTTAAAATAAAGTTCTAACTAGTAAACAGTTGGACCAGTTATTTCCTCTGATAACACGGCTCACCGATCGCTTCATTCCTAATCTGTTTACGTCCTATTCTGTTTTGGTCCCGTTATTCCACTCCCAGAGCCAATTGTATTCAAACTGAGGAATCTCAGAGCAAACCGAACCTCACTCCGATTGGAAACTAACAGACACTACCTCAAAAGGTGGGTCAGAGAGCGGTTACTGGTCCTGGACCAGAGTTTGCTTGGGTGTATTCAGACTGAAACTTTGTTCCGGATTATTCAGAGGAAACAAACTCTGGTTCACTTAAAGCAAACCAAACGTGTCCAGTCTGAATCCACCCTAAGAGAATGCACATGGTGGAAACACTATGTTTTTAGAGGATAAAGCCCATACAAGTTACAGCTGCACTCAGTGCTGTCTGCATCTTCTTCAATTTCACTTTTGTTAAAATTATGTTTCAAACGTTTCAAAAATTTTAGTCTAAATATGGAACAATTAAAAACATTGAATTATTTGTATTTTACTTCAAAATAAACATAAAATGTCACTAAAAAGATGTTTTACTTAATGGAAGCATCTATTTAATGATTAACTGGAATTAGTCTAAGTATAAGTTTCTCAGTTTAGAATCCTTTGACTGTCAGTCTAATTAACTGTAGTTTGGCTTAAACATTTGTTGGAAAGCACAAGAGGTTTTTGCAATATATTTAAGTGGTGAATTAGGAAAAGTCTGAAGGATGCAATAACAACAACTTCAACTTCTTTTCTTGACTCTGTTGATTCAGTACTTTTACAAAGTTACTTGCATTTTGTCAACTAACTGGTTGCTTTACAATTAGAATATTCATATTTTTTCCACTTGTTCAAACCACACATGACTTTTATCTGTAAAATATTCTCACTCCAATCATCTTTTGATCTATTTTAAAAGTATTCCCAGTGTTTTTTTTTAGTTATGTTTATGCTGTTTTCAGACAAAATAAAAAAAAGCCTGTCATTTTCTAGGACTTAGATTCGGCAGAGTGGCAGTAATTCATTAGAGATTCACCACAGAGGTGTGAGTGGGACTAATGGCGCAGAGCCCCTCTGCCCCCCATTGCTTCCCCTTCCTGTTCCTGAGAATTCTTTGTTTACACTTTGTCCTACTAGCTTACAGCCTCTCACAGCCCCAATTTAACAGTATAGCTGCAACAATATAGGAGGTATCCAGCCGCACAGTTTTGACCCAGATGCCAGCTTAGACGAGAAAAACAAAGATGTACACAGATCTAGCCATCTAGAAGTGGATGCAACAGAATGGAGCTGAGTAAGGAGTCTGTGGCCCACCGACTGTAGCTTCCATATCACTGCTACAAGCTTTACAAAGTGCATTTTTCTGTCTGCTCCTAATTCACAATGACTTGAATTACAAAATAATCTGAAACGCATTTTTGAGTTTAACTTTCTTAAGACAAATTCCAGACAAAAAACAAGATTTTCCTCTGAATTGGTCTTCAGAGACAGCAAACCTTTCTTTACACACAAAATTCTTCAAAATAAAAGTCTTAGCTGACCACAGTCCTGCATATGATACTCATTTCAGGTGGAACACAGTCCAGATAAATGTCCAGAGGAAATCAGTAGCGATTAAGCAATGAAAGAAACATTATCCATTCAATTCTGATCTCATCCAAGTGAAGGGATATTGGGAAAAGACTAAGTACCCCTGAACGACTTTGATTCATTTTGGATTTACTGTGGATCCTGCTGTTGATGCTCAATCATGGAGCAGTAAAGTAAACAGAAACTGAGCTTCTCTCCCTGTCTCTGGTTTGTGTTGCTGATTTCTCAGAGTGGGGGGGTGAGAGCTGATGAGGTGAAATACTCTCACTGCTTTCCTCTGTGCTCTGATCCTCACCTTCACCTGTCATGTGAACAGACACCCAGCTCTTTGCCTCACCCTGACGTGTGTGCGTGTGCAGAAAAGAGGAGTTTGCAGTGGTGCGTGTGCACAGAAGTCCCGCTTGACTCACACTCCATAACCTCACTGTGGTCTTACACAGCAAGCCTGCCATAAATCAATGGCCAGGATCATGTCTGCCAGTTAGACTAAACAAGAGCATTTGTGATGATTTGCTCTCACTCATTAATCATCTTGACAGCTTGAAAAACACATTTCCCCTTTAATGACTGTATTTGGATAATCAGCTCTGTTTCCCTTCCTGCCCTCTGTGGCTCTCCTTTCCCTCATAACCCCACCCAATTTTCTTTCTTCTTTTTTTTGGCACTAAGCGGTCTCATAGGCTTGTGGGTATCTTATTAGTACAGGACAATGCAGAGAAGGAGAACTTTTTGGGGTTCGGCTTGGTTGTGGGGGAGTGGTGGTGAAAGAAGTAAAAATAATCATTCTGTCCATGGAAAAAAAACTTTTCCACGTTCACTCGAAAAACCACAAGGCTTGTGCTAATAAAAAACCTGAGTACTAACACTGTTACAGAACTGCAAATTCAAACAGAGAAGCTGCTTTAGCAGCCAAGATTAAGCTGAGACTGTACGCAGGATTTCAAATTACTCAACATCTTGTACTTGATGAGTGTGGTGAATTAAGTTCCAAAAAAAAAAGAACAAATAAATGAACAAAGCTCGAGCATTAATCTGCATGAGGATGGATGTTACTGCTTAAAAGAAATCAGGCCTTCACCACTGAATCAGCAAAATCTACAGGACATGAAAAGCTGACAGAAGAGGAAGATATGAGAATTGAGAACTTGGGTTCAGGTTTTGTTGTTTTCTAGTTAATTTAAGAAATGTAACCCCTCACCGCTGCTTAGCTTCAGGAACCTGAACTTGTCTCTGGTTTTGTGTTTTTTCTGTTGCTCCTCCAGGTCCCCTTCTCCCAATTATTGGGGCATCTGGAATCTGCCCTTTTGGGGAGGGGTACTGTAAGGATTTGGAACTTTAGTTTGGGTTTTTGTCATGTTCTGGTTAATTTGTTAAGTGTTTAAGTTTTCTTTCACCAAGCCCAGTCTCCGGTATTTTTATCCTTTACCAACAGCTTCTGACAGAAGAAGATGATGATCAGAATGTAACTGGCAGTCTTTTGTCATTCATAAATGTCCCACAAAGATTTAAAAACACAAACTGTGACCAAACACACTTTCCTGTATTGCCTGGAGTCATTAGAATGCCCACAACGTCTTACAGGGAAAGCTGCTGACATAAGGAGAGAGTAACGGCTTGGATCTGCAGTCCAGTATGAACAGAGACATCACTGTTGTGGCAGCATCTGAGTTTCCCTGCTGACACAGGGAAGGAATAAAACAGACATAAGTGCCACAATGCTGAAAGTGAGAACCTCATTCCCAGAGGAGAGTCCAAACTGGGAAACATAAGTAAGTTGTCAGCTGGAGCATGAACCGTGGTCGTCACTGATGCTGCTTGTTCCCTGCCAAAGCACGTTTGTTGGAAGTGACATCTCTGTTATGATCTTCCAGCTTGGCATCAAATTGAATCCAGATAGGCATGCGGTCCACGTGCTATTGATGGAGCGTTGTATTATAACTGAAATGTTCATTTCTCTATTGGTGATTATGAGCAAGTGGCTTACCCCACTGAACCCTGGACAGACAACAGTCCGTTTGAGGGCTGCCAAGGTCAGGGTTCATGAAAATGAAATCAGTGGCACAACTTCTATATCTGAACATGGACAGCTGAGCTGGAAGCTTTTCTTTGTTACAAAATTATTTCTTAACAGGCTATAGGAATAATTTAGGTTGCATGACCCCCATTTTTTGTTATGTCCAGAATTCCTCCAAAGAGATAATATGGTCTACCTGTTTTTTCTCTAAATATATTTGATGTATTGTTATAAATTACATTACCTGCTCTTGATGACAGAAAAATGGAGCCCCCAACTTCCATTCCTGAAATTAAAGTAAACCAGAAAAATGTTGCAATTCTTCAATTGACCAAAAAAGGAGCAAAAGTTTTTACATCACCTGTTTTGATTTTTCTTGGAATTTGTTGTTGGACATATTCCCTATGCATTTATGTATACGTATAATTATATGACTCCTTTAGGTCTTGCAGTACTTCACTTTTCACCATCACCATTCCAGAGAAGCAAAATCTTTAGTGATAAAAATCTAAATATTGCGATTTATGAGTGATGTTTAAGGTCAAAGGCAAACAAAAGTAAATTCTGAAAGCTGTAAAACATCTAGTGCAAACATTTTAACAAAAAACCTGATCTGAAGTCCAAAATATTCTGAGGGAGTGGTAAAAGAAAACTCAAATGAATTCCACACGTTTTTTATTGCTGTCTTTAAATGACTAAGGCTTCTTGTAAAGACTGATTTAAAATGACCAGACTTCAAACTTTTAGCTGCTTAAACTAGTTATAACAGTTTAACTTTCTATAGCACAATAAATCTGGCATCAACAAAGAGTTAAACCCGTGAAAAAAAATGGCCATAACTTCTTAGAAGCATCACTACAACAAGGAAGCCAATAAAGTTAAACTTCTCCAGCTTGAGGCCCGGTCATACCTCATACTGCCTACACACACTATTATGTTACCCTCAAGTGCTTTTGGGAAAAGCTCAAACCTGTTCCAATCAGCATGGCTTTTATCTGCAGAATTCTCCAAGGACGTGAGCCGTGTTGCCATATAATCATCAAACAAAGGTAAACTGAAGTTTGAAATGATGCAGAAAAGAAAAAAAGAAAGAACTGTTCTCACATTAGATAGTTAAAAACACAAACAATGGTGAGAAAAGGTCATTAAGATGGGAAGCGTTCTTGAACGTAAAAAGAAAACGGACCTAACAAGTGAATATTAGTGAAAAACATAATTTCTATGGAGCATAATCCTTAATAGCTAATTGGATGGAATAGAAACAATTCTTATCAAAAGAATATTTTTTAAAATATTGTTGGAAAAATAGGAGGGCAATTCTAAACTGACCTCTCTTTCTGAATCTGATCATTTTCACCTCTGTGAAATATTAAATTAGAAAAGCTGGAGTTGAAGGATTCGTTTCATGGGAAGCCAAAAAGAAGAACATATCAATTGTGCAGATAAGTAGGGCAGTTTGTTAATAGACTTTCTGTTACTCCTTTGATTTTTGTAAAACTTATTATTCAACTTTTTCACTTTCATATGTAGGGTTTTAAATTAGGATTTGATCCTAGGGGCTCTAAAGGTTAAGACTTAAACTGAAGTCATGCTGCAGCTTTGTTGCTCCTGATAATGTCATAAAAAAAAATGCTCCATCCATTACTCATGTTTAACTGAAGTTAAAAAAAATCAACCCAAAGGGTTATCCAGGATGGCAGAATTTCATTCTCAGTGTGCAGTATACAAATCATGAAAACCGCTTTAAGAATAAAACTGTTAGATTGCTGTCAGAAGCTGTTAGATTAAAAATAACAAGTCCACTTTTTGGAAATTTTATTATAACTTAAAATAATTGGTAAATAATTGGTAAAAGCTGTTTTCATGTCAAGTGTTCAATGTAAATATATGTTCTTTTAAATTTCTTTTTCACTTGTGTTGCTTTTTTAGGTA
Organism: Adrianichthys oophorus; assembly: GCA_036245035.1. Classification (NCBI taxonomy): domain Eukaryota; kingdom Metazoa; phylum Chordata; class Actinopteri; order Beloniformes; family Adrianichthyidae; genus Adrianichthys; species Adrianichthys oophorus. Next base: position 3,992,525 of record BSAI01000189.1, on the reverse strand, counting down.
GATTTTTCCAAAGTCCAGAACAGTTATGAGTTCCAAACATGAACTGTTTTATGTAAAGTTCTATTTTATCAACTTTAATTAGAAGTTGTTGTTGGTTTTAAATATTAATTTTGAACTGAGACAACTGAGTAATCCCCAAATGGACTCAAAAAGATCTGATCTAGCTGACTTTTTAGACATTTCTCAGATTGCTAAATTGTTATTTTAATCTTTAAGAATATTGTATTTTTTAATTCATGCACAGATAATCAGCTCTGGAAACTTTTTGACATCATTTTATTGTTGAAGGGTTTCATTTCCTTCTCTCAAGCAAACTCTACTGTACATGGAAGTTTGGAATGGCCCCTTTTTCCACAGAGAGTGTTTCAGCATGGCTGCCTGCAGACATGAATGTGAGAGGACTTGAAAACAGACGTGTAAAAGAGTCAGTTTATGTGGAGAAATGAAGCAGAGATTGTGTGACAGGCCCTGATGAGGGATGTGTTCACGCCATCTGGGCTGCTTTAACACTGCGGTCACTGTTGGATGCCGAAGGCTCTGTATTGTGTCCTAATGTTAAACACAGAGGTGGTAGTCATGGAGTTGAGGTTAATGTTTTGTGTTCAGAAGACACGGCAAGCAAAAGAGAGAAAGGCTTAGGAGCCTTCCTCTCCATCCAATCTGTCATCAGCGATGGTGAGGCCAGGCAGGGCTGGCGTCTAATTGAAGAGCAGCTCCACACCCTGTCGTCATTAATCACCCAGCCTGTCAGCCGCTGCTCTGGACCTCACAGTGGCACTCTGCACTGTCTCTGCTCTGACGCACAGAGGGGAGAATATTAGCCCCTCCATCACCAGCACCACTAATGCTGCTACAACTACTCTGATTACTTCTGTCACTCTGGCACCATCACTGTGGAAATCAAAACCAGGATTAAAGCTTTTATTTACCTCAAAGAGAAGCTAAATGTGTACTATTAAAGTATATGTTTGTGAAAAAACAAACATGCATTCATGCTTATTTGAAAAATTGCATTTGTTTGTCTTTTCTTTTAACTCTTATTTTGAAGAAAATAATGTCACAAAAACTGATCTATGATCAGTGAGCTATTTCTCTTTTTTAGAGGTTGTTGCTAATGCACTGATAATTATAGAAAATAAATTTGAATCAAACCAGACTTAGAACAGATTAAAAGCTCAAATAACTAAAAATGTTAATTCAATACAAAGTGAAATACTGGATTTAGGTTTTGCCTGAATTCCTTCACTACTCACTACTTAGGGAGAATTCTTCCCCTACCACTGCGGCTTCTCCCTACAACTCTCCAAATGTAGGGGCATCTGAAGCTTTAGTGATGTCCGAACTTGTTTTTTAAAGGGAAGGGGTTGGAACTTATGGCTGCCTCCCTCCACCAGTAGGGTGATCCGCGCTGTGATGAGGAGAAACTATTCAAGTGGGTGTGCTCTGAAGTACAGAAGATGACATTTAAATGTAAGTAATGACTTTTTGTTTTAGCATGACTTTTTAAAGTTGATGTTGTTACGCATTGTCCGAATGCTAACGTGGATGAACTACTAATGATGCCATCGAGTGGTAGTAACGTCCAAATTTGAAGTGAAACTTGAACTATAAACAGAGTTTGCCATTTTGCCGAGGTGTCCGACTACAATTCCAAAATCGAGTTCCCTAGAGCAGTGTTTCCCAACCCTGGTCCTCAGGGAACACTGTCCTACATTTTTTCATTCCAACCCAGCGCAAGCACATCTTTTGGAAACCATCCAAGTAGTTAATATCAAAACACAGTGAATTCATAATAGTCTTTATAAAAGGTTCATATTATTCGATTTTTACTTCTAGATATTGCTGATGTCCTATTTGCTGTTTAAAAAGAAAGTAGTAATCACAGTGTCTAAACTGCTTTTAAAATGTAGGGCACTACTAGTCCTGCGCTATAGTTTTTTTTAGTAGTTTGAAGGGAATTTAGATATAGAGTTAGAATTTGCTCTCTAAAGCTTAGATATGCAACAATACATTGGTATTGTAGAATTTAAAGGTTTTAAATTTCTTTCAACTTTTAAAGTGCAAATAGATAAAGTTATTTCTTCATATATATGATCACACTTTGAATATGAAAAGACCATGTATGAACTGGAGCCAAAACCTCCAGTTTTCTTTGAATTTATCATTTGTATTGCCACAAACCCATTGAGACTCACCTTCCGTGTAATGCTGCCAGAACAAAAGACTGAGGCTGAGCAAACACGCACGCAAACACAGGTGACATAAATAAAAAGCGAGTGTGTATTGACTCAGCTGCAAGAGAGTGGGGGAAGAAGATAGATGGAGAAGATTGATGAGTGCCAGGATCGGGAGAATAGTGAGGCTTTGATGAACGAGTGTAAACTGGCAACAGTGGAATTAATTCCACCTCCTTGGCAAGATTGAAAGTCCTCCCCTCTGCGTGACCTCTGGCTGGAATTATCTTCACATCCACTCCAGAGTTACCACTTCTAGCATTTCAAAGAAAAGACTGGGAAATGGTCCTTGCTCCTCTTTCTAGCTGTAGTTCACCAACTCAGCTGTAGGGGGCAGCATAATCCATGAGAATTTCAGTGAAAGAGCAACAGAATGCCACACTGGAAAGTGAGCAGAACACCTCCGTACCCTTGACCTATTTTGTCTACTTCACAAATTCCACCACAGATGAAACAGTAGGAGAGTGAGTCCATCCTTCCTCTGACGGGAGGTTGAAAGAAAAAATAAGGAAACAAAAATAAGTGCCCCCGAAGAAGTAGCCAGTGATCAGGGCACAGTGACCTTGCTGGTGGGGCCCAGGCTGGATGTGGTTTAGGAGGGTCATCCATTTTCTTAATGGTGCTGTCAAGTGACACCTGTGCTTGCCTCTCCTCTGTCTGAAGTGCTAATGAACCGCGATGGTGGAGGAGTCTGGGAGTCGGGGTCAAAAGCTTCCCTGGAGACTTGTGTTTTGATGCTCTGCGCCTCCTACACCCTGTCAGCCAAACAGAGACAGCCGAAACACTCCTAATATCAGAGGTGGGATTTTGAGAAAGTTCAGTGTAAAATTCCCAGCTCCATGTCAACACTGCTGACTTCTGTAAAATAAAGTGCGATGTAAAGCAGAAGAAAAATGGCTTCTAGCAAAAGCCCGTTCCACGTTCCCTGTAAAAAAAGAAAAAGCTTGCTCCTCCTCGAGGGACATGTCAGCACTTTGATTAATATTTCTGTATTAACTGCCTCCCATTGTCATCTACGGTCTTTGTTTAGCGGTCCAATCCGTCAGAGCGTGATGGGATTCTGGGCCAACACCTCCCTCAGGTCATTATTGAAGTTCCAGTGACCCAAGTGGCCTCTCCACACCACCATCCACTGTGCTGAGGAAGCCATTTTTAACCTCACAGGCCGGCATCAGCAGAGAAAAGCTGCACTCTCAACAACAAAACCAGTGTGGGTGAGGACAGGAAGAGGAGGAGGCATAAATGTCCTCAGAGACTAGCTAACAGGGCTAATGTGACCCAGGCTGCCCTCTGTGGGACAGCCCTGTCAACTGAAATGAGCCATGAAATATTACGCAGAGCCACATATAGAGCGTCTGTAAGAGCCATAATGATAGATAGCCTTTGATAAGTGCAGCGCTGCTCTCAGAAACGATTTACAGCATTTGCAGAGGACAAACAACCTACTTAAATATAGAACTCAAAGAGGAAAAAACAAGGTACAATGCAGTCATGTATCATTTATTTAACAAAATAAGATGTTTTTTTTTTGTTGGTCGGACAGCACAGCCATCATTGTGTTTTATTAATGTCACTTTTTATTTCTTATCTCTGAACCTTTTGCATAAATCAAATTGCTAACCCCTTGTAGGCTTGAAAAAATATTACATCTTTGCATATTTACAAATAAAAATATTTGCAACGTTCAAGATAATTCTCAAGGACATGCAATCCTCCAGAATCTTAAGTCGAGGAGGAGAAACCAAACAGCCGAGGGGAAAGAAGATCTCCAGAATAAATCCTCACAATCCATCCACATTGTGGTGCAACATTTTTATTTATAGAGTGTATGATAGGCATAATGGTAATATACTAAAATCATCTCTCCCATTCAGAATACTTCAGATAAAATGTATGTGGATAGCAAACATTTTAACTCAACCCCTCCTATCCAAAGATGAATAACAAGCGCTGGAGTGAAAAATAAATACACTTTTGTTTTTTTTGTGGGGGGGGGGGATTTAAAAACAGATTTAAAAAACTGAAGACTGTTCTGATAATCCCTCAGCTTTGTAAAATTCAAACTCCTGTTTCTTGCCGGTGAAGTCTGACAGTTCTCTGCTGCAGACTATCCATCACAGGCTTTGCCTTTGGAGCACCAGTCACAATCCTGAGGCAAACAGTATCCCTGGCAGGCAGGCCAGCAGGCGCGACGCCCTGCACTGAAGATGACCTCCGTCTCAGGAGCCCACCTTCAGGGCTGCTCTACAGTCCACGCTGATGCCTGCAGTCTGTGGGTGTTAGCAGCATCTCAAATATCACTGGTATCCCAAGGCTGAAGCTGAGCCCAGTCTCTGGCTGTAGAGGGCATAAGGAGAGTAATAGGGGGAGGAAGAGGGGAGGGACGGCATGGGGAGACCTGGAGCGCCAGGTAAGTGGGACTTGCTGTAGGGATGGTAGCGTGCCAGGCCCATGCCTGGAGAACCTCGGAGTGAGAATGAACTTGGCAGGGCACTTGGGCTGCTGGGTGGGGGTAAATGAAGATGGCATGAGGCCGTTGATGACACTGATGAGGGGTAGGCTGACAGCAGCTTACTGTCCACCATCCCTGGCAAGGCTGTATGGGTGCGCAGGTGAGCTAGTAGCTCCTCTGATGTGGCAAAGCGCTTGTCGCAGGGACCCGTGACAGAAACCCAGTTACAGGCGTGGGGCAGCGGCTCGTTGGGGACCATGAAACCATATGTGTAAAGGGGGTGGGAAAGAGAGGGGGTGGTGCTGGAGGACAATTGGCTAGAGTGCAGGGAGTGCAGGTGGTGTGAAGGGTAAACCAATGGGAAGCCAGACTTAAGGCTTGATGAGTCATGAACACATGTGGAGCAGTTGCTGCCCCCCAAGTGGGGGGCACCGGGGTAACCTAGGCAGTAGGGGTCCCGACATAAACCTTGCATCAGAGATGGAGGAGAAGCTCCAGTTAGCGGGCTGGAGCTGGGGTGCTTTCCTGGAAGTCCTAAGCCCAAGCTGGACTTTGTAGGATCCAAGCCGGAAACAAACTGCGACGGATAGCCAGCATAGGCTCCGACGATGGATCCATGGTAGCCCATGGTGGCTGGGGGCAGGGGGAAGACAGAATGTCCAGGTTTGAAAGGTGAGACTGGTGCGATGTGACCAGATCCCAGCCCTGATTGTGAAGACGACTGCAGATCTGTTTTGCTCTCCGGCCGTGGGCTGCTGGAAGAGCTGGCGTTGCTGGAGTTTGCACTTGCCCGTACTTGGCTGGAGTTGGCTATCTGGGCCCCATCCATCCCTGATTTAGCTGCATCTGAGTCTTTTTTGCCAGAGCTATTACTGTTACTGTCTGAGCTGGCGTGCTCTGGACTTCCAGATTTGCTGTCCATGATTGGGGCCTGAGAGTGTGATGAGGGCTGTGTGGAGGGGGAATGGCTTTGTCTTTGGGACTGGCTCTGACTGTGCAGAGGGGGAGAGGTGGAGCTGGGTGACCGGGAATGAGACGGAAAAGATGAGCATGATGTACTGCCTCCATTGGAGCTTCCACTTGGCACCCTGAAAGCTGCCTTATCCCCTTTGGTCACCAGAGCATCCTTACGAGAGTCGCCTGATGACTTGGAGTAAGGCTTAAAGCTGGATTTGTCATCCAGAGTTTGGTGCTGCTCTCCGGATTTAGATGACCGGCTGGACGATTCCTTGTCTCCATGACTGCTGGAGGAGAGAGAGGCCAGCTTGGAGGAGGACGGTGGGTCGGGTTTGCCAATTTGAGAGCAGGTCTGCGCCAGCAAAGCCAAAGGACTCTTTTTGGCATCCAGCTGAGGAGAACAAGACGAGGAAATGAATGAACTTCTTTTGATGAAAGTTCATTATTGTCTAAATATAAATATTATCAGCCCTTAAAAATGCGAAAGACAAATTTAAATTTACAACAAAAAGTGGGAAAAATTTACAGTATTTTTATTTACCTACAAACTGTTTAAAAAAATCACATGAAAGCTGTAAGAAGCATTCTGACGTAAATAAAAGATGACACACAAAGGACAGCGAGGGGGAAAAAAGAGAAAACAAACAATAAGCTCCATCTATCTCCCCAAAATCTGTAACTTGAGTAAATTATACATTATTTTCTCTGTTTTAGTAATAAAACAAATTGCTAATCTGAAGTTTAGTTTTGTTAATGGCTATTTTTAAAACGTGTTTCTGTGCGTAAAAATACCTCAAAGTAGCTTATTTCTCAGTTACTTTCAAAACACTAATAAATAAAAAGACTTAAATTGAGGGGAGATTTTACAAACGCAGACATAGATGGAGAATGATTCAGTTTCTTAAGCTTGTTTCTTACTTCAATGCTGACCGGCGCGGACGTGAGGGGCTGGAGATACTCGGGGTGAAGCAAGTGGCCGCTGTGCGCCGTCAACATCTTTACAATCCGAATGGGGAGCCTTTTGGCTTGGCGTGAGGGGTCCGATGGGGATGGGAGGGAGGCAGGTGTGAGGGCAGGCAGACTTTCTGCTCCTCCTCGGCGCGGGTCTCCGCTGGGGTCGGTGGCGCTGCGCTCCCGGGAATGGCTGCGTAAAAGCGGCTCAGCTCCAGCGGGAGGATCTCTCATCTGGTTTTGGACACACGCAGGATCGAAAGCAGGTGGGCGCGCGGCTCACTTTCTTCTACCTAGACATTTCGTGCCAAAAAAAAACCAAACTTCAACAGTAGACAATGCGGAAATCCCAAACAGCAGTGCGCAATGCGCGTCCTCCGGGTCAGACCCAAGCTTTCTCTAGAGGATCTAATCACCAAATCGTCATCCTTCAAAACAAAAACAAAAAAATCCACTAATGAATCCTAGAATCTTATTTATCCCGCACTTGAAACACTAAGCACAAAAACTCCCCGCAAAAAATCGAGTAAACCCGCAGAGGAAAAGGGTGCGACAGTCCTCCGGAGCGGTCGATACTCTCCCACTGCAGCAACCTTCCAGTCCCTCACTTCTTCCACATACTGAAGATGTGGTGGGAGGGATTTCAAAGCAAGCAGCCGCCGTCCAATCACAAGTGTTGACTTTCACAGACAGGGGAGGAGCAAGAAAGGGGGCGTGGCTTTCTCCCAATCTTGCACTGATGCTTAAGGGCTGTAATGTGGCTGGAAATCTGTGTCAGTGACCTCCAAGAGCCACATACAAGCTGAACGCTTAGGTGGCTATCAAACATCACATTACAGATCTAACAGCAGCTGAAGAAAACAACACAGGAAACTGTCATAAGGCGTGCAAGGAAACATTAAGGGGAGGGGATGTGTTTGATTCAAAATAATAACTTCCAGTCCTTGAGAATGCTTGGTAAAAATGTCCTCATTCAGTGAGTTTTAACCAAGCACAGATTATTTGTTTCTGAATTTAAAGCCAACCTGTAACAGCCTCAAACAACCACTGGCGGCTCATGGCAAAAGGAAGCAATGTTCTATTTACACTCAAGTTAAAAAAGTCAAACTGCACATCCATCCATTTTCTTAACCTACTGTATTCTTTTTGGGGTCGCAGAGCTGCCAGAGCCTGTTCTGGATACTCTTGGGTGAAGGTGGGGTAAGGCCTGGACAGGTCGCAAGCCCATCTACACACACACACACACAAATAAATAAATAAAAAAGAAGAACTTATCTATAGAGGAGTTTCAAAAAGTTTTCTCTAGTTAATTGCTTTTATTTATCAGTCATGATTTTATTGTTTTCAAATCATTTAAGTAATTTCCACATATTAAGGTGTTTTGTATGTTTTTAATATGCTTTTATAATCAAAATGGCTCCCTTTAAACTTTATTGTTTCACAAGAGTAGAAAACATGCTCGAGGATTCATTCTGCAAATGTCAAAAAAAAAAAAAAAAAAACGCACAAAAAAATCCTGCCAAGGTGGGATCCTATCAATACTATCATACTCTACAAAGGACAAACATCACACATGGAGATTAGAAAGACTTTTTAGATGAAAGATTTCATTGAACACTTTCATTCAAAGAAGCATTCTGAAAATGTGCCTAAAGGGGAATTTTTACTGATATTTCATGTGTAAAAAGACTGCGTTTGCAGCTGTTTAAGTTATTTAAAAAATGTCTCTTAATGGCAAGGGTGAATCCCTCCAAAAAACAAATCTATGAACAAATAAAAGATTTGCAAAATAGTTGCTGAGCTCTTAGACTACAGTCCCAAAATGCCACAGCGTGGAGACCAAAATGTACGTTTTTCAACAAATTTGGCAGGTGGTTACGGCGGGAGTTGCAGTGGCCACAGAGGTTTTCAGAAACAGTTCGAATTTTACAGCAACCAGATGATTTTTTTTTCTAAAAGTTGACATCGGTCAGTGGCCACTCATGCAATTTTCAAGGTCGCGTGGTCCAGTGACAGGCGGGGATGACGTTATTACAAAATCTGCCAACAGCAGAAGTTTTGATTGGACGATGTGTAAATGTCTCCGGGCAGTGGCTGTCCGTATCAAGTGCCATTGGCTGCAGAAAGAGGGCCCTTTTGTGCGCCTGTCTGCTGCCGTCTACATTCATGACTATGCCCAACGATTGTAAAAAAAAAATGAACAGCAGAATTAAATCTGCCGATGCCTCCCCACCGCGAGGAGGCAGTTGTTTTTGTGACCTAGCATGAGCTGCAAGCTAGTTCTGGTGGCTACATAGCTTTATAACTGTGTTGTCAATGGTTGATCAGAAGTTTCCTTTTGCAACTGGTCATTTATTACCTTCTAAGGCTATAGGTTTTCTACAATGGGATGCTTCTGCAAACTGCAAGTGTATCAAGTTGTACAACCCAAGACGGCTACTGTTTATCTGCAGCAGAAGGACTATGAAGTCAGTTCAGCCTCACTCAGCAGCATCACTGTCTGACCTGTCATCATTAGGCTTAGTCGTCACTCATCGCCCACGCTCTGCCGCTCACGCTTCAATGACCCGCAGGGTTTTAAGTGTACGTGAACTGAAACGCCGCGGTTCTAAGTGCTGTACAGTTTTCCTTTGAATCGTCTGTTTTCTTAAAACTGTCTGTCACCAGCTCAGCCTTCAACCCGTAAACAGGTGAGGCATAACAACTGCTTTCTCATTGCAAGGTTTAAAGGTAAAGAATGAGCTTAAATGGGATTTCAGTCGTTTTCCTCTGTTTTTTTTTAATTACGCCTGATGATGTGATGCTTATCACATTGGGATTCTTTGGATTTGACTTTTGCTCACCATGCAGTCAGTGACTTGTTGGTTGAGTGTCACTGCAGAGTAGGTGGGGTTGCATAGGGAAGGGGTGGTCAAAAGGAAACCAAAGAGGAAGGCTCTGGGAAAAAACAGACAAAAGCGGTAAGAGAATGAAACGAGGGAGGGCTCAAACAACAGGGAGCAGCTCCTTTTTTATGTCCCCTTGATGTAGGCTGGTAACAGCTGTTTTGGCGTGTCGATGACTGATGGCTGTTTCCTGTTGTGGATATTTTAAAGGGACAGATTTGCAGTTTAAGAGGTTTCTCAGCATGCCCGGGACCTTCTGGCTCTGGAGCCATTTCCATACCTCTCTGTGGTTTTCTCAAAGCTGTTGGTATGGCTGGAAACGGCGGGCGAATGAAACCTCCAGGGTGATTCATGGGTGCAAAGGAGGACCCCACATGCCCCTGTGATCCTGTGATTTACAAAGACTGTAACGGACACCGCAGCTCTGTGGCTAGCTTTAATTCATCCTCAAGTTGAAAAGCTTGACTGCAAAGTAAATATATGATGGTGACATTAGGCAGCCGAATTCTTCAAGCTTGGCCTGAGCAAATCCTTGTGTGCTCATTTGTCTTTGCTCTGTGTTTAGAAGTGCTGAGGTGTTTTGTGGCGCACAGGAGGATTAGCACTCTGTAGATGCTCTGTGTGATTGTTTAATGAGGGGCTGACATTGATGTGAGCTCATAAGAGTCTTGTTTCTTTTTTTTTTTCTTCCCCCCGTCTCTTTTCAAGTTATTATATTTCAACAGGCCTTCAGCGGTGACAGCCAGACTGACGAGCTCTGGCTGAGTGCAGTACTGTAAAAAAGAGAAACAGAGAAACGATAAAAGCAGCAGAGTGGCAGAGGAGGGAAAACCTGTGTAAATAACTCCTATTTAATTATCTGTGACTGACTTATGGGGTGTGTGGAATGGGAACAGAGGCCCGAGGCTGGGGCTCTGCTCTACCCCTTCGCTCCAGCAGTAATAAAACAAAAGAGAAAAAAAGTGGATTAAGACAGTTTCATGGGGTGTAGCAGACATTGCATTTAGACCCAAACACTTAAAAAGAGCCTCACAGGCAACATTCCAGGCAGGACAGATTGTTGAAACAAGGATTTCCTTGAGCTGAAAGGTCCACAAACAACATCTACACAGTGTACTTAATGTATTCACACTTCCTCATTTGTCTTTCTGTGGCTGCCTCTCCCTCTATCTTTGACATACACGTAATAATCCTTTCACAGTTGAGTGTGCGTGCACTCAAATGTGAAAATGTAGCCTGTGCGTACACAACATAAACAGACAGGCCTTGCTGTACGTGATAGCATCTTAAAAGTGTTTGAAGTTCTAGCAGAGTAGCATCTATCTGCCTGCCTGCATGGTGAGTCTGCGTGTCAGAGCTGGAGCTGCCTCTGACAGCCTTATCTCTGCAGTTTAGGTGGGAGATTGTCTCTCTTGTCAGCTCATCACGTCTCGCAAGCTAACGCTCTTATCCACTCTGCCTACCTGTCGTCTATCTGTCTGCATTGTAATTATGCCTGAATAATAGGCGCACAACCCCCCCCCCAACACCGTAGCATGTTCCCAGATTGGCACTTTTATTTCCGTATCCAACACATCGCAGGGTTCCGCTTTGTTGTATTCTCACTACACCTGAGATGCATTTGCAGACAGGCACGTAGGCAGTACGACGCCCACACCCGTGCTTCCTCAAGTCCTCACTGCACGCTCTGAAAACAAAGCTGGTATTGTCCTCTGAGCGGGGAAGTTATCGAGAGCACATGGAGATGAGGGGAGAAGCGGGCCAGACACCGTCTCCGTCGAATCAGATCGTCCAGCATTGTTGTGTGAAATTCAAGATGACATCAAAACGCCTTTTTTCCCCTTGTTGGTAAGATTACGGAGGGGGCTTGTTTTGACAGCCATACAATCAAGGTATTCACAAGCTGGACCCGTGACAGGACTGGCAAAAGGAACAACAGGCCTGGCAAGAGAGAATCTTCCCAGCTCATTCCTCACATTTGCTAAAGTCAGTTTTGCTTCCTCAAGCTGTGGTCAGAGTCTCTGCCTGCATGTCTTTATCATCAAGGCTTTGTTAGGAGCACAGCGGCTTGGAAGACACATTCTTTCTCCAACTTTCTCTTTGAAATGGTTCCTATTTTGACAAGTAAGCAAAGTTGATTTTAAAATGGACGGCAAAATGTTGGTTTCTGGCTGGAGAACAGCATTTTGGTAATTACAGACACCAACATTTCTGCCAAACATAACCCAGGAGTTGAACTCCAACAACTGCCAGCCTTCACACACAACATAGAACTTATGTAATCAGTCATAGCTTTGATTTTACAAGAGGTGGCATCGCTCAACTAAAACTCATCAGTGTGTGTGTACGTCAGTCACACCTGCCACATCAAACAAGCGCTTACAGAAGCGGCCCGCCTACGGCAACAACCTCTGTATGTGTATGCCAAACTTAGGTTCCGAGTTCACAGAAACCAGCACTAAAAGCAGTTAAAAGAACTGTTGGGTTCCGCAGACTGTTCTTGGAAAACAACACGAGTTACAATAAACAAATAAGGGTATACTTTTCTGAGGAGTCGGAGAGCTGCGGAAAAGGCATTCCAGATGAAGGCATGGGGAGGCCAAAACATTTTTCTCAGCGGGGTCCTTGTGGCAACAAAGCCCCATGCTTGTCACTGGCAGTGATTCACAGGATTGCTTAAACACATGAAAGTGAAGAGCTGCTATTTATCATTCCGAGCCTTCCTCTGAAACACTCAACATCAATGGCAGAAAGTTACACAGAGCCATTTGTTATGCAGACGTGCATTCTCATTTCGAGGGGTGCGCTGAGGCTACAGGCCAAACTGACACTTATGAAATATTTCCCTTGCTGACCTTAGCTACCGCCTCAGCTGGGGATATTAATCCTTTCCTGGCAAATGTTGGGAACACACCGCAACACTCACAACCTCTTGGTGACTATAGAAAACAAAACAGTAGCGAAACTCTGTTTGTGGTCATCATTATTACAGCTTCTGGTGATTTATTTTCTTTTACCATGTTGTGCGCAAGTAAAGGAGCAGAAGCAGGAAGCTGAACAATGCAGAAAATGCCACACACTGATCTGGTCTCAAAAAGTTTTCCTGAATAAGAAGTGGTCCTTCCGTTCCTAAATACAACATTAAATATGGAAAAACTTGAAACATAATGGTTGGAAATGAATACATCAGAATACATTCTGAGTATATCAGAATCTGTCAATGTTCAAAAATAGATACTATCAAGTATCCTACTTGGGCTGTGGAGCAGAGGTCACCGTGTCAGACTTTAATGACTTTAACTGTAGTGAGTACGGTATTGGAGAGCAGCTAAATGAGAACAATGTTTAATAGATGTTGTTATTTAAAGACTCACTCCCATGAAGAAAGTGTTTTTAGTGTCCTTGGAATATAATGTTATAAGAAATATGTTTGGAAAATTAAGTTTAAAACTGCATTTCTGATTATTACCGAGCATCATTGTGAATCAGGAGCAGCTGAAAAAATGACAGACAAATTGATCCATGTAGGTATTTGTTTTCTTCATCCATGCTGGGATCTGGCTTAAAACTGTACGGCTGCATTTTTCATTTTTGTTGCACCAGTGATGTTAGGTTGGGGGTTAAGGGGCTGTAAGCTGGCGGCATCTCAGTTATGGGTAATGGGAAGTGAGGTGAGGTTGCTAAACGCAGACAGTTCTGCCCACAACTTAGAAATACATTTCCAATGAACTCCTGCCGCTCTGTAGAAACTGTCCTAGAAAACTTCACCGTTTTTTTTTTTTTTATTTATTTTGCCTAAACTGGCGCAATTACAATTGACCATTGAGAACACTTTTAAAATAGATTAAAGAAATGATTGTAGTGGGTCTTTGAAGCTTTTTGGGTAAGCTGTTGAGGAAGTTTTGAAGGTTAAATGCCTTCATTACAATGTCTTGTGTTACCATAACACCACCCTCAGCAGGTGGGTGTGCTCTGAAGCACCGAAGTTCACATTTCAGTGTAAGGCATGACTTTTTGTGTTAGCATGACCTTTTTAAAGTTATAAAACCGCTTTTGTTCTGTATATTCAAGCGCTGTTAGCTTCCTGCTAATGTTGCTGACCGGCGACTATTGGTGACATCAACTAGTCGAAGTGATGTCCGAATTCTGAGACACTAGTTTTCCATAACTCTCCGTTTGGAGGGATAAATGTAGGGGACAGGAGTAGGAAAGAATTCAGATTTGGCCCAAGTGTGTGACCTTGAGATTAAGACTGTCATATGTTTATAAAAGATAATATTCTGAAAAGAAAACTGCTGATTTTTTTTTTTGGTATGACCTTATTTGTGTCTGCATTCTGCCATCCACTCCAAGTCAGAGGTGCATTGTAAACAGTTTCTGCAACAACTCCCAGGAACGCACTTTTTTCCTCTCTTTCCGGAGCTTTATCAAGTCTAATTCTCCATCCCTTTCATGCGACAGCAGATGACTTGGCCACAGTTGTTCTTTTGTAAAAGGTCACTTAGCTGCCAGAAAAGACAGAGAGACAGCAGTCTGCTCTCGCAGATCCTGCTGCACCACTGGTGTATCGTAAATTACTCACACAGTGAACAACAACAGGGTGTTGGAGGGCCGGAGGTGAGAAGGGGAGGGAAATGGAAGAGGAAGGAGAAGGGGTGAAAGAATAAGTGCAGTTTTCTTTTTAGTCTGTGGTGATGAATGAGTCTCTGAACAAGGCAGAAAATCCATCATATCACCTTTAATGGGTACACATTTCTGCAGCCATAACTCAGTGCTTAAAAATAGGGAGGGGAGGGTAAAATACGACACCATATATTCATTCCAGCGACGCTTTTACAAGCCCTCCCTGCAGTATAAAGGCATTGATTGCTATTTCAAAGCTCAACGTTATAGTCAGTGAGTGTTGAGTACCTCCAGCTGCCAGCAAGCCAAACAAATGGGGCTCAAAATATTGCTGGCTTCTGCTGAGCAGAAGTCGAGCATTTTGTGGTTCACACTTGGTTTTTCTGCACGGAAACACTTTGGCTTCGCCTTAACTTTAGGAAGGACCATTCATACTGACCTAAATGTCTGTGGCCACCAAGTCATTTAGCTGCTGAATGGAAAATTCTATGATTGATGCACAGTACACAGAGAATGATATTTTTGAAACGTTTGGACAATAAAGACTATTATAAGGTGGTATAGAAAAGTAAAAACATAAAAAAGTATGGTCGTACAGAGGCACTTTGATAACTGCAAGCTTTAAGTATGCTATTTTAAGCTAGAATTTGTTAAGTAATACACAGTCAGTCTTCTTAATTTTCGGACACTTGTAAATATTTTTGGGGTTGCGTATAGATTCCAACAAAATCCCATCCATCCATCCATCCATCCATCCATCCATCCATCCATCTCCAGAACATGTTGAATCCCCCTTTCAGAATCATGGGGTTGCTGAAAGCAAGCTACTATTGGGTGGAGGTGGGTAAACCCTGAACAGGTCACCAGTCTGTTTCAAGGCCACACATGCACACCTAAGAACAATTAAAAGACACCAACTGACCTGTGAAGCATGTTTTTGGACTATGGGAGGAAGCCGGAATAACCAGAGAAAAAACACACAAGCATGAGAAGAACATGTAAACTCCACACAGAAAGGTTGTAGTTGGGATTTGAACCAGGGCCTTAGTGCTAACCACTGCAACACCATGCAGCCTCCCACTGAAAGCGGGTGCAGGAAAATCTTTTAATCAACGTTGAGGTGGGGGCCAGTGGGTACTGCATACTTTTATTGAGGCATTTGATTGGTCAGTTTATAAATTGCATAAATTGCAATAAAGAAAAAATATCATGAAAAAATGTAGGATTAGCAAGAAGATGTTAAACAAAAAGGCAAACGTGCCAAACGTGTAAAAAATATGACTGAACAATAGCTGTTTATTTATCTATTGAAGTTTACGGGATTTTGGCTTCTTGAAGCCAGTGAACACTTTCTATTTAGGACACCAAGGGGGAGGAGTCACCCAGTCCAGTTCTCATATACAGTCAAAGGCCAGAATACAGCAAAGATGCCATTGTTTTTCCTGCACCCTTCAACAACCACCTCCAGTTATCCAGAGTACAGGTGGTCCATTTTTAGCATTCCAGGAATCTGGGTGTCCATAACTGGAGGAGCAGACTTCCTGTCTCTCCATGGTAAAATATTTTATAACATCTTTAGATGTCATTTTATATTGTTACATCGAATATCTAAATACTGAACCAAAACTAAATTAAACTAAGTCTCAGCCAAACGTCAATCATGGTAACAAGTCTGACAAACCAAGCAGCTTTAACATTTTTTAAATCAAGACAGTGAGGGTGTTTTAGCTTGCAGTAGAGCCCAGACTCAGTGTGTCATCTTGGTTGATGCATCATTTCAATGAACTGCAGCAGTCAAAGCAGCATCCACACGTATATAACAACTCCTTGTTAGATTGTTAGCGTGCCAGCAGCTGCTAATTAAAACAAGCCAGGCTGAAGCCTGCTTTGTAGCTCCTGCCAAAAACATGTGGCTTATTTGAGTGGTTTTAATAATTCACATGGTTGTTATGCAAGTCTGACACTTTTGAAGAGAAGTGAGAAAAACAGAGAAACACTTGTGTGAGAGAAGGGGCACACACAGAGGCTTCGGGCTTTGGCAATTTCTGGTTCCCAGCTGTAAATTTAGGTTTGTGCGAGTTACTTTTAATACCAAATCGGTGGCCTGGCAAAAGTTAGACATTTCAGGAGGCCAACAGGGAGGAATTCTCTGCTGAAAGACCAGCTACCCCTCAGGGAGGAGAAAAATGGTCGACAGCAGGAAATGAAAGCACAACACCCTGTTCTTGCATCTGATTTATATACGCGCTCGCATGAAAGGGATGTAACTTCATACAACAATCTGCAAATTGAGTGGAACAGGAGGTAAACCCAAGCATTATGGGAGGTTTGGCCTGTCAGGACTAAGTTTATGGCGAGTGGACTAAAGTAGATGTGTCAGTAGGTGCCTAAACAGTGAACAAATGGAGGAAATACATCATGGTTACTGACAGGGCTCTAAGCCCACAACACATAAATGATGACACAGAAGCGACCCTGTTTGCATGTTGAGCTGTGAAAGTCCCAACTCCTCTCAAATGAAAAACTTGAAAGGGTATTCTTAGAGCCAAGCATTTCATTTCTCCTTTGCATAGCAACACTGCATGTCTCGGTGATCAATGGGAGGGATTCCTAATAACTTTTTATATTTGTTTAGTTGCATTTTTACGTTTCTGCAATTATGCAGTAAACATGCAGCCTGGCATTTTATAAAACAATGTATTGGACATTAAAAATATTTTTAACCACTCAAAACCAGCTGCCTAAATGTTCACACGATTCCAGAACCAGGAGGGGCATTTCCCACCTTAACGCTTTTATGATTTCAGCTTTCACTTTAAGGTGCTAAAATTGATGAAATACAGATTAAACTTGTCACAGCCTGGTAAGACGGATGTAAAAAAGCACAGCTCTGGCCCCAAACCAGGAAGATAGAGAACAACCAAAGCCAACTCATCAAGAATGACCGGCGAACATATTAAATGTTTTCCAAAAGGAAATATTTTTCCCAGTTGGGTTGTATTGTTGCAACAGTTCAAACGCCCTATTGTTTTTGTTTTATTTCATTCAGTTCTTTGCTCTTCATTATTTTTATTTCTTTAAATCAACATCAAAATCGGTCTCATCTACACCAGCAGGTTGTTGATCTCTATTAAAAATCATTTGTTTTTGCAAACCCTGAAACATCATTACCAGAATGCAGGAACTTGATGTCATTGTGATGACATCAAGTTTTTAGTTTTAGCTTCCTTTAACTTTTGATGTTAAAGTTTATCTTCATCCTCTATAAAACATATGCTGCTGGTTCAAACTTTATTTTTACACTAGATTTTGTTTATTTGTACTCTAGATTTAATGTAAAATGCAAAATAAACTTTCCCTTAACCCATACCTTTCAAAGTGGAAGCTACAAAATCGGATGCCAACTTCAGTCTCTTTCAACCTTTAAGTTTTGACAGATGAATCAAAAAATAGAAGTCAGTACAGTTGGTACTTTTTAAATATAATTATAAGGATGAATCCACCATTTGAGCAACAGAGACGGAGGTTGGGGACAGCTTCCAGAGTGACCCTGATTGATGAAACAACTGTCCCCTAGTACCCCCTCAGCGTTGGGCTCAAATATAACCAGCCATGGGGCCCCATCGTAAGAAGAACTGACCCCCCACCCCACACAAAGAGAGAGGAGCCAAGAAAGAGTCGGCCCCAGGGACAAGCACCGGTCGCCGCCCCTAAGCCCCACCCCTGTGGGAGCTCTGATCAGGCACTGACGGCACTGCGGTGGCCAGACCAGCCAGGGTGACCCATGATTGCCTCAGTTGGGACCAAACCTGCCAAACCTCAAGGTCTCGCCCCGATGGTGGACCCCCCCCC
>BSAI01000189.1:3921655-3974471 GCA_036245035.1 Adrianichthys oophorus | reverse complement strand
CCCCCCCCCCCCCCCCCCCCCCCTTCATGCCCACAGTCAGGAGGTGATGCCCAGACCAACCACGGGGCCCAAGAAGGTTGCCCCACCCCGCCCCAGAGCCAAAGAAGGAGTCAATGTGTTATTACGCACTGGTGTTGGGGGTCGGCTGGGGTCTTGGTGTGGGGGGGTGGCTGGGTGCTATCCCTCTTTTTACATTCTATCATCCACCTTAGTAGAGCATGAACACTCACCTGAGCACAGGTGTCAGCTCACCTTTGCACGAACAGAATACGTGACAGAATGAAATGCTTTACTTGCGTTGGTATGTATGCACAAGTATGTGAGCTACAGCTGTATGATGTGCGTGTTGACATGTCTGTATGTGAAGATTTTTGGAGCCAACAGGTGTGTTTTAACATTTGAGTGTGTCTAAACAGGCCCCGCCCTTTAGACTATGATTTAAACTTGACAACAGTCAAGTTTAAATCATTCTTATATCACTCTCATCCTACTCTTTTATCTCACTATCTTCTTCTTATTTCTTCTTTTACGTTCCGTCCAACAACAACAAAAAAGAGTATACAAACATAATCAATCTAAATTAAGTTTAGCCTCAAATACAAAAAGGGGTTTGTACAAATATGTACCTTGTGTGTCAGAAGATTCATAACCCCCTGTTGTAACAGTAAAATCTGTCCAACAAAAGAGGCCTTCAGCTCTCTTCTGTTTGCCCAGCTGTTGGACAGGACATGTTGAAAAACAAAAGTACATATTGTTCCCATTGCTAACCTACTTTACTCCATTGGATATTGGTTAGTTTTCTGTTTAGGTTGAAATAAGGGTTGTGACCTGATCTGAAACTGATCCTTTTTTCACATTTACTGCTTCTGTAGATTATTTTCTGTTTTAGATTACCTGTTGACAGATTAATTAACAGCCAGATGACCTGTCGACAGGTTGTCATGGCAGGAATAATTGTGCGATTCTACTTAAAACTCAACTGAAAGCTGCGCAAAAAATATTTACTTCCTCCTTCCTTTCAAGTCAATAAATCTCTTTGACTAATGATTAGTTTGCTCTTTTGGAACTCAAATACACTGGAAATACCATGAAAACGTGTCATAACTGTCCTAAATATTTTCCTTCAGTTCTTTCAGTTGACAAAATGACACAATTGTTAATTATTTAGCTTTGTAAGCACAAAAAAATGAGAAGTGTGACAAAGGATGATATTCAGACAATTATTCTCCACGGGTTTTTATAAGTATTAAATATTGCAGCTGGTTGCTGAGGCTGTCAGACCTTGATGATCCACTTTGACAAACATTTTTTTGAAGTGATCATAAAAAATGCTAAAGGTAAATACATGATGTGGTAAAATTTCTGAGTTGTTTTTACAGTTGATTTGGGATGTGGGTTCACTTTTGTGACACAAATATGTGTTTTCATACGCACACCTGCAGAGCAGACAGCAATATTTTCATCACTGCTTACTTTATAAAACCTAATTACAAACGCGTGTTTTCTCTCACTTCAAATGTAGATCCTTTTTCTATAGGAAGTCTTCCTTTTACAGCTACAGCTATGATACATTTCTCAAAAGTTTGTTGTTATGAAGACTTGCTGAACAGGAACACATAAGTTACTCTTGATTCAACAAAACAACAAAAACATAAAGTCTTCTTCCACATCTTTAAAAACCCCCTCACACCAGGCTTGTTTTGACAGGATCAGAGTTATTTTCCTCAGAAAATTTCGTTTTATTTTGGTTGAAGCAAAGGCTCATATGAACTCTGAAACAGACAAAAAAGAAAAAAAATATGCCCAGCAGAAAATGTCGGTCAAGGTGACTTTGCTAATGAACCCTGCTGTCAACCAGGACATTGAATACACACAGACTGATAAAGAAAGTAGGCACATAATAAATGGAAAGAAAGTAAAATAAATGACTTTTTTTAGGCATACTGAAAAAGAAATATTGCAAACACAACTGGACAAACTCCAAAAAGTACTATCTATGGACTTGTATAGAAGTTCCCAGATACTCCACTGTACATTGGCATGCAAAAAAATACGATCATGCAGCTAGATTTCTTTGTTCATGATTACATTATGGATGAACCTAATGAAAGTTGTTCTCTTCTCATATAAAGTAAAAAAAAACAAGTTGCCATTTGTTTTTTGTCTGACAAAAACCAAACAGATGAATGCACTGAGGCTTCTAAAAGTGACCCCTCAATTTAATGGAAAATGACACCAAAAAAGACCCCTTTACAGTCACAACCCCATTCACACAAAATCCCACACTGACGGCTGCTCCGCTGCCGAACACTGACACCAACCTATAACCACCAGCAGCAATGCGGGGTCTTGGCCAAAGACACTTTGACACATGGGCGGGCAAGGCGGGAATGGATCCTCCAATCAGAGGTCGACAGCTCTACCTCTTCACCACACAAAGATCTGGAAACATTTTTAAAAGATTAGCGCAATTAACATCATTTCCAAAGGTTCTGCTGTTTCGCAGTAAATGTCTTCCATGATAAAAGAGATAAAGCTCCTCAGCTGTCTTTGTTCTTGATGTTGCTGTCTGGCAAACATAAATAATCACTTAAGCCAACATGTAGCCAGATAAATTCATCAGGCTTTTCTTTTAACTCCCCATATTCACTTTGAAGTACCGCTGTCTTTGATGAGTCAGCCTGAATGACTTGTCAAACCATTCAGAATGACAGCGGTAAATCACTGTAAGTATATCAGTTATTGTGCTGTAAGGTCACAAATCATCTTAGTCATTTTAATAAGGAGTAATTGTCTCCCAGCAGGTAAATCAAAGAGGCAGTGAACATGTTAGTGTTGCTGTCATTGCCATTGTCAGGTTGTTGTTGTTTGGCAGGCTTTTAAGCAGCTTTGCTTCTGTTTTTTCAATTTTTGAACCATTTTTTCCCAAAAGCCTTCATGTGGACATAATCGGTCTCGCCTTTGCTAATTTTTAGCAAAACTATTACAACACTGTAAAATAAAAGTTCATCTATCTTTTTTCTGAACCCACAAATCCCTTTTGGGGTCACAGGGTTTTTGGAGCCACTGCTGGGTGAAGGTGTGTGACACTCTAGGGAGCCAGTCTGTTGCAAGGCCACACACATTCACACCTAGGGGGAATTTAGAGACACCAAGTAACCTATAAAGTCTGTTTTTGGACTTTGGGAGGAAATCGGAGTGCACACATGCACAAGGAGGACATGCAAACTCCAAAAACTATAATGGAAATATTTTCTGCTCGTGTATAAAGTTTTTTTGTTGATCTCCTTTGTCACATCCAATTGATTTGCTATTGAAAATCAATGGGATGTGACACATTTCAATGGAAAACAAATCACATCCCAAAGATTTCACGGTTTGGTGAAAAAAAAAAAAAAACACTTCAAGAAAACAGAATGATTGTTGTGAGCTCTAACAGCAGATGCAGTTTTTCTGCATTCCTTGTCGTTTGCTGCAGCCTTTTTGGTTGTGTTTGTTAAGTGTGGGTCCATCAGGAATTGGCATAGCTGGAAAACGATGCTTACTACTACTCCACCTCCTTCATCCAATGAGCTGAATGTCAGTCACTTTATAAACCTGCCTTACAAACGCAGTCAGATGACTAGTGCTGTCAGTCAAAATACACACAAAGACAAAACATGCAAAAAGGGGAAAATGTGATTGTGGAGAACACATTGATATTGGACATTCATGTCTGAGATGGCAAACAGCAACTTTGAAGATGGTAAAAACAGATCCAGGCAACACACATTTACATGAGTTAAACACATCACAGTTGATCCAACATGCTGCTTACAGCTGTAATCTATACATCCTTTTTTGGAAGAAGATGAAACCCTTTTGTTGCCAACTTCTTTCTGTCACAAAAAAGGCAGAAGGCTGGTTCCAAATGCAGCTGGTTTAATGGATAGACAGGGGCAAAAGCAGAATCCAAGAAAGAGTCAGGGCAGGCAGCAAAGAAGCAGAGACAGAGCAGGGTCAGGTACACAGGAGATCAGATCCAATAATAATGCTTGGTATGTAGGCAGAAAGGCACAAACATCACTTCGCACTGAGTGAAGCCCTGAGCAGTGCTGAGGTGTCCGATTAGGTGACGAGAGTCAGGTGTGCAGTATCCGGGATCTGTGCGCCAGGGAAGCTGGGAGATGAAGTGCCGTCAGTACACTGGAGACGGCCCCTGCCAGTGACCTGAGGGGGGGACAGACTCCTGACACTGTCAGCAAGTATAATTTGTTTTTAACCCTAGTGCCTTTGAAACTATATAAAATGGAAAGCAATCACACAGACATGAAGACAACTGGGACATTTGAGCTCAAAAACAGCTTTTGTATTAATGTGAAAACTTTAGCTAAAAAAATGTTATTTCACCGTCCACAAAAACACACCAGCCAGCAAAGATTTTAGCGTCCCGTCCTCTTCGCATGACTGCACCAGTCACAGGTGACAGTTATATCCCAACAGTGGTAATGAAAACTGCACAGTTTTTTGGGCTGGACAAAAAAGATAAACTAGAACAAAAGTCTTAAATGCAATGAGTAAAGCAGTGCATGAAAAGCTCACAGCTTGTGGTTAGCTTTATTCCTGCAGTGCCTCTAAAATAAAACTGAAAAACTTCTCAGAAATCGAGATTATCAGAAAGTGTAATGCATCTCAAGCTGAAACGTATGCAATTGTCCTCCTTTCAGATTGAAAAATGCCTGCGGGGTCGCCGTCAGGACATTAATAAAGTAGCATTGTGTAAATCTAACCATCATTCTTCTGCAGCTGTAAAACTACTAACGTCACTTTTAACTGAATGCATATGTGAAATGAAAAGTGTGAAACACAGAACAAGTAGCCTTCAAGTCTGTAAGATGATGAAATAAAGTAGATAAAAACTAATTTATCCTCTATCTGATGGATATTACAGTCAATACTAATTACATTTTTATAAAGCTTTTGTTATAAAATGTGAACATCAACAAGGGGGAGCAGGAAAGTTACTATTGAGCAATGTTTTAATAAATTAGGAAAACGCAGAGCCAATTAGGTTTTTTTTTGGCTTCAATAGATCGGTGTGTTTCAGTGTGTCTGGCTTGTATGACATAAACCTGTATCTTGATAAGTTGTATTATTTACAGGCTGAAACTAAAGATAGCAAAAATGTAAAAGGTTAATGAAAAAAAAGTGGGACAACCGGAAAGGTTACATCCAAAAAAAATGAAATGTAGATGCTTCAAAACCCACAATAAAGTCTTACAGCTAATGAACTTATAGCTCACCTGCTATCACAACTAGAGACTGAACTGCTATACAAATACTAAGATACTAAGAAGCCCGAACACCAAGTCAGAGAGGAGGTTATACCGACCTCTCAGCCAGAAATTGGGGTCAAAGCCCCAAGAACTGCTATTGCTGAGCAAGGCAGGAGATCACCAAAAAGATACATTCATGATTAGAATGAAAACCTGTAAACCATGACATGTGTTACAACTGTTAAATGAAGTTCCACCTGAAAGTCATTGAATTAAGTACTTAGGGCAATTCCTCCCATGACAATCACTGACACCAATGAACCACTAGCCTGTACAAAGCATCTACAATCTATGGGTAGATCAAGCATGAGATCCCAACCTCAGGCAATGTAGAGCAAAGGATAAGGTGCTGGAGGAAAGACCAACATGGAAGGACAGATTTGGTTATAGTTTGGTGGATGTAACACCAAGTCATAACTGACTAGGCTGATATCTAGCAATCCTACCAATGGCTAGAAAGTGCTGGCCTACAGGACACCACAGAGGTCACTGAATCAATCCACCACATCACTGTACAGTGTGAGATGCTTGAAGGGAAAGCATACATGGAATGCCACAACCAAGTGGCTTGAAAAGTATACAGAAACGTGTGAGGAAAAAGGACTGGTAATCTGAAGGTCAAGATGGGAAACACCTCTGAAAGTGGTAGAGAACGAAAGAGCAAAGATCCTCTGGGACTTCCAGATACAGACGGACAGCATGGTGATGGCGAACCAACCAGACATTGTAGGGGTAGACAAAAAACAGAGGAAAGCTGTAGTGGTGGATGTGAAGAAGGAACATAGAAACTGAAGAAATACCAGGGACTCAGAGAAGAACTGCAGAAAGCTTGGAAGGTGAAGGTGACAGTGGTGCCTTAGGTGACTGAAGCACTTGGGACAGTAACTCCCAACTGATAGAGTGGCTACAGGAGACCCCCGGAAAGACCTCAGGCATCTTTATCTAGAAAAGTATAGTGCTAGGAACATCTAATATACTGTGCAGCACCCTCAGACCTCTGGTAGAGGACACGAGCTTGGGTGAGAAACCACCAGCAGAGGGTGAGAAGGGATTATTGTTATTTCTTTAATTTTACAATTGTTGATTTTCTGAAGCCTCTGGCATATCCAGTAGTTTTGCTAGAACAAACAGAGAATGGATTTAAATCAAATAGGCTCTGGATTTTGGACATTTCCTAAAATAGAACCAAAACTATTTCAGCACTACAAAGCAAAGCAAACAACACAACTGTGAATGCCAGTACGTACAGACTTTATACTTGTCCAGTAAAGCTTTTTGGAGTCCTGTACCAAACTGATTATTGAAATGCTAATAGTTTTAATCAAAATGAGTAAAAACAAAAATAGGGCAAAAACTCACCATAAAGAAAACACCACAGAGATGTCTCCCTTGTTTTTCTCATTTTTACAGGTGAAGCGATTCACCTGCTTTGAGCTGACAGTGTATAATAAAAGGTTTTGTTTGGTGGTGGGGACTAGAAAAGTTAATTACTGTTTCACCAACTCGGTTCTTTCCCATCAGGGTGTACTCTCTCCCCATCATTTCTTTCATCAAATTAAATGATACTCTTGTTGTCTTCCTTTTTGCTCCAGCGTCTTTGGACAAACTTTGTGGGATTAAGCTTGTGAGGGCTGGCTGGTAGTTGTGTCTTCAGGCTGGACTCCTCAGGTTCCATTCAGGGCTGCTTGTCTCCCTGAGGCGATAGGGAGATGTCAGCGTCTGTCAGCCTCTGTCTGTCATCGAAGCCCTGTGAGCGCAGGCTCTGCCAGCACTCCATTGAGGTTCTATCGCTCCAAGTTTCTGTCTGGCTTATGATCTGAGACAATCAGACGTGCAACTGGCAACACATCCCAACGCACCACTTCACTTTACCCAACCTCCTTTGCATCTGCGCTGATACCAAATGGGACACAGCAAACACAAGGTCAAGGTGTCTGTCATGTCTCTGTGTGTGAACGGTGTTGCGTTGTTGCCAGTGCACAAAAGCCGGGTGTGTCACCTTGTCTGTGTGTGAGTCAGTGCAAGCTCGAGTCAGGCTGTTTTGAGTGACAGTGTGAGTGAGGTGCAGCCAGGCTGCGGCTCTTTGTAAGAGTGCACCTTCCTTCTCTTTTCACAAGTCCCTCCCGGCAACAAGCTGTCACCGTTGACAGCCCTCACAAAGAAAAGAGAAGGAAGGGAGACAGGGGGTACGGGGATTAAAAAAAAAGTTTAAGAGATGAAATTAGAGTGAAGAAGGGAACCTGACAGCACCTTGAGAAGAGGCATTGTCTGTGAGGGGAAATATCTCTGTGCGAGCAGGCTTTGATCAGTGGAGGATGAGAGCAGGGAAGAGCTTGTAAAGCTTGATGCTGAGGCTTGTTGAAAAGAGTGGAGAGCAGAAAATCTAAATCAGCACCTAAAGTACTTTTCAGTCAGGACCAGAGAAGCAGAAGCCTTCTCATTAAAACAATGCTCTCTGAATGTTTTTCAGCCATTGCTGAGCACTCTTCTGCAGGTTTTCCTCCCTCTAGTCACTTAGTTGGAAAACGAGCTCTGCTGAAAGCTCAACATGTGATGAGTGTGCATTTGGTAAAAAAAAAAAAAAAAAAAGCATTTTACCTAAACAAAACAGTCATGTGAAGGATATCAGAGGAGTAGAAGCAGGAGGGGATGAGATGTAGGAGGACGTATGAGGGAGAAACCCTTGAAACACATAAAGATCACAGAGAATAAGGAGCTGGAAGGAGGAAAGGGGGAAAGGAGGTGGATTTGCTGGTGGGGGTAGGAGGAGATTATCACTTTTATTTAGTGATTCATTGTGTCTGTTGGGGGGTTGAAGTGCAGCAACCTGGCTTTCTCAAATGAGAAAAGAGGGAGGTAGCAAGAAGAGCTGCTCCAGTGCCCCCCAATACTGCAGAAGCACTTTGATAGACAAAGCAGCATGCTGAAGGGGAACCTCCCGCTGGCAGGATCTGAGGAGGCTGTTTACAGAGGAGCTTGTCTGATCTGAAGCTCTGGTTGCCCTCTTGTATGGAAAACACTTGGCCTTTGATGTCTTTCTTTCTCCCCAGGTTTCGATCCGGCTCTTCTTTTAGGGCTGCTGCTTTTCACTTTAAAAGGCTCAGGAAACAGTTTCTTCAAAACTTACCAACTTAACATGCACTAACATATAATTGGTGGTTTGTTTTCACTGGTGGTGGTTGGGGGGAGGGAGTGCAGGGTGGTATCAAGTAGGGATGGGTATCGTTGAGATTTTATCCACATCACTACTCTTATCGATACTGCTTATCAATCCAGAATTTTATTGATATTCTTATCAATACTTTTCTGTGTGAAAACAGAGAGGGAGAAAACAAATAACGAACCATATACATGAAAACCTTTTTAAAACAAAGTAAAACACATTGTATATTAACATAACGTCATTTGCAACAGAAAAATAAAGTAATCAATGAATACGGATGTGTCTTTGTAATAATAACATACGTCTTGATGGAAGAACTTAAATAAACAGTTTAAATAAAATTACAAATTCAGACAATTTCAAATAGCCTCCTCACTTCAAAGAACAATAGCAGTGGAAATAAAATGAACAATGTTGTATTTTAACAAATTTTACATTGTATGACATGTAATTTATTATTATTGAGGCACGATATGAATGTTCAGCCTGTTAACATTGTATGATCTTTGTTTTTTTAAGGGCTGGTGGACATGTTCTTTCCCACCCTTATTTTTATTCAAATTTAGTGCTCTTATCTTTGACAAACAACACTTTATTCTCGTGCTCCACATGTGTACCGATAGCATACACACCTGTTGAAACAATAGTGGCGTGAGACGTCTCACTTGAACGATCAAATGCTGCACAGCTCTTTATTCAAATCGTTGTGAATCAAGAGCAGGTGAAACAAGGCTGTTGGAAAAAGTTTGCAAGTGTGACGTACAAGTTACTACAGCAAGCCACAAGCTTTCTGCTCCGCTCCATTCTGATGCTCCCACAGTCGCCATGTTTCAGCTATAGGACGTCGTCATGTTTGAACCAGAGGACGTTAGTAAACAATGATTGGTCTAAGTCGTCGTTTCTATGGCAACCACTCTGAGGTTGTTGGAAAGCCACACCCCTTCCACTGAAATCGGTCTCAGGAGAATCTGTCAATCAAAGTTTTCGGGCTAGTGGGCACCATATATATTTTTATTGAGGCATCTGATTGGTCAGTTTATAACTTGAAAAACTTGCAATAAAGAAAAACGATCATGAAAAAAATTAGGATTAGCAAGAACATGTTAAAATGAGGTACCAGAGCATGAAAAGTTATTCTGGAAAAAATAATGACAGAGTAATAGCTGTTTATGTCAGCGTAATGACGTGAACTTGACAACAAGTTGTTATGGCAGTTCTGGTTTCCTTTTTTATATATTTAAATGATGATTAAACTTTAAAATGTAGATCAAGCTGCGTTAAACAAGGTTCTGCGTCAAATTAGCTTTCATTGGGAACACAACATGAACTCGATCTTTTCTGCTGTGTGGCAGCTCCACTTCGTTATTCTCACAGACTTCTGAGACCTGAAAGTCAACTCGATACAAGGAGACAATCACATCTGCTGAGAAACAATGAAACAAAACTATGAGAAAAGCTGAAACCCTGGTTCAGATTTGCATTCTTCTTAAGCTTATCGGCTATACTTGAGGGCCATCTGTTTTCTGGTGATATTTTTGGTCATGGTGCGGCTGTGTGCAGAGGTAGAGCAGTGATTGGAAGGTCGCATCATCTAACTGACGTCGGCCGGAGATAGAGATAGATAGATTTGACAGTTGTTTTAAATTTGACAAACAGAGCTTTTATCATTTACACCTTTTAGCTAAAGCTAAACCTTCCCTGAGTCACAATGATCTAAAATCAGCCATCCACGCCATGATTACCTCTTGAATAGATTATTATACCTCTGTGTACTTCTGTGTCACTCAGCGATACCATAACCATCTCCAGTTAGTTCAAAATGCAGCAGCACGACTGTTAACTGGATCATCCAGATGAGCACACATCACTCTGGTGCTCAGTTCACTTCGCTGGCTCCATGTTTGCTTAGCTGCGTTTTTAACGTTCTGCCGCCCTTCTAGAGTTTTAAGGTCTGCTAACCAATATCTGCTTCAAGTGCCCAGGTCATGACAGAAACACCGGGGTGACCGTGCTTTTTCCACTGCCAGCCCTCGGTTATGGAATAACATTCCTGCAGACATTAACAGTTTTAAATGCAAACTAAAAACATACCTTTTTAGAATGGCTTTTAATACTCAGTAGTCGGTGGCATTCTATTTTATTCACATTATTGCATTCTTATTTATCTTTTATTTATTGCATTGCTTATTGCTTTTGTAATTTTTCAATTTTATTCTTAGGTTGCCTAATTTTAAACTTTCTTGTGTCTTTCTTTTATTGTTAAACGCGTTGGTACCCTGAAGGTGTTGTGAAGTGCTATATAAATAAAGTTTAATTCATTCATTTGTTCATTTGTGGTATTATTCCAAAAAATACTTCCTAAGCCTTGGTCATATGCACCCATACGGGGGGTTGACCTGTACAGGGGCAGTGGGTTTTTGTGTTGTATAGAGGGTCACAGAGAGGAGCAAGTGCATCTTGATGGGAGTGCAGGTGTGTTTTGCTGTTCCAATGAGGCTCGTACTGCCACCTCAAGGGTGGAAAATGAAAATGGAACATACCATTGTTGTGAATGTGGTCAGTGTATTGTGAAGTATTTGTAAAAATAATGTAAGTTACACACACTTATGCATGGGTGTTGCTGTCATACAGTGCCCTTACGCCACACTCTAGTCATTAGTAAGGTAAAAGTACTGGCTTCTTACTGGCTGCGGGCAAGGAATGTGCAGATGAATCTTAAGTGGACGCCATTGGCTGTAATCTTGAATGAAATGGTTGTTTAAAAAATAGATTAAAAAGAAAAACTGTCTTTTACTTTTTACTACATTTTTTTCCCTTCAACAGTAAATAGTACAGTCAGACAGTATTGAGTAAAAAGTGATGTCAGATATTTATGGCTGAATAACTCCCACCAGGAACCCATTTCCATCTCTTTTTGTCTTTTTTTCCTTGTGTTTCCTCTTCTAATAGATTAACATTTAGTTCAGCAGTGCAGGCTGAAGTCTTCAGCCTTGACAGCGCTGAGCTTCATCACCAAGCTGATGATCTGTTGGACAGAGATGGATGGGCAGATGGAGTGAGAGATGAAGTAGATAGTGGTGTGAGGTAAAGCAGGAAGAAGGGAGGACAGTGAATGCTCAGGGGAAGTAGGATATCTGTAAAAACAGAGGATTGAGCCAAAAGAACTGTAAATTCAGCACAAATGTTTCAGGCACCTTCACTTAAAGAACTTCTCTGACTGAATTCCATTCATCTGTTGAACAACTGTTTTTGATTGAACCACGACCCACTAATCCATCATCCCATAAGCCTTCCTATCCCTCATGTCAGTCTCCACAGATCACACTGCTCATACAGTCGAGTGACTCCACAGACTTTTCCTCCACAACCCCTCCTGAAGCATTTCGACATGGTTTCCACATCAACCAGTGTGACAGATTGGACAATCAGACACATGACATCAGTTCAAACAGGAGACAAGAATAAGATTAGACACGTGAGTCACTGTAAAGAGGTCAGTGGAAACGAACAGCCCCACTCTTCTACCCTTCATCCACACCCTGACCAATGCTAATTGTAAACATATGATTTGCGCTCTCTTCTGCAGTGGAGCAACATTTTACCCCGTTTGCTGCGTTCATTTACTTCCAGCTCTGTCACTATCAAGCCCTAATCAAAATAGTAATATGAATAAAGGAAGGACCCGCCGCTGCAATGTTGTGGCTCAAATTGAAAGTGACAGCTTGACACATAATATTGCACCCGTAATGTGATTAGGCCAGCGTGGCACTCTCTCTCTAAACTCCCACATCCCAAAGAGCAGTCTCACGTCCAACTCCGCCAAACACACTCAGTCTCTTGTCTCTAAAAGGGGCGCAGAGAGGACAGTCATGTCTCCTGCTTTAGTTCCTCTTACAATGCTTTATGCTTTGAGACGAATTGAGATGATGCTGCTGTTGAATCATAACCCTCTGGAGCAGAATTGGAAACACATGTAGGGAGGTGAGAAAGAAGCTTTCTGGGTTTGAAAGCAGCTGTGCCAAGAACAGAGGCGCTGAGTGGGAGAAAGTACACTGGGGTAAGGATTAAATCAGCTATTATCAGAAGCATAACTGGCCGGGCTTCTCCTGTCAATCCGTGTGATGGAAATGAGCAGTGACAAAACAATGATGTCACCCACTGCTAGTCTTGACAGAGCGGAGACGTGAAATGTAAAGGAATATCTGTGAAAATAATGACAGATCCAGATGGAGCAAAAAATGACTGCAGCTGATGCATTTGGTGGGGAACTTTGGAAAAGCTTTCAGGAGCAGACTGTATTGCAAAAGACAACCAAGGACAGGAAAGTGAAACAGCAGCAGGGATCGGAACTGAAGAAAAACAAATAGACTTTATAGTTGCATCCAGCAGGAAATTCGATAAAATTGTTCATGAGACCCGAGCTGACAGTGAAAAATCACAAAATTACAAAAGTGAGCTGCAGAAATAATAAAGAATTATGGTATTTTGGCATAAAGGAGAAGGAACAAGAGCCTTGGGCCACATTTCCAAATGAGCCGTCACAGATTGAAAGATCTTGGCCATGTTCACATCCAGCTTGGAGGGGAACTGGTACACCCCACTTCTGAACTTTCCCAACAAAATTCTCACATGTTAGTGATCACAAAATGACAGATGTTGTGGAAAAGTTAGCTGGGACACAATATGAGGAATTCAACAATGAGAGGTCAGAAAGAAAATGACAGTGATAGTTGTGATAGCTGCAGACATTTTCAAGCAGAGAAAAGGAAAGGCTTCAGACACAATGTTACTTTTAATCCTTAACCTTGAAAAATGCACAAACAAAAAGAAGGAATTGAGCTGTGTTTATCTTGCCGATTATGCATAATTTGTGTGATTTTAGCTATAAAGCTAAATAAAAAATAGTACCTTGGGCTATGCCAAAATCTGCCTCGTCATAAAAGGAAATACATGTTTTCCATCAGCCTCCAAGCACCATGTTTGATTCCTTCAAGATGCATTTTTCCCCCTTTTTTTTCCTGCAGACTCATATCTTTGTGATTTTCTGCCCTCGTCTTCTAGTTCAAGAAAATCTGTCAGGGGAAATCAACTCAAGTTGAAGACATAGTTGAGCGCATGTGACAGGCTGAAAGCCACTCAAATGGGCCTATAATGAGTCTAATAATGGTGTGGGTAAGCATAATTTACCAAGGCTGGGGCCCAGGGAGGCTAGAGGGAAATGATGACGACACTGCTGGTTGGCAGGCCGTGATGAGCTCTTATTCCCAATGATGCGACAAGTTTAGAGCAGAGGGTGGACAAACTCCGAGCCTGCCAGTCTCTCTGCGGGCTGGGCCCTGGGGGCTGAGCAATGGCCAGGCCTGCTCATCACGGAGCACTGGACTGGAAAATCACTCATGACTGGTTGCTTCCATGCGGCTTGGGCTGGCACAAAAACGACCCTGTCTTCTTTGAAATAGAGAACCGGATGACCTCACATTGCCTGGGGAGTACATGCTAACCGTATCTCTATTCCCCAATGTTTGTGGTGTCGGTGTGTGTGTGTGCGGTGATATGCTGGAACTGGTGACAGGCTTTATCCACAGGCTAACCACCTACACTCCTTAGGGAAATGACTCCCTCAGGACAGGATAATCAAAAGTCCCCTTGCAGAAAGCAACAAAATGGTGTAAACAAACACTTTTGCATGGAGGGAAAATATCGGCACACATACATGTCCTTGTTTGTCCTCCTTTGCTGTTCCTGCTACAGAGAAGGATGGTGGTGAAAGGTGGTTGTGGCCCCAGTCTTTTTCCATGATATGAGGCTTCAATGCAGCGGAGGGCTGACCTCCACTTCAGATGAATTTCACCAGGTTACTGGCCTTACTGATTTTCCACTAGTCTAAGGCTGCTCTACTGAACCAATGGGAATGAAAACTGGCCTAAAAACAGAAACGATTTCAGGTTTTAGGATCAGAAGTTAAAGGCAAGTAGGATGGTTGGCTGCAAAAAGAGGTCGTTATTTTTTTTCTTTTTGTGGAAAACAAGTGGAAACGCGATGAATTGAAACCACAAAAAAGTAAGAAATGCATGCTTGTATAGTAATTTTTGTTGTGACAGAGCTTCATCACAATCAATCTTATATTTTTCAATGTGATACGTTTGCGTGAAACATGCATTTGTGGAATGAGCAGATAAGCCGAGGATGTGGGCCGCCCCCATGAAAATTTCTCAGAATCTCTGCAAAAAAAACCGTGTTTTTCTGCAGTTGCTGTTGACTGTTGTTTCTGGCAGCTCCAGGTGAACAAATACGTTGTCTGATTAGCACTTGTTTGTCACCATCTGTGACGATCCTGCTCACAGGTGTGTGTTGTTTTAAAAAAAAATCGCTTGCTGGATGTGGATAAGAGCTGGCCTAACTTCAAGGTAGTTTTTAAGAAAAATGCCTGAACCATTGTTTGTGTGGTAAGCCCAAGAATCATCTCCAAACCAAAAGCTCAGTTTCAAACTAAGGAGGGATGTCAGAGATGTAAGTGGACAACTGGAAGGCACAACGTACCCAGAATGTAGTTCAAACACTATCAGGAATTAGGATCAATATGCCTATGCATATTGATTGCATATTGACAATATACAATGATTCGATGCACAGATAAGCCTAAACAGGCAGATTTTTTATACCATTGGGTTGTCAGGATAGCCCTTTTTAGTCCATTCACTGATGAGTCTGCATTCTATTCACAGTCAAAAATGAAGCATTGAAAAGATGAGGAGAATGCTGATTTATTCACAAATAGAGTAGCATAATTTGGTGAATGATGTCAAACAACTTTAAGCAAAAACAAGGTAACTGCAACACAGATGAGAAGATTCTACAGTCAGTGGCAATCCCATCTCTTCAAAGTCTAAGACCAAACTCTATTCTTCAAGATAGCTATGCTAGCCCCCATCCAGCAGAATTTATCATAAGCACCCTATGTGTCAACCTAGTACCTAATGTACTTTATCCTGTTTCAAATATCAATCAGTCACTTCACCAAAGCATGCCAATAACACAATGAGCTGGTTGACATTGGCAAATAGGGTAAAGGACATTTTTGTTGGGCCCAACACACTCATTCATCTCAGCCCAAAAAAGCTTGTTCTTGAGTAAACAAGCAGCTCTTACCAATCCAAAAAAATGAACCATTGATCAAACAGTAACACATCACACATGCTCATGCTTTCTGTGTCAAATTATAGTTGAAAATAACTTCGCCAATGGACATAATTTATACAAATGTTAATATATGTGATAGGATTTCTTTGAACAGGAAGCAGTTCCAAAACCCTGAGAGAGCAGCGACAGCCATGAAGTAGATCCTCATCCAGGACACATGGTTCAGGCAACAGTTTAAAATTTGTCCTGTTGCTGTTTTTACTTTTTACGCCAGGATAATTAGTCGAGCTTGGATGACATGAGCCAGCATGAGCCCAGAGGAATTCTGCAGAACAGCAGCATGTCTGTTGCAGATGTAGGATGGCATACACAGCTGGGCATTGGTGTGTGTTTAGGGAAGCAGAAGCAGAAAAGCAGGAGGGCTTGTGGGAGACAGCCATCAGGGCCAAAGCAGCGCCTCCAGTGAAGCAGGTAGATGTGTGGGCTGCCTGCCCTGGCCAGCCGCCACCTTGTCAAAGTCACTTTGACAAAGTTGTGGTGACGCATGGCGCCTCGAGCACCGCGGTTTATGTTACAGAACTGGTTAAAGGGATAACCACCTGACATTTGACATTTCTGTTTAGGGGAGAGTTGTTGAAGTACTGTTAATTTCCTTGAATTATTGAAGGACATTTTTTTTTTTTGAAGGTTCCTCTTTACTCTTCATGCTCAACATTTGTTTTGCATAAGTCTGCTGCTCAATGTCTATTTTCTCAAACTCAGAAACACACACATCACTTTTCTACTGTATACTGGCACTTCTTCTGTCTTCCCTTCTGCCTAAGGACATGAGCGTCCCAGAATGTTTGTCACCCTGACTGTCTGATGGTTAAACTGAGGAGACAGGCCGCTGACGGGCCCTGTGCCAGAGCAGAGAATGCCAACAGGGGAGATTTGTGAAAATATGCCCTGTGTCATTTCCTCTACATTTCCCTGACAACTTCAGTCTGTCAGAATGTCGACTTGTGATTGCTTGGCTAGGTGGGGGGAGTGGGACATTTGGTGTGCGGGTAAAACGTCTTAAAGTAGACGTGTGTGAGCAAACGGATGGTGTCTGCATGTGTGCCTGAGGGAAGCACATACACAAAATAAAAATGTCCTTTTAGTTTCAAAAAAAGAGAAAAAGTTCAAACCTCATGATGAAATGTGTCTGTTGGAAATGTCTTTAATGCCCCGCCGCCTTAAAGTTCAGCATTTTTAAAATCCACACTTTTCCTTTTGATGTTCTTGCTTTTTACGAGGCTCACCAAATCTACCCTGAATTTAATCTTTGATCCTTCTTCTTGGAATGCGAGCTGAAAGATAGCATTTCATGTGAGGCAAAGCGGAAAAAAACAGCCTGCAGAAAGCCAGCGCATTGAACATGCTAGCTGTCAGCCGCTTTTGCTTAATTTGATGCCTCTGTCTCTACCGCCGCCAGTTGAGTCTAATCTTGTTGAGCGCTGGAAATGAGTGTTGGTGACAGGGATGTCAACAGCGGTTTGTTTCGAGCTCAGCGGGAGAACAGTACCTGCCTCTGTGTCTCTGTTACACAAGTGCCCCTAGTCTTTCTCCCCCATGTGTGCCCAAGTCAGCCAGCGTTAGTGTCAATCCCACAGGCCAGAGGCGACATGCTTAATCACTCTACACCACTACTCCACAGGCACACACATTTGCATGTCCCTCCGGCAGACAGCTTAAAAAGAATCCCACCGCACTGCACATTTTAGAGCATACCAGCCAAAACCAGAACTATTTATTTGTGAGGCATCTGCAGAGAGTTTCTTCAAACACGGTAACAGACTGTGAGTCTCTGAAAGGCTGGCCTGGGAGAGGCCTTCACAGTTTATACAGGGGGTCGCGTCAGTTTGTATAACTTTTCAGATGCTGAACTCTCTCCTTCCCTTGCTGGTGCTTGACCCAAGAGGCTCGCCTCCCTTTTCCTCCTCTTGCCGCTCAATAATTCCTCTGCGGCTGTCAATCACCCACTGGGGCCTGCTGCAAAGATGCCCAGTGGAGGTCCTGCAGGGGGAGGGGGAGTTGTTAGCAGAGGTCACAAGTTCAGAGTAAACCGATGAGGGAAGCTGAGCTTTGACTTCAGGAAGAACATGTGCGTTACGAGGTGCAGGTAGAAAGCTTAGAGTGCCATGGCCTTTTACGTGTGTGTGTTTATGAGTGTGTGCATGGAAATCCTCTCAGTGATGCCGGCCAGATCCGGTGTAGGAGCGAGACAGTGAATCCGATTCATTGTGATCAAAGAGTACTGGCAGTGACAAAGGACCGTTTGTTTAGCCCAAGCACGACATGTTTCTCAGAGCCATAAATTAGACGAGGAATTAGAGGAGGTTTTCTGGATTTCATGTTCGTGTGGCTGGCTGTCTCTTTTGGCTACGGCACACACACTCACAGTCAGAGATGTATGGACCACACACACAAGGGGGTGGCAGCAGAAAATGGATCTGGATGTGTTTCTAGAACTGATGATGAGAGATGGGAGCTGGCATGTGTCAGACTTGAGAGGTTTGGAAGTTTAAACAGGAACTGGGGAGGGGATTATGCCCGTGGGCTGGTAGGTGATGCAGAAGTATCTATAACAGAAAGAAAAGGCCAAGGTTATCACTTTCTGCATTGTAATGATTTTTTTTTCTGTTTTATTTGACATCGATTTCTTATGAAAAAAAAATAAAAAATTAAAGGACTTTTTTTTTCTTGACTAAAACACAGTTCCACAGATATGTGTCTGTTTTGGTTCAATTTGAAGCAAACCATTTGTAATGTGGTCTTACTGTATATAACTGGTTAAGCTTCAGTGATAAACTGTTTTCCTTTCTTTGACTCACGCTTAAAATTGAAGGCTTAATATCATCACAGCCCTGCAGAAGACTAGTGACCTGTTTAGGGTTACCCTGCCTTCAACCAACTGTGGCTCCAGCAGTCCCATGATCCCAGAAGGGATTTAACAGATTCGGAAAATGGATGGATGGATGGATGGATGGATGGATGGATGGATGGATGGATGTTGTCACACACTGAATTTGCAGGAAACTTGTTGTGCACATCGCCAATAATGAGTAAGCTTGTTTGTCCACAGCCCTTCTACTAAAAGCAGCTCAGCAGAATTTATCAATCAAACGTTCAAGGTGGGGGCCAGCGGGCGCCACATACTTTTACTGAGACACCTGATTGGTAGTTTGTAACTTGTGATAAAAAAATATTTTATGAAAAAAAAAAAGGATTAGCAAAAACCTGTTAAGAGAAATGCATCAATCATTGTCATTGTAACAAATAAAATGGCAGTCAAAGATTTTGCCATTGAATTTTATACCCAGTTTTTCTGTGGACAGCAATGTTGCTGAAGCTTGCATGAAGTAATGAAACGTTTGACAAAGACTTATTTTTTGTTCTTAAGGTTCAAGTGGCACCTGGCTCAAAACCGGTAACGTTAGGTTGGGGATGTGAGGGGCTGTAAGTCAGCAGAAGAGTGTGTAATAAGATGGATGTCAGGATGAGGGGCAGGCTTACTTCATGCCAACAGTCCTGCCAACAACTCAGAAGCAAATTTCTAATAAACTACTACCAGTTTGCAGAATCTACATCCTAGAAAACAACTCAGGTTTTTTGGAGTGGGATTTTAAGAGTGAATTTGTTCAATAAATG
Organism: Adrianichthys oophorus; assembly: GCA_036245035.1. Lineage (NCBI taxonomy): Eukaryota > Metazoa > Chordata > Actinopteri > Beloniformes > Adrianichthyidae > Adrianichthys > Adrianichthys oophorus. The sequence goes on along the minus strand of BSAI01000189.1, from coordinate 3,955,178 downwards.
TACTTGTTGCTTCTCTTTTTCAAAAGGTCAGCAAAAAATGATACAATAAAATGACATGCATGCTGTTTCATTTTGGATCACACTGATTAGCATTTTTTTGTTGATAAACTGTGTCATCATTCAAGCAACTCTTTGCTGAAGTTCTCTTTGCTTTGCTCCTCTGGGAATCCCTACACTTGGACTTGTGTATAAAAGAAAATAAAGAAGGACTTTGTAAATTTACATCATGTGTGCTGTCAGACAGAATCAACTGCAGGAAACTGATATTGCGTTACTGAAGCTCTGCTGCACAGCGTTCATGCAGCAGAGTCCGCTGCGTCTTGAATGACATTTGTTTGTTTGACGCTCCGTGCCAAAAACATCATCTGTGTTTACTCGGTGCTGGCATGTTTGGCAAAAAACTTGTCAATAGTAATTATCCCACTCCAGCAGAACATGACTGCTGTATTAACAAAAAATACAAGTTGTTAAGCTGGTGAGCTATAAATGTTGATCTGATGCCTAGGAGTGTTTTAGAGCCCAGTCCCATGACAGCAGTCCATGGAGATGAATAGTACAAGGGTTTAAATTAATTCAAGCTTATTTCTGTGCAGGGGTATTGATAAATTGTAGTTTAACCCGTCAGGATGTACAGCTGAATAATTTTAGAATCTAAAATGATGTTTTTTGAGTACTGTGATGGACTGGAAGCCACATTTCTGGAAACCTTGTGGACAGAAAGAAAAACTGCGGCACTGAATTTAACCGATGGAAAATAACAAGCAGGATTTGACAAATTAGTCTGAACACTTTCAACTGTCAAGCTGTTAATTTATGACTAAGCAAACGTCCATGTGTTTAAGCTTGGACACCTAACAGAGAGGCCCACAGCTGTTGGAGGTGACTCCTATATTAAACACGGAGGCAGCCGTGCTATTTATTTCTGTCTTTGCCTGGTGCTTTTGCAGTGCTATTTGTTTTAATCCTCTCGAGTGTGGTCAGAGAAACTGATTCCTGTTCACATTAATAAAAATAATATTTTGTGGAGTAAGGTCCAGTGGTCAACATACCACATTTGTGACTCTTTTCCCATCCTCACAGCCATCAATCAACAGGGAGCTCTTTTTATTTGCTTCTTTCCGGCCCATCAAGAACAGAACTCCCGGTAGTTACATTTTACTGGGCCTGCATGCTCTCATGTGATGGTCAAACCTTGTTTTTTGTGGAGATTTGACGACTACGATATTTTTGTGCCTATTAGCATCTTTGAAAGTGACAGGTTTACGGGAAAGCTTCTGAGGGCGCCCCATCTTGTCATGTGATGACGTATCTCTGCTCCAAATGTGTTTTTTAATGAGTTTACAGCTTCTCATGACACATTCAGAGCTGTTAGGTCTCATTTTCATATAATCTGTGGAGTGAAAACATTTAAAAATGAATTCTTTACGAGCAAACTGTTAGGATCATTTCTGAAAATGTGACTTTTGATGTATGGTGGCATAAAACTGCTTTTATTGTACAGATTTAAAAAGAGGCTCTTCATCTCACCCCCACCTCTGCGTCTCTATGGGATTGCTCCCCTCAGAGGCGTTTGACTGAAAACATGCGCTCTTTAATCACCGGGGTGACAGCCCTGCCCTGTGTTTGCTCCTCTGCCCTGCTGCAACAATAAAAGCAGGGTCGCGCTCCTTGTCAGCTCCAAGCATGATGTTTGAAGGAGGAGGGTGGAAAACATACGAAAGAATAGGAGAGGGAGGGTGCATGGAGCACATGCATGGGGGGAAGCATGAACTGAAAGTGAGAGCAAAGGCTCAGGGAAGTCTCGCATGCATGTCGGCCACAGAGGAACCACCAAAAAGGGCGGATGAAATGCAGAATTTCTTTAAAGTAATCAGGATTACAGATGTTAAAAAGAAGAAGTTGACAGAACCCAGTGGGATTAGAGCAGCAGGACCTCGAGTATGTGTTGAGATATTGGGTAGCACGGGATCCCATGACCCCATGACCCAGAGGACCTCTGCTTCTGTTTGTATGGCTGATCAACAAATGAAGGGGTAGACTGCAGGAGGGTTGAGTGTACGAGTGTGAGTGCTGGTGTGTCTCCTTGCTCCTGGCATGTATGTGAACAAACGTGAACAGGTCATTTGTTTCTACACAGAACATGAATTTTTGCAGTAAACAGGCACAGATTAAAACTGCACAAACAGGTGTTCGGCAGCATCTTGCAAGCAGCATGCCAGCACCAGAATGTGTTCGTTCATACTCTGTTGTGTGTGCACAGCTTTGAGTGTTTGTCTCTGAATTCCTGTGGAGTTCACGGTGAGGCCAGGCCCCATGGCGCAGCGCCGGGAGAGACCATTAATTACAGAGCAGTGACACTGCGACGGCTGAGGCCTGTAATTGATGCCTCCTGTGCTACAGGAGAGGCATTCAGTCATGCAGCCAAAAGAAAAGGGTGGACAGGCCTGGGTGGGTGGGATGACGGTGAAGGTAAAGTGGGTACCAGCTTCGGCACTTGCTTATTATAAAACCACCATGAACGATTCTCTTTGTTACTGCTGAGTCAGCGAAATGGGTTGATGTTTAACTGTCAGAGATGTTGAAAGATGAGGATCCGAAGGCAGAAATGAAGGGAGTGAACTAAATGTGGTTTTTAAAAAACAAATGAAGCACAAATGTAAAGGAAAGCCATAATTAAAGGGGACAGAGTAACAAATGGTGACAGAGATGAGAATCTGGAATATTTGGAGTAAAGTAAAACCAAGCTGAATACCATAGAAAGTGCTTAGCAATTGGACACAGATGTAGTAAATAATAGAAGCCATGTGGGAAAGAAAGACAGAAAATTAAGCAAGAGATGATTCACAAGTGAATGGTTCTTCAAAATAAAACAGGAAATAAGCCTCAATCCATTCAGCATTAGACTTTAAAAAGGAGATATCAAATTGTGGCTGTGTCCGAATTTCTGCAAAATTTGCAGAGACTTCTGGGAAATTTCCAGGACACTGGAATGCACAATATAGTGCATGAAATAGTGAGTTGTAAAGAAATTCAGAAACAACCTGCGTTGTATTGCACTGTACTGCAAAAGATCAAGACTGATATGTACAAAACACAGCACACAAGAAGGAAATACTATAAAAAAGAAAGCATTTTAAACATATAAAAGCTGAATATACAAAACTATTTTAAAAAAGCTCTTTAAAACATTCATATCAAAAGTAGAAAACTGTTAAAAATAATAAACATATAAAATTATACTTCTGTATAATTGGGATTTCCATAATTATCCTGCAAATTTTGTCCACCAAGAATGTCAGAATTTCCTTTTTGGTTGAGATTAGTTTTCTTTTTTTTTTCCAACTTTTGCCATTTGCCAAAAAATGCTATATTTTTGGGAAAACTTTGGAAACAAAAGCATGAGGTTCTAGACTTAAATCAGCACTCTCTGTAAACTTTTTAATATCCTAGAAACATTCTGATGTCACCCACACACACTCCCTTTCCTTTTTTATAGTTTATTTTGTGCTTATTCATAGCAGTAGGAGTAAATTAAAAAAAAAGTTTTTATGCAGCTTAAAAGCCAGTGCAGTCATAAAAACAAAGCCTGTGAATTCCATTATTTTAAATGCGTGACTGAGTCAGTCGTTTCAGTGGTTTAGAATTAGGCACAACGGTTGAGTAATCCTGCAACTACTTCTGTGTTGGTAGATTTTTATCATCACTCTTCACTCAGCAGGTGGAACTGAATCTGTCAGTTAGAAGGTTTAATTCCAGGAAACATATGAAAAATGCTGCAAAAAAAAAAAGTAAGCACATTGCTTCTGTGGTTTGTGTAAAAGTCATTTTAACCAGCTGGATTTTAACCAGTTTGATTTTTTTAAAAAGAAACAAAAACAGGCTTTTTGTCTTTGTGGATCTTGGCACAGGCTCTATGAAACCTAAAAAAAAAACTTGAAGGACTGGTTTAACATTTTTGTGACGGTTCTTCCCATGAAGTTGGTTGCTTACCTTGGATGTGCTAACAAAATATGCTTCTAAACTTAACAAATGGATATAATAAATTATTCTGCTTGAAAAAAACATCTTGCACTTTCAAGCAAGTTTTACATCAAACGTTTTGCTTAACCAAGAAGTGGTTGTTGATCAGTAATAAGCATGTTTTCTTAATCACCTTTAACATCTTGTTTCATTTTTTTCACGATGGAGGACATATATAAAGAAAATTAAAAATAAAATTGTGTTTTTTAGTATTTATTTATTTAAATCTTTGTGAATCAGGAGAAGACACAAAATTTCAGTTTGAAAAAGCTTGTAACTGTTACGTAGGAGCTACAATCGGCGAGCCACAAGCTCACTGCTCTGCTCCACTCGTGGATGACTTGATCCATGTAAATCTTCGTTTTTCTCGTCTGAGCTGGATCAAAATTGTACAGCTGATAGCTCCACTCTTTTTTTTTTGCATTGGAAAGGTAATGTAAGCTAGTGGGCGAGAGTGTGAACAAAGGGATGATGGGAAATGAGAGAAAGTTTACTGCCTGCAGTCCCACCCACAACTCAGAGGCAAATTTCTAATGAACTCCTGCGGCTCTGTAGAAACTATGTCCAAAAAAACAACACAGATGTTTAGATTCTGGCTAAAAACAACAGAACTACGATTAAAAAAAACACTGCAAATGCTTGTATAACCCAATGGTGCTTTAAGACATGTAGAAGGTAGTACGAGGGTAGGTGCTTGAGGAGGCTGTGTCTTTGACAAGTCAGTGGACATAAATATCTTCTTTACTTGGTCTTCACTTAAAGCCGAATATCTGAACTGCAGGGAAAGGAGTGCTCAGATAGAAAGTGTGCCTCGCTGTCAGTTAAGGATGAGTGATGGCCTGCCAGCTAAATGAACTCCTCCTTGTCAGGGGGCTTTCACTTCCTGCTGTTGTCCTTTGATCTGCCTGATGACTAATGACCGCCCTGTAAAGAACCACGCAGGCATACATGGTGTCCCTGTGTGTGTGTATGAGTGAGTACAAGTGTGTGTGTGGACAGAAGGCAGGGAGTCCCCTCAGCCAGAGACATCCCCCTCTGCTCGCTTTGCTCTCTTGTTGCGACAGGAGTCACAGAGGAGGAAGGATGAGGAGGGAAGGTGTCTGAGGAGACAAAGGTGACTCAGAGAAGACAGAGAGGAAGGTCAGGCTCGGGGCATCCCGAGACATGCTTCGTAACCCACACGCTGTGACAGGGCCACTTCACATGACGTAGATACCCTTCCTGACCTTTCTGAGTGGACTATCTTGGTCACACAGTTCTGGTCTGCTTCCAAAAGCAAAGTTGACCTGAATTGACTTTGCGTTGGAAGGTGTAATCTCATTCTTATTGCACTCTTGGCCCGGCTATCTGTCATACAAAGCCTTGACAAAGCCTGTTTTATCTACATTTCAAATCTGACTCAACACTGAATCACACAGCTGAGTTATCGTTTCTTTCATGTTGACAGCTAAATTCTTCTTTCCTCCTCTTCCTCCAAACAGACCAAAAGACAGACAGTTGGCCCTTAGATAGAAAGTGAAATGTGAGAAATGAAAACCAGGTGTGCTAAAGGTTGAGCAGACAGAAAGGTGGGGCTTCTGTGTTCTTAGCTGACCTGGGAAAATGGCCCAACAGGTCAGCAAAGGGTCAGAGCAGCAGGGAGTGGAGGTGAGAAGGTGAATCGGGAGGGACTGCATAGAGGACGTTGGGGTGAGTGGAGATGTGTTAGTTTAAAGAGGTCACCTTTTAGCCAGGGGAAATTACCTCAATCTGGCCCTGTGATTGGTTATCTGTTAGGCTACAAGCATGCTTTCCCTTTGGCTAACTGGTGTGGCGAGTTTCATGTCGATTCATCTCTCTGGAACCACATGAGTGACAGTGCTTCTTGGGCGGGAAGACTTTGTCTTGCCAATTACTGCAGCCGGGCCCTTTGTAGCCTTCCTGACAGTCCTTTAGAGAGATCACACGGGCTGTCAGTCAGTCGGCTTCCTGGAAAGGCAAAGAGTGATTGACAAGCATGAAGACTGACAGATTGCTGCAGTGGCTGTGTGTAGTGTAAATTATTGCTCCTGTTTAAACATTTGGCCAAAGAGCAAATGCATTTTCTGTTGTTATTCTTTCATTTGAAAAAAGATTTGATATGGTTGATTAAAATGATGGGATGAAAGTAGATGTCGATCATAAGTTATGACATGTGGAGGTTGAAGTCCCACTTCAACGCAAATGGTATTTTTAACATGTTATTGAAGCATTTTTCTCATGATGGAGGACATATGTAAAGAAATTTAAGATTAAGGGTGTATCCAGACTGTACACAGCAGGATATCTTAAAGTGAACAAGAGTTAGTTTCCTCTAATAATGCAGAACAAATTTTCAGTCTGAATACACCCAAACGGACCCTGGTCTCTCTCTGACCCATCTTTCTAGGTGGTCTTATTAGTTTCCGATTGCTCTGAGCTCCAGTTTGCTTTAGGTTTCCTCAGTCTGAATAGACTTTGTGCTTTAAGTGGAACAACTGAACCAAAACACCCACCGTAGCCGAGCATTACGTAAACAGAGAAGGATAGAAAGGAAGTAACCATTGAGCCACAGAGAAACGTGGAGCAACGATGAGACTTCTTGAAATGTGGTCGGATGAATGCAGGCTCATTAAAAGAACCTTTAATGTGATGCACAAAGATTTTTACACTGTGTTCCTGACAATCTATGTCATACACATTTATCCGCGTTACCTTATCAGCCAATGTCTCCTTGATAACCATCTTGCAGCAAGCCTTTGCTGAACCGAAGCAGCAGTAAAAAGTGTTGTACCTGACGGTAATACAGACGTTCCAAACTAGTGAAATGTAAATTCTGAATAAGTGAACTGTTTTGACAAGGACTGCAGAGCGTAGGATTTCCATTATTCCTTCTCTCATTGCTTTGCCCCACCCTCGTAATTCCTGGCCAATGACGGAAGAGATCTTTAGTCACATGGTTTTGTTTACAAGCTTTGGTTCGAAACAGAAGTGTCCGTTTGACAGCAGTCTGAATACAGACCAAAGAGAAGGTTCAGGACTCGATCCAGACCAAGTTAAGCAAATTCGGTCTGGACCAAAACACATTTACAGTCTGTATACAAAACTGGATTTCTGAGTATTTCTTGATTCAGTTTGTTGTGAATCACTAGTAAACAAAAAATGCTGTTTGAAGAAAGATTGAAGCTGTCACTTAGAACCTACAACGGCAAGCCACAAGCTCCCTGCTCTGCTCCCTATGCTGTCAGGAGTCAGAGCTCTGTCTCGCCCTCCAGTCACTGGTAGGAGCCATCTGCGGATTATTGACTCACTACATTTCCCATCTGCCTCAGCGTGCAGTCCCCAGATGCCGCTCCCCTGAATTCCATTGACAATCATCCACCTGAGTTTTAAACAGCTCACCGAGCCTCGCTCAGTATGAAGTATTGTATGTTTGTGTTGCCTTGCCGAGCCTAATATTTTCTGATCTGACATTCTGTTTTCCTGACCCCTTTCCTGTCCCGACTCTGTTTGTCTGCCGCCTGCCACGACCCACGCCTGGACGACGACATCCGTAGTCTGATCCTGGAAACTCCTACGCTTTTTATTGACCTCTGCCTGCCCAACCCTGCCTTAGCTTCACGGACACATAGTGGTGTCTGACTTCTGTCAATCCATCTGTTCAGTAAACATGCTCCACTTGGATCCAGCCGTCTGCCTATTTGTAACAGATGCATCCACTTGAAGACGACTCAATCCATGTAGGTCTTCGTTTTTCTCGTCCAAGCTGGCATCTGGATCAAAGCCGGATAGAAAGGACTAAATCACAATATAATTTTGAAAATAGATCAAAAGATATTTGGAGTGTTACTCCAAACAAACACTAGCTATGGCAGCAAAAAATATATGAATTCTGGTTCATTAGTAAAAAAGCTAAGATTTCTTATAACTCCGGCTTTGCACCAGTTTCCTCATGCTAGGACATGACCAGCTGACGGAAGCATTTCAATGATAAAGCAGAGCACTTTCACGAACTCTTTGACTCGTCCATCAATAAGTGATCGAACTGACCCCGGAAGGTCCTGACCTCCCTTTAAAGTCACACCTTTTGACATTTAAATCAATAAACTGGGACTGCCATTCGTCCCGGGGACTCCAGTGAACTTTTCACACAGACAACAGTTCTTTTGAAGAATGCAAATAATATCCACCCCTCTTGAAACGTTTACAGGAAAAATCTGTGGCAGCAGCAAAGTATCTAAACACTCGCAGATGATTTATCACCCACAGGATACATCGGCTCATGTTGAAAGGAGATGAGGAGCAAAGCAGTCTGGGATCAAAGCTAAACAAAAATAAATCCAAAGAAAAGAGGAGTCAGTGTGCCTGGAAGGATGTGGAAATGGGAGGAGGTCGGTGTGATTTATGCCCCTTTTGGCATTCAAATCACCCTTAAACAGCCTCTCTTACTTTCTTTCCTCCTCGTATCTTCTTTCCACCTTTCAGGTCATTTAACCTGTGGCTGTTGACTCTGACTCTATGGTGACAAAGCAGTGTTTTTTAATGACGCTGACCAGTGGTCTAGCCCTGGCGTCACATTCTCCACTATTGCCAAAAGCTGTAAAAAGTGACAGGGTCACACCTGTCACCTATGGAAACTTATTTTCCAGTTAGAAAACCTTAACTGTTGGCGGGGCTGGAGATTTACAATAGAAGACATGTGATGAAGTGTTTGTCTGCTGGATGTCAAAATGATTTAATAATGGTCACCATAGCATGACAGAACGGCTGTTTCATTTTTCTCAAGGTGAGAAAGAACAGGAGGGAAGGAAAGGAGATGTTTGGAAGGGACAGGCAGCAAGGAGGAGGTGAATGTGTAATGTTTGAGCACTGAAGAGAGAAAAGAGGAAAAAAAAGAGAAGGAACACCAAGACTTCGGGTTTGATGTGGGCGGTTCTCTGACAGCTATAATTCTCCAGTCTACAGAATTTCATCAACACAAGTTGTGTTAAAACGGTGCCGCAGGGCTGCGGCCCTTTCAAGTCCCAAGCTCTGACAGGTAGATTTATTAGTCTTGAAATTTGTACAGATCAGACGTCACTCATGGCAAACTGTCAAAGTGTCAGTGCTATAATGCTCCTGCGGGAGCCCTGTGCTGTTTTAAAGCGTGTATGCAGGGACAGGAGGATTTTCTGCACCGTTTCTATTCAAAACACTCCCAGTGTTCGCCAGAACAAAGAAAAGTTGAATTCATACCTCCTTTAGGCTCCTGATCCAAACCTCTTTGACACAAGGCTGAAATAAAGAGTGACATAAATAATGAAAAAGCACATTTGTCACATGTTGGCTGCAAAAAAGATTAATTTTTTTTTTTTGTTGTTGTAAAAAGTAGTACAGGGACCTCTTTAAAGGTCTGAAAACACTGATTTACCAACACTGGGTCTGGTTACACTTTCTGGGCATAAGCTCAAAACCTCACTAAGACCTAAACCTTTGGAGCCTGAGTGAGAAAACTGAGCCAGTCATTCAGGGTTGGAGGGAGAATAAATTGAGTGGAGGTGCTGAGTGACACAGAGAGGCAAAGAAGGAGGAGGTAAACACAGGGCATGTGCAGGTTAACTTCACACTGCCAGATTTATGACCTGGTTTGTTGGCTCTCAACAGGATGGTTCCAACTTGTGAGGATGCATAGATGTAAAAGTGCAAAACAAAAAAATAAAGGGGAAAGTTGGAAGGCAGGAGCAGATTGCCAGAAGGCTTGTGTTATTTGGGGGAAAAGGAGAAGACTGAATAAAAAGAAATATGTTTGTTCGTGGAGAAGGGAGGCACGGGGTGAGTCGGCTCTCTTGGCTGCCTGTTAAGAACTTCCTTCATCTCGACATCTGGTTCTGATATTTCAAAGCTAATTAGTCATATTGGGGTTGTCTGAAGATAAATTTATCATCCAGCAAAGAACACAAACATGTTGAAAAATGAAAGGAAGTGAGGTGACACTTTGGCTGATGTTTAAATAAATCATTTCAGCGTGATTAAAACGTAAAGCCTGTTGATGGCCGCTGGGAGACGAGTTGGGTGGGAGGGAGTGGAACTGAAAGCTAAACATACAGGCAAAGCCTTGTTTTAGCCTTTTAATAGCTGCACCTGCTCTCTGCGTGGCCCTTCTTTATGCAGTGTTGACTTTTATTCATCTATCAAAAAAAACCTGACATCTGTGACAACACACATGGCAGCCATAGACAGAGAAAAATGCACCATAGCTGGGCATTTTTCACAACACTTCTTCTTTTATTTTGCCTATTAAACAGTTGGATCTCTTTATTTGGTTGTGATGATTGGCTGTCTACAATGTCACCGCAACAGGAAAGCAAACTCCTGCACCATACATATTCTCTCAGCATACCTTTAGATGTTTTCTTTCTCAAACAAAATGCATGCAAGACACACATTTGTTTGGTTTATAATACATTTATGAACACATATTTTAAGTCTTATATACATTATCAGTTTACTTTCATTAATTTAATGTGATGTTTTTTTAGTTACTGGTGCTGAGGGGACCATTGGCAGCTAATTGGACTAAACTGTTGCCATAGAGGAGAAGAAACTCTTTATGTTGATTATTGATTTACTTTCATTTCTAGATAAGTTTCTTTAAATTGTTTTGTGTTAATTTACAATAGGACGGATAAGTGAATTTTTTGCTTGCTGTATTTTGTAGACAATCTTAGTCTTTTCCAGTTCCTACTTGTGTGTGTTGTTAGTCTGATCAGCCACTAGAAACACCACTATATGCAGTAGTTTCCTTGTGTTTCCAATTAATTATGTCTGTTTAAGTAAGTTTGTTTATCTGATCAGTTGACTAAGTTGTCTTACTCTATTAAATTTAAAGCTTCAGGGATTTTTTGTTACTTTGACTTGTTTTAAGGGTCCGTTTTTGTTAATCTTGACATTTTTTGAAAATAAATGTAATTTATTTTTTGCAAACTACCTCAGACATGGAAAACAAAGACATACATGGATCAATTTATCTGCAAGTGGATGCATCAGAATGGAGCGGGGCCAGAAGCTTGAGACCTGCTGATTGTTGCTTCTTTGCCACAGCTACAATATTTTTTAGAAAACCTTTTCTCATCTGTTCCTGATTCACAATGATTAGAATATAGAAATACTTAACAATGTCATTTTGAGCTTAATATTCTTTATATATGTCCTCATTAATAGTAAAAATTTCACAATAAGATATTAAAAATACCACAACATTTCTTTTTTGTCAAAGTGGGTCTTTAAACATGACATTTAGCGTTGGCTCTTATACAGTCAACAAGTATAATAAAACTTATTGTTTTCAGTTTGCTACATATCTTTGGGTTTCCACCAATATATTACTTAGAATGAAATCCAATAATAGTCTTGATTGTAAGACGTTATTAGACTAGAAATTTCATGTACATTACACATGACACTTGTGTTTGCAGAGTAACCTCACAACATTGTGAGTTATGAGCAGAAAAAGCAATTGCTGAATAATTCTGTTAACACCATCATTTTTAAATTTGCTGGCAATGTTTTTGAAGATGCATTTTGTTGATGATATGATTAAAAAGACAAGAACACAGGCACGGCTACACACAGTACAGTGGATAAAGTTGGCCTTGCGGAAAGATGGGAGTCGCAAAAAAAAAAAGACTGGCAGCTAAAGTAATGTCTGTCAAGAAGAAAAAGGCAAGATGAAAGAACATGTCAAAGGAGAGATGATATCTCTTCTGAGCCTGAGGCAGATGCTCACTCATAAACACATAATCACATGCACCCACAACTATACACACACCCTCTGACAGAATTTTAATAAAACCTGTCCGACGCCCTCTCCTAGAGTAAAGTGTGAGTGATGGCCTGGATAGACTCCAGCTCGGGCTCCAATCAGCCAAGCAGACACACACACTCACGCACACATGAAAACCTGCCCCGACTGACATTCATGCACATCGCTTGGCTTCACCCAAACTCTTGACTCCCTTTGTTTTGAATCCACTGTCTATATGTTTGTGTTTTTCTAATACAATTCTGCAAATGTAGTTCATGGATGTATCAACAAAGATGTAAATGTATGAAATCAAACTAAACCTTAATGGGGAACAATTACTGTTGAAGCATGACCACTGTGGACAGACTTTATCAGTATTATTGAACTCAAGATAGTGTTTCACGGAAGGTTTAATGCCTCATATTACCTAAAAAGTGAGCCTTTGGTATGTGTGTTTGCTATTGTGTATGAAAGAGGCCAGACCTCCACGAAGAGGCCTGTCTCTTTGATGTAATTTTACCTGGCGAGCCGACAAACTGCTCTGCACATCGGACTGACATTCTTAAATAGCTCAGTGCTCAGCTCTTTATCGATGTGTGTGCAGTCATTACAGAAGGCAAAACAAGAGCAGCAAGACGAAACTGTGCAAATGCCATGTGGGCAGGGTGATGTTGACTAGCCGTCATGGCACACTTGTCAAACAGTGGCAGCAAGTGTCGGAGTGACATTCACAGAGGGGCAGCAAGATGAAAGCAAAGGGCAGCTGGAGGTCAGCCACGCTGCACTTTAATTCCCAGAGTGAGCCTGTTATGATTTCTGCGGTCAAAAAGAAGTTTGCGCTTTGAGCATCTATCTACTGGAAAAAGATTATGTCTCTTCAGAATAAGGTCTGCTCAGACCGGCGAGTCACTGAAAATCAGCGTCAACACTTCTCTGCTTGGCTTTAAACAACAGGATACCTCCAACCCACCGACACCAGCAGCTGGGACTGTGCTTCCATGCGTTCTGCAATAAATCCATATCAAGGGCACTAATCAATAGACACAGAACCAAACATATAATTTGTAATATCTTGTAGAAGAGTTATTTTGTTTCACCATGACAGTACTTTCACACAGCACATATGACAACAAGGTAAGCGCCACAGAGTAAAAGTGTACTTTTTTTTATTGATCATTTCAGATTTCTACAACAGAGTATTAGAGCCACCATAAAAAAACTAAATAATACTACATTTATGGGAATAAAGCAAAAATAATGAGAAAAAAGTTTTTGTGATTTGACAAGGAAAAGCCATGCTTTTTCAAAGATAATGTATGGTTGGCTGTTCAAGCCTCCATCCACATTACATGCTGACTAAATCCATCGATGCAGTCATTTATTATTATATTTTTAATCATAGGAATCCATGTACAATAATGGATTTGGACCTCTGGAACTATACTACTGATAACATAAACGGCTCGCCCACAGGAAATCCACCCCTTATTGGTCAAGAATCTTCTTCTGAAGAGGTTCAGTGTTCTGCAAAGTCTTTTCCGTGTCCTTGTAGCTTACTTATAATAAAACAATGTTGACTCACTAAAAGACTTAGCATTTCCTTATTTGTGAAACCAATGCTGAATGAAGGACAATGCGCTCTATGTCTGTTAGACTGAAACATGATGCTGATTCTTTTTTGGTTGTTTATATTTTCTTAGGGTGTATTCATTTACATCTAAAATACAATTAAAAAGTGCTTCTATTGGTCTTGTGTCATCAGGAGACATAGCTATGTACAGCTGGGTATCATCAGCATAGATATGAAAGCTGATGTTGTGCTTCCTGATGACATTCCCCAGAGGAAGCATGTAGATGTTAAAAAGCAAGGGGCCAAGGATGGAACCTTGAGGCACACCACATTCAATTTTGTGGACCCCAGAAAAGTAAGTGTCCATGCTTGCCATAAAGTTTCTCTCCGTGAGATAGGAAGTGAACCACTGGATAACAGTCCCTGAAAGGCCAAGACTTTTAAGTCTGTTTAACAGGATCAGGTGATCAACAGTGTCAAAAGCAGCACTTAGATCCAGTAGAACTAATACTGTGATCTGACCTGAATCCGAGGCACATCTAACATCATTAACGATCTTTAACATAGCTGTCTCAGTACTGTGGTTCGTTCTAAAACCAGACTGGTTCACCTCAAATATGTTATTGTGTAAGAGAAACTCATTTAGCTGAATAAAAACAATTTTTTCCAGAATCTTGCTTAAAAATGGCAAGTTGGACACTGGTCTGTAGTTATTAAAAACCGTAGGATCTACATTGCTTTTCTTTAGTAATGGTTTCACCACTGCAGTTTTAAAAGCAGTGGGAAAAATACCCGTTTGTAGAGAGGAATTCATGATGTTTAAAATCTCGCTCTCAAAAGATCCATAAAATTATTTAAAAAGTGATGTGGGGATGGGATCTAAAAAACAGGTCGTTGGTTTAACTTGGGAGAAAACTCGACCAAGTGTTGCAGCTTCAACCAGGTCAAAACTGTCCAGTGCTTCCTCGGGTAAGGTCAAGTCATCATTTTTATTACAATTGCTTCTTTGTTCCATCAAGATACTAGATCGTACAGAAGCAATTTTGCTCCTGAAGTGGTTAGCAAAGTCCTCACACACTGCAGCAGAAGCTGGCATTGTGGTCTTATTCATGTCTGAGTTCAATAAGGATTCTATTGTGCTGAAGAGGACTCTGGGATTATTTTTATTTTCAGAGATTATGTTCGCAAGGTATGAGTTCCTGGTCTGTTTTACAGTCTGGTTGTATAGTTTTAGTTGATTTTGGTATAGTTGATGGTTTATTTCCAGCGTATGCTTTCTCCAACGTCTTTCCGCTGCCCTAGCTCGTCTCTTCAGTTGTTTGATGTCTTCGGTTCTCCAAGGGGGTGAAGGTTTGATTCTCATCCTTTTAGATTTTAGTGGAGCAACTGATTCGAGACTGGATCTAAGTTTACTGTTAAAACTTTCCACAAGTAAGTTGCAGGGGGCTGGTAAGACAATTGGAGAGTTTGAGCGAACAGTTGAAATACATTTTTCGACCACTTCAGGAGTCAAGTAGCGTTTCTTCACAGTTCTCACAGAGGTCTGTTGTTTTATAAAACCAGTGATGTTAAAAAGCACACAGTAATGATCAGAGACAGCCAGATCCACAACAGTGGACACACTTGTAGGTAAACCATGACTGATGACCAGGTCAAGAGTGTGCCCCCTGTTGTGAGTCGGCTGCATGACATGTTTAAAATCCAGAAAAGCAAGCAGGTCCAGAAACTGAGTAGCAGAGTAGTCCGACTCCTTATGTACATGCAGATTAAAATCACCAGTTATTAAAATCATGTTGAGTGAAGTGTGGACAAATGCTAGGAACTCAGAAAACTCCTCAATAAAACCAGTGTTTGGTTTTGGTGGTCTGTATACTGTGATGCATAAAACTGGAGGGCTGTTAAAAACAAAGGCATGGTGTTCAAAGCTGGGGTACTGATCTAAAGAAATTTCCTTTACTGCAAAGGAGTTGGATACAATAGATGCAGTACCACCACCCTTTTTGCCCTCCCTTGTGGAAAAAACAAAACTAAAATTAGATGGGGAGGCCTCTGTGAGAACAGTGGATGCATCCGTGCTCAGCCATGTTTCAGTTAAAAAGAGACAGTCAATATTATGGTCTAGGATAAAATCATTTATAATAAAAGTCTTGTTAGATATGGACCGAACCGAACCGAGTTTTTATAGTCTATTTGACAAGACTGACAACGAGCTTCACATCTCAGTTTTCCCATCTGATGAAAAGTCATATTCTAAGAAATTTTAGACCTTGTACCCTAGGACAGGAATTTAACCTGTAACTTGCTAAGAGCAGTTTTTGTCAGGTTGTTTCTGTGAGATGATTCTGATAGAATGGGAATTCAGCATCAAAATCCTCCACAGCAACATTTATGACAGTGCAATTAGCTTCTTCATTAGATGTTATTCAAATTTCAGTTTTTGGTACATACAGCATATTAAGTAATATTACAGAGACATTATAACAAGAGGGATCATTGCTAAATTTACAGGTGAGCGTTCACCATTCGTGCAAAGGAAAAGGGACGAGAGAAAGTGGTTCAGGCTGATGAGAGGCTCCACGCAGACGCTGACAATAGGTACGTTTGTGTCAGTTAATGTATGGAAAGACAGTTGATGTTGAGCACAGCTGTGTTTGCCACAAAAGCAGCTACATCTCCTTCGAGTACCGAAGGGTGAAGCATGCTAAAATAAAAACTAACCAGCAATAAATGGCATTAGATATACTTCTGTTAACTGCAGTTCTGGCCTGTAAAAAAAAGAAGAAAAAGAAAAACCAACATTTTTCATAAATACTATATGTTTATATGCCTTTAGTTATTTAGAAGATAGAACTGGGGTTTTGTTGTTGCCTGATAATTAATTTTAAATGTTTTCCATAGCTTACACAAGTGTACTGACTATTTTGTGGCAAATTAGGACCTTTGAAATAAATATGTAGAACATTATATAAAAAAAAACTTTATTCACAGTTTTTTGAATGACTGTATTGTCAAAAGCTTCTAACTTCATGACAGATTTTTCATGAGGTGGTCAAACCTTTTCAGCAATTTAAATCATGTGTAAACAGAACACCGGGCGTCTCTCCTCCAGTACATTCCTGCGGTGGTCTTTCCAGTCCTGTCTGTGTGGACTCGAGCCCACGTGTGCTGGTATGCACCATCAGTGTCACAGCTGCGCTGCCTGTCACTCACAGAGAGCAGTGATGAAAGAAGTTCCATTCCTCTATATTCCTTCTCCTCCCACTCCTGTCACCTCCTCTGCTCCCTCTTGGCCCCGAGAGCATGGATGACCCCTTCCCCCCTGTCAACACCCAGGTATAATGTGACCTGTCACCAGGGCCCACAGTGCCTCAGGCGGGGCCCTGCAGCTGGCTGCCCTGCGGTATGAGCCAAAGACGGGAAGTAAGAGGGTGGATCTGTGTGGCAACATGACGGGATTCAGGGCGTTGAAGCACCACCAGGTCGGATGGACTTCTTAAAACCTTAAAAGAACAGTTAAAAGAGAATTATATTGACATCTGTCAAATACTTTGCAATCCAACATTTTTAAACAGCTTGATCAAAAGTCAGATGAAATGCAAAACTGTCCAAAAATTGTCTTAAATTATTTTTTTTTGTCATGCAGCTCAGCAAACCAAACATGTCCTAAACAAAATAGAAACTTTTTCCACATTCTTCTTTAAAAAATTATGATTTATTAAAGTTTTAGGGGGTTGCATCGAAAAAGGAGGCTAAATTGAACAAAACTTTACTTTAAAAAATGTACAATCTGAAACGTCTTTTAAGAATTGTCACTTCAAAACACACAAGCTCAGACAGCTTTGTTTTTGCACAGTAAAGTTGATCTTGTGTTTTTTTTCTTTCAGTTTGTCCTGACTGGCTTTTATTTCATGTAAATTCTTTATGTTGTAAAAACCCTTCAAATTCATTGAATTTTACAATGTGGAAGAAGCAGATTTTCTCATATTTTTCATTCAATCCATATTTGTTTTGTTTAAACAGTCTGTGGTATTAAAAAAAAATGAAAAACATGTTTTAAACCTGTTTTCATCAAAGTAATTCTCTTAGGAATCGACCTCTTGGTGATTTTGAAACAGCTGCACTGAAAAACAGTTGAACCTCAGGGAACCCTCCTGACCATCTTAGATCCCAAAATATACATCAACTTTTTTTTTTCAGTTAAACTCCTCAGTTTATTAACAGAAGTTTTAACTGATTTGAGATATTTACTAAAAATTTAGGTAAAGTATCTCAAAACCACGAGTGTGCAAGATAAACTTAAAAGAACGCTTTCGGCTTTATGTTTTTTTCCTTTATAAATATCATGTAAACTGATGGATAAACTTTGAAGTTGCATTCTAATGCAAAGAAACTTATCCCAAACATAAAAACCCCAAAAGTTGAAAGCCTCTTTCAGGAGACAGCATCTCTTTAGAAGTTGTAAAAACTAGAGACCAACAAATTGCAAGTTGGTTTTCCTCTGTGATTTACTTTCAAAAGTGCTGAGATGCATTTCAACTGTCAGACTGTTTTAAAAGGCCCTAAAAATTAAAATTTTAGCCCTGGAATTTTGCCTTTTCACAAAAACGAGAGAAGGTGCCTTGCTAATCTGTAATAATTCTACATCTAATAACACATTTTTATTGTAATCACAGTCAAAAACAGTTTTTCTCTTTACTTTGTGCTGCATAGCTTTTGTGAATCTGTCTTTAATCACTTGATTCAGGCATTAGTGTTGGTGTTGCAACTTCGCACTTACCAATGACAACAGCTACAGTTTGAAAACTTTACTGTTTAAATGTTACTTGTGACTTGTTCATTTTAAGTCAACAGACCACAGACAGAAGAAATCCGGACTTGGAAGTCCTACATTAAAGCTTTAGATTGATCCTTCTTCTGCTTTATTACAGATCTCCTGAAGAACAATGTTTATCTCATGTTTTTTCTTACAGTGGAAATGCAAACTGTCCCTGAAAAAAAGGTTCTTGGTGTGGAAAATTCACTGTAGATTGCTGTCAGTGCTGCAAGGCAAGGCGGAAAGTTCACTGCCACAAAAGAAAATCAAGCTTTACCTTCTGAGAGCAAAATGTTGCCTGTCATTAAAGCATTTGCCTGTAATAATTTACACACAAACACTTAGCATTTCAGAGCACCACGGAGCAACGTCTCACCCTATTTGATGGCTTCCGAGCTTCCAACAACACTTGTGTCATGCGAACTGAATTTGACCTGACTTACTACTGAGGTTTCTACAGTTACACCCTCCAGCTTCACATCATTAGACCTGTCAGAGTGAAACCCGTCACACATTTACTGTTCTGTAATGTAACATAAGCCTGTTGTGCCCCGTCATAAGAGAGTAGCCGTGCTGCTGTACGAACCATTACAATGCATGTCTTTGTCGAATTTGACTTACTCAGAAGACGGTTTCAGGGACACATTCCCGAGTGTGTGATTTACCAAGTCTGCTATATTTCACGGACGTACGCCCACATGCTGCATTTAGCCTACACACAGGTGACAGTGTATGTTTGGATATGGGGTGTGTGATTCAGTGCCGTGCATGCTGTGGATGGGCCAACCCCCATTAGCAACAGAGAGGGGACTGGGGGGCTGTTGGCTCGGCTGTGGCCTGGCCTGGGCGCTTGCAGGATAATTTACAGCCCCTTCATCTTAGTGGAATGTGTTTGTAGCCAGGCGTAATGGAGGCCATCTATTCTCCCTGTCAGTGTTGGGAAACCCTTTTTTAGCCTGCTATGGGAAGAAATATTTGACAGAGAAAGGGCAAAGCTGTCCCTGTGCATGGTAGCTTGCAAACAACAATGTGTGGGCGTCAGTGTTTTTGGTGGTAAGAGTGTTTAAAAGATGCTGTTTGTTTTATGTATTCTTCATTATAAATGTGTCAAGATGGGACAGCACGAGCTGCCCTGTCCAGTATCGATTCAGGTTTATGTTTTCACATTAATAGAACATTACAGCATCTTTGCTAATATTAGCTGAACTATCTAATTAAAGTCATGGAAAGTCGACAGAACTTTTGCATTACTTCATAGCAACAGGCTTGTTTTGAGAACATAAACGTGGTGAGGATTAAACAGCTGTGGACTGACAAACTCTTGGAATCAAGCAGACAAGAAACAGCTGCATGGCTAACAAGAAACAGGAAGGACAATTTTGGTAAGTGCACAAGAACAAGTCCAACAAGAGCAGGAATGGCATTAAATCTCTTATCGGTCACTTGAAAGCTGCTGTGGGAAGTTCTGAAATGATGGAAGTCAATGTATCACACTTGACATTATTCACAGACCTCAGTAAGAACTTTGTCATCCTGAGAATCTGCAGAGCTTAGGCAGACGTGCTGTAAGCTTAGCTGTAAAATGGCTGAGCTCCTTAGCTGAGCTGTCATACAGAAGAGAAAGGGAAGGACGGGACATTAATCAAACACGCACTCCACCTGCTTGTGAGGTTTAGAGCATGAATACATCTGTTAGGTGTGCATGCAAGTATCTGTTTGTGTGTTAGGTACAGGTGGGATGCTACTGTATTTAATTCCCCCTATCCTTTTCCACTGGAATCTCCCCCTCCTCTTGTCGAGCTTTGGTGACTCTTGTTAGCGGAGCAACAAACAGGGAAGTGACTTTGCCTGACAACCTAATTTACATTGTCTGCAGAGAGCGATCAGCACAGCAACCTTATTCATGCCACATTAGGGGATTTGCCTGCACCGCCGTCTCCAGGCTCAATCCATCAGATGGCTGCTTTTCCGATGCCGCTTTACTGGAACCTGCGCTTGAGAGTGCTGAGTAGCAGGCCTATGTTTATCTGTATACACAATTGTTCTGTCTGTATACAGAGGTGCCCAGGCATTGGTGAAGTATACTTGTGTGGCTCGTCTTTGTGTGCCCGAGTGCGTCAATCCAGGCGACTGACTGTGGTCCGCATTGTCAGACAAATGGACTCTATTCTGCTGGAGACTAAATTACAGCTGTAACTTCAGAGGGTTATCACAATGATTATGATGCTTTTGTCATAACGGCGTGCCTGTACTGCAGAAAAGTGGCCACTTTCCTGCTGTGCCAGGGCTTCTTATTCAGCGTGTCCTCCACAGGAACACTCAAATCCTTCTTTTTTTGGCTGTCAGGTCTTCCTCCATTGACTTGTCAGCCTTTGTGAACGGTTCCGAATTACAGTCATGTAATTCCCACAGCACACACTTCACCGGATTGCTGTCTTGATAAGTGAGTTAGATGCAAAGTGACACAGACACCCACATGAAGTACAAACATGGCACACGGCTTAGTGAACAGAAACGTGCATGGAAGAGCTCTGCGAGTGAAACGGCGTAATGAACGACACCAAGGAGTTCATTATACACAGAGGATACAAAATGTCTGGTCCGGAAAGACATGCTGAAACTGCGAAGCGGCAACACATGTGGCTCCAAGTGCTGCTCATTAATCATGAGCCAGGGAATGATGGCTAGGGGACCTAAATCCATCTGTGTTGTCCTTATGAGTGTATTATAAATGTTCTGTGCAGCTGCTTGACTCAGAGAGTAAACATCCGAGCAGTGCACTGCACTGTCCTTACAAGGACACTGAGCCTGCAGCACCTGTTAGTACACAGTGAAGGCGAAATCATCACCTGGTCAGCAATATTACCAGAACGCATAAACCAGAGCCAGTGAAAGCTTTTTGAACACAAATCATTGTACTTACTAAATCATGCAGATCAGATATTCAACCTCATCGCCCCAGCAGGACCCAGCTAGCTCTAACTTGCCCAGCTGCACAGAGCAGTTTAGCCCTTAATTAATTGATGCTCCCTTCTTGATGTAAAAAGACAATAAATGAGAGAAGGGTAAGTGCTAGTTCAGTATCAGTGTGCACAGTTAATGACTGTACAGGACTGTGGAGAAGAGGGTAGTTGATAAATTAGGCAGGAGTGAACTTTATAACCCACTCTCACCATTAGGAGGATGAGGGAGAGAAAAAGGGAGAGCCCATGAGGAGCCCACAGAGGAAGGAGAAAGAAATGACAAGGCCGATCTCAGTGATGGAGTGTCTGTGCTACCCTCAGCTGCACACTTTTTGCTCTCATTCTCATTCCTTGCCTGTTCAGACACAGACGGGACACAGACATTCTGCTTTTAAAACACGTCTGCCAAAATCTGTCCAACCCATGAAATCCTGCTGCAACATCACACTACAGCAAATAAAGTCCACAGAAGGCAGAGCAAAACCCATGATGGATGGACCAGAACAGCCCCACTGACATGCATCTGCATTCACAAATCACAGCTTACCCTGATAGGTCACACAGGTAGGCCAAGTGGTCCTGCAAAGGCCTGGCAACCTGTTTAAGGTGCACCTCGCCCTTACATAATAGAAAATGCTTTATTGACCCTGAGAGGGATTCTGTAGGTTAAGAGGGTGGACTGATTGATTATCTTCAAACCTTAATTTTAAAAATGACTAGAAACAAACTCTTGAAATATATTAATTTATGTGTTATGATTTGATTCATACTAGGTTTTGCACTTTTTGAATTATCTAACAAAAAACCCAAAACATTTCACATTTTCACGATATTGAGTTTACTCGAGTTTACTAGATGTACATGTATGTTTGAAGAGATCTGTAAATTATCAGAATAATCATCAGGTGAGATCTGACCAGGCTATCACAGAACGAGACAAGCAAAAGAGAAATAAGTAACAGAGCACACTGACAAGCCAGAATCACTTCTTGATGTACATGTTTTTAGACTTTGGAAGAAAACCAGATTATGAGGAAGAAGGCATGCATCCATTGAACCGTCCACTAATTGTGCCATATTACTTACTAATAACTTACCATTAACATGTTTGAATTCCATCCATTTTCTTAACCCGTTTTGTCTCTTTGGGGTCACAGGATTGCTAGAGCCTAACCCAGCCAATTGTGGATAAAGACAGGACCCTGGACAGGTCACCAGTCTGTGACAGGGGCACAATCACAAACCCATTCACACTTAGAAAGTATGGTGCACTGGAGTTCTGTCCTCTATTCTCATTTACTTCTATGATCCACTTCTCCTCTATTCTTTATCATTTATTTAGTATTATTTTATTCAGTTCTCCATGCCCATGAGATTCATGTGTTATCCTTCTTTCCCACCCCCCTCTGGGGCAGCGGGAGAGATCCCAGATTCCAGGTGGATTGTCTGTGCTCCTGTTCGTGGCCTGGATCTCGCCTCTGGCTCTGGATGAAGCCAAGCTGCTACACTATTCAAACATGTAGTTGTAGAGTTAGAAGTTAGATAAGTTAACTTTTCTTTAACAGTTCTGGCACATCCATCCTGGGAGAGGATCCCTCTTTCATATGGACATCCTTGAGGTTTCTTATTTTTTTTCCCAGAGATCTGTTTTTTTAGGAGTTTTTCCTTACCGAGAAAGAGGGTCTAAGGGCAGGGATGCTCAGCTTAGCTTAGTCTGTTTAGTTTAGTTTAGCAACCAGCTAGTGGTTATATTTTAGAACTGACTTTATGTTTTTGTATAATGACTGGTGTAAAGCCCATTGAGACAACTGTGCTGCAATCTTGGGCTGAATGAATTGACTGCAGGGAATGATTTGCCCATATGGCCTTTTAAAACAAAAGAATTAACTTTGATTAAAATTTGTTTTGTTTTTTTTTCTTTTAAGTAAACCATAAGACAGATAACACAAATCCTTGTTTGGTCATTTATTGAAGTAAACTGGCTCAGCAGCATGAACTACTTAACATCCTACAGGAACCAGCAGAACTTTTCTCCCACTTACTACACACGGACTGTCCAACTGAACATGGCTTTGGTGTGCAAAAAGTAAAAAAAAAAAAAATTGAAAGTTAACTTAGACCAAGAAAAGTACAAGTGTTAGCCCCCTCTCATACAGACAAATGCTCCCTGTAGGGCTCAGAGGGAAAAGTTGGCAGGTATTTTATGGGGACTTAGATGTGGGTCACAAAAAGTTTTCTGTTGGTTGGAGAGGCCCTTTGGGTGGCACCTGCAGAGAAAAGGGCAGGCCTGTGTACTTGCTTGTGTGTGAAAATAATAAGTTCCTGTATAACTGCGCTGGCTGTTCTTATTCCCCCCCTCTTGTGGTTTAACCACTGCTGCATGTTGTATCCGTGCACATTATCTAATGTTGTAATGGTAAGAACACAGATGTAAAACATCAGTTGGTGATAAAATGTTGTTCAAAGTAATTCTACATTTTAAAAAAAAAGATCTAAAAACATTTTAGGATGAAAGATTTTACTTATTTTTCTTGCTTCATGCTGACTTATATGTACAGCCTTGAATCTTCAGACTGCAACTGTTTCAGCAACATTAGCCTTTTCTACAGTTTTTTCTGTGCTCTTTCTTCACTCAAAACCCTTAAATGTTGAGTTCCCTGCATGTGACCCTTGAAGACAAACTTACAGCAGTGGGACAACAATTTTTAATGACAGGAAATGTATATGTGACTCGGTTTCACATGATTAATGACTAGATTCTTTATAATAAGCAACCTAATTACAGGAGCTATTAAAATTACATGCAGCCAAACCAATTAGGTTGTCTGGCTCTTGGAGTGTGTTTCCTGTGGGGGCATTTAAGGTTCATCAGCAGTAAAGGCACACAGTGATTTTATTGGAATATACAGAGGATTATAACCATATTATGACATGAAGATGTGTATGTATGAGGCTTTTATGAAGATACACAGAACTCAAATGACAGAAAGGGTTTGCTTGTCATGTGTTTCCCATACACTGTTGTGGAAGGGGGTGTGTGCAGCATTTTCTTTGATCACTTACACAGCAGATTTACTTTAGCAAAACCATTAAAATATTTGCTGCAGTTTTGTTTAGCTTTACTTGAGTAAAAACAGACGTTGGTGAGTACTTTGATTACGTCAGTAGTGATATGATTTCAAAGTTTGAATATTTTTCTTTTTCTTCTTATGGACACACTTTTAAACTTCATGTGAAAAAAAACTCTCATCATGCCATCTTTTGAAGAAATCTGCAGTTTGTAGCTCTTTTATTCCAACTTATCAACAACAATGACCATTGACTGCATATGTGAACTGAACTTAGTGATTGTGGCTCAAAGCATATCTGTAATGACCTGAACTGAAAAAGAAAGGGATGACAGGGCGTTCACTTTTCTCTATTCTCAGGATGTTCATGTCACAATATGTTATTTTCACACTTTACAAAAAAAAAAACAGGAGTGGAGTCACACTGACCTGGAACCGAAGGCATTTCTTGAACTTTTTTTGTGACGTGGCCTGAGGACAGAAGTTCACGTGACTTTATCTGAGAATAATGAAAAAAGCTCTGATTAAAGCTGCATGATTCATGGTTTTTAATGAAAACACCACAAAAGAAAAGAAATGACTCAACATGGATAGCTGCCTTGGTTTTTCCTCATATTTTCCCAGATTTGTGATTCAATTATCCCACATCCATCAGTAAGTTATTTTCTTTTTCTGCTGAAAAAGATGAACCTGTAGGGAAACTGTCCTCTTTAAAGTCCCACTCTTTTGACCTATTGTAAAAGCGTTCCCAGGGGTTTTTATTTATGATTTTGCCATTTTCAGCTAAAATAAAAAATCCAGTGTCATTTTCTTGGACGTAGTTTCTGCAGAGTGGCAATGGTTTGTTAAAAATTTGCCTCTGAGTTGTGGACAGGACTGTTGCCGTGGAATAAGCCCACCCCCATTTCCCATCTTCACTGTGTTTACACTCTACACACTCCTAGTTCATAACCCCAACCTAAAATGACTGGAGCAACAAAAATGGTGAGCAAAAGTGGAGCAATCTAGCTGTACAGTTTGGAGCAAGATCTCAGAACCGGGATGTACATGGATCTAGTTGGGTCCACTTCAGGTTGAAGTGGAGTCAGGAGCTTTTGGCTCACTGATTGTAGCACAAATGTCACAGCTCCACGCTTTTTCCAACAGTATTTTATCATCTGCTCCTAATTTTCAACGATTTGAATAAAGAAATCCTCAGAAATACAATTTTAAGCTCACGATAATTGTCTTTATATATGTCCTCATACAGGTGAAAAATGCTACAAGAACATGTTAAAAACACAATTTTCATTGGAGTGGGTCTTTAAAAAAGAATAGAAAACAAAAGACAACTTATTAGTGTCTTAAATGTTTTGTGCCTGAAATTCTGAGCAGACATTTGATAAATGATATTTTTGTTTTCAGCTCAGAACTGAGATTCTAGTCAAAGCAGCAGTGTGCCAAACACTTTTCAGCTTCTTAATGGGTTTTTATGGTGAATCAGTATGACGACGGGGAATTTTATGTGGACCAATTAATCTCAGACTGTCAAGTTAGTCAGAGGAACCAGCTTTTAAAATAAATAAAATAGTTTGGAATTTGTAGGACACACTTTTGGAGCTCCATTATTGACTCACATTTTGCACTTGTGTTTGGTCTTTTCTCTCCTCTGCTGTCCATCTTAGGCTTCACATCTGTTCCGGTGCTCTTTGTCTTTTCTCAGTGAGACAGAAATGAGGAGGAAGTGAAAGAGCTGCTGAGAGAAGATAAAGCTTTCTGGTATTGTCTCCAGCCTTCCATTGAGGAAGGGCTGGAGGAAGCTGAACAAGTGAGGGGAGAGACAGAGGAGTGGACCGGTCCATCCATTACGACTACGCAGGACTGACACAACAAAAGATGGAGTGCCGGGAGAGGCCTCTCAGCTGCGAGGGGCCGGGGAACTCTGAACAATATTTTTTGGCGTCTGTCAGGCTGTCCAATAAAGAAGGCCGATATATGAACTATCTAGCACTGATGTAATGCGCCTCATAAATCTGCTTTAATTACTCAGCGTGGAGACAGCCAGTGGGAGCCCACGTTTAAATTTATGGCATCTCCGCTTGGCATCTTAACGATTCTGTGCTTTTAATATCATTACCCTGTAATTTATTATGCTGCCAGGGTGCACACCCAAACCTTCAGCATAACTCTTGTTTATTTATGCCCGTTTAAAGGCCACTTCAGTGACACAGGCATTTAGCACATTTCACTTGGGCCTTAATCAC
Source organism: Adrianichthys oophorus (assembly GCA_036245035.1). NCBI lineage: Eukaryota > Metazoa > Chordata > Actinopteri > Beloniformes > Adrianichthyidae > Adrianichthys > Adrianichthys oophorus. Next base: position 3,928,721 of record BSAI01000189.1, on the reverse strand, counting down.
TTGTTGTAATGAGGCCATTATACAGCAGTGTCCGCTGGTTGGCTCCGGCTGTGGCTTAATGGCGGGGCCAGGCCCTAGGAAGCCAGTGGCAGAGTTTGCTGGGTCACGGTACCATATGTGGGGGTCTTGCTCCTTCCTCAGGTCTGGCACTCTGAGAAGTTGGAGTCAAAATGACAACATTCGTTCTTGGTTCTCATCCAGCAAATCCCAGAGCAGCTTTCCTGACTCTCTTCCCTTCAGCTTCCCCACATCGACTCCAGGGTGAAAAGCTCTCGCTGCCCCCCCCACCCCAACCCCGCTCTCCCCTTCATTTCCTATCGTTCACCTCTCATTACCCCTCCATCTTTCCCTTTTTCTATTCATCCAATCTGCACTTCTCTTCCCTCAATTTATCTTTCCTCCCCCTCACGTGTTTGACAGATGAGGAGAATGAACAGAGGAAGAGAAAGGGTAGAGTGGGAGACAAGGGTGGGGTGGATAAAAAATGAGTTTGGGGTGAGGACAGGCTTTGCGTTCCTGCTGCCTTGTCATGCTAATGGTTTCCAGATCAGCCTCCACATTACACCCAGGCGATATCCCATCTCCTGCGCCTCCATAATGCTAGCTGTTAAATGCCTGCGCAACTGCCTCTGACAATGACATATTAGTTTTGCGCCCCTCTGCAATCTGATATCCCTAAGTTTGCCACCATACTAAAGATTTGATTAACGTTTTTCCATTTGGAGCCTGTAATTGGCTGCGACTGGAGCACAGGATAATCAGGTGTTTCTATTCGAAACAGCCAGCAAGCAGAGAAGGAGGGAGGGAAAAGCGGGCAGCAATGCTAACGAGCAAGCTAGTTAATTAAGCCTGCAGCAGAGTGGCGACAGTTACTGATGACTCCTGTGACAAACCGCCCCTTCCCTTCCTCTTCCTCCCTCTCCTGCTGCTCCTTTCATTTCCTCTGCTCTACACCTTCTTCCAATGTGGCCGCAGCAGTGATGTGAGATCTAAAGACCACCTTTACTTTTGTTTTTTTCTTAGATTTTTTGCCTCTGAGACTGAACTACATGTTTAAAGAGGTAAAAAAAAAAGTTAGTTGTCAACCTGTAGAGGAACTTATAAGTGTCGTCTTTTATGAACTTGATGACCTTGATTAAGATGTAAAATCAAATGTCTCATCAAATGTCATGCTGACAATGACTACTATTGGATCGTTTTGTATTTTTTATTTCTACATAAATAATGGCGTGTTCAGTTTATCTCTGGAAGCACATGAGCTCTGCCTGATACCCGGTATCACAATTATTTGTGCTAGATGTAATTTCTCACCACTTAAAAATCTATCAATGAAAACCAGAAAATTGTATGTGTTTCTGTGCTCTTTTAATTTAATTAGATTTGATTTATAGAGCCCACAATCAAAACCATAGCCGTCTCAATGGGCTTCACACCGGTATTCATGCAAAGAACATAAAGTCAATCATAAAAATATCAACAATAGCTGGTTGGGAAAGTAAACTAAACAGAGTAAGTTAAACTAGCTCATTAAACCAGGGACCAATGGGACCAACGCCTCCTGCTTGACACTCCACAATGAGGGGTTGGATTGGTGGGGGGTTAAACCACCTGCTGTGACATCCTAAAAACTAGCTTGTAGCTTGTAGTTCAACAATGAGACACAGGAACATTGAAACATGATCGGGTGAATGCAGGCTGGTTAAAACAACTTTTTACATGATCCACATTGTTTCTCACGGTTTTCCCAACAATCTAAATGTCATAAACACTTATTATCCTGCCTTCATAGCCAACGTCTCCTCAGTACTGCAGCTGCTAACATCCTCTGAGTTAAAGCACACACGGCATGTCTTCTTGCCAGCAACCGTCTTGCAGCATGCCTCCACCTTATCAAAGTAACAAGTGTTGTTCCTGACGTTCAAAACTGTTAATTGAAATACAAATTTTAATAAGTTAACCATCCTGACAAGGATTTTAAAGCGCTGCACCTCCAACTTTCCCTTGTTGTTTTGACCCGCCTCGTAATTCCTGGCCAATGACTGAAGAGATCTTTAGTCACATGGTTTTGTTTACAAACTTTGGTCTGAAACAGAAATCTCTGACCAAATGCAATTTTTAGGACTGGATCCAAAACAAGAATCTGGACTTGGACTGAACCAAACGATTTTGCCAGTCTGAATACACCTTTCAGCACTTATGATTTTATAAATTACACTAAGTCAAAAGAAAAAAATGTCTTAAACTAAAACAAAACAAGTAAAAAAAACTCAAATGAAGCAATGACTTCTTGAAATATGTACATGTAGGAGTTTCGGGACCTTCTGATTTCTGATGTCATATTGCAAACTGAAATATCACAGGAACATTTTTGAAAATCCAAAAAGTATTTTTAAAAGAAACAGCCTGCTGTACTTTGCTTCAGTAAAGTAATTTCCAGTCAGTCGCAGCATTGCGCGTCTGACTGCTTATTTAGCTGATGGCTGTCACTGAGCTGTAAAACAGCAATTAAATGAGTGTGGGATTCATCATGTTCATGTCACAGCCTTGTCTGCTGACATCGCTCTCAGACACACAAAACTCTCCCTTGGAGACAATCAGTCAGCACCAGTCAGACAGTAAAACCAGTACTTCTCAATTAAGCAGCTAAATTAAACCACGGCAACAGAAAATTGGCTACATTTTGTTCTTCATCATGGTTTATTCCTTTATTGTTGGTGTTGGATTTCAGAGCAGTGGTGGGAGATGAGACTTTCTCTCCATTTTGATAAATGAGATTGTGATTGGATAATGTTTTGTGCAATACGGGGAAGTGCTGTTCCACTAAACACAATGGATCTTGTTACAAGATAACATTTAAGTTGATATTGGATGCTGTATTTTGTTGCCAGCTTTGAACCTGTTGGAGCCAGCATGTCTGCAGAGCAAAACAAGATGCCCTTATAGAAACTGGATAAACTGGCCTCTGGAGTAACTGAAAGTTTGCTAAGGTACGGGCTCGTTGAAACAGATCCAATACATCCAGATGTGCCTTTTTTGTGTTTTGGAACAAATGTCACTCTGATGCTGTACTCACACTGGGGTCGGAAACGCGTATTGAAGCATAGCTTTCAATTCAAAGTTTATGTAAACACTCGTAAATGCACGTTTCTGCATTCAAAACTCTTGTGTTCACGAGTAGCTACGCAAGTTTATGAGCCTGTTTTTTGGTCTCTAAATCCATTGAACAGGCGTTAAAAGTTAAACCAGTTCAACTTTGACCAATCAGGGACTCAGATTTGGTAGTGACATCTGGGTAGTGTCCTTTGGAATACATGGAAGTGTCAACTATTGGAAAATCAATCATAGAGACGGAATTAATAAATAATAAATTGTGGTTTGTGCCCAGATGGAATTGTATGACACCAAGTCTTTCATTATCGGAATAGAGCTGTAAAAGAAAAGCCTGGAGCAAGACTCACAAGATTTGCACACTAAGCTTCTTCCATGAGTACATGCGCTAGTATGAGATAGCGACAGTCCAGTGTGGATACAGTGTGCTAAAAGCACATTCAAGAATGCCCAATTAGTGCGTTCTTGAACGTGCTTCACATGACTCTTGCGTACATAGAACTCATTTTTATTCTGTCCCCCATCTGCTCAAAAAGCGTTATAGGAACCTACTAAGCACTGTATTGGGCGTGACGTGCAATCCATTTGACTGTGACTTTAAGAAGTAGTAGTAGTAGTTGAAGGCTGCTCACATTGTATGGACATGCAGATCCTAAACCCAACTAGGGCTGCATCCTCAAGCCTGCTATTGATACTCTGGATATTTGTGGTGTGTGTGTGTCTGTGTTGGAAGGTCTAACTCTTGGAGTGCTGACAGTAGATGACAGGTGTTTTAAACAAAAGCTCTTGGCTGTCCAGAATAAGAGATCACTGTTGTGTCTGCCTACCTGTTCACACTCTGTCTGCGTGTGTGCACCTGTGTGTGTGTGTGTGTGTGTGTGTGTTCAGTGATGAGTTGCCACACGGTTGACTAATGACAAGACAAACAAAAAGGTTAATTCTGCATCACTCACTACCTGCATGTTTATATGTCGAAAGCTTTTTCCCTCTCTGAGCTCCGTAGCAGTTGTGACATTGCTGAGCAGCAGGGCCAGCAGTCTTTCAGTGTGTGCGCGCCCGCGTGTGTGTTAAGGTATTTGTGTGTGTGAGACTGATGACAGGCAACAGAGAAAAACAGCATGCACAGCCTGGGACGACAAGGGGAGGAGAGAAAAGATTCATGTGTCAGAGAGGAGGAGGAGGAGGAGGCAGAAAGAGACGAAGAGGGACAAGCTCAACAGGTTCTTGAACTGACGCTGACCCTAAAATGAACCTTCTAATCTATCTTTGACCCCTGATCCCTCACTAATGCGCAATGTTTATCCTAAAGAGAAAGGCTTTTCAAACATTCAAAGTCCGTTTGGTTATTTTCTTTTATTAAATGTCTCGGATGAGGAGTAAAATTCCTTCAGAGAGTCCCGTTTACAAGTTCATACAGGAATTTCTCTTTTATCATAGGACCCAAGATATTCATTCTCTAAATGGGTTAAAAATCTATTCTCTACCCATTCTTTTAAAACATAGTAATTAAGTCTAGACATCTAGAGCAGATGGTGTTTAAATTAAGCCTTTCATTTATTTCAAGATGTGCCAAGATATTAAAACTAAAGAGTGCAGTGGGTAATAGAACATTTGCAATACTTAAATTCACAACCATTACAAGAAAAAAAAATCATTATGCATTTTGCTGAACATCATTTTTTTAGGAACTGAGCAAAAATGTAAAAGCTAATGGCTTTTCTTTTGTATGTTTGATCACTTTTGTGTATAAAACTTGCATCTCTGCACAGAACCGATAGAGAAGAGGTTTTCTTCTCTGTGATTTGGGTGGAAACACACTCTGTGAGAACAGCAGTGAACCGAACAGATTTTTTTTAACTGTAAATTGAATACTTAGAATATTTTGGACAAACTTCTGCAACACTTTCTCTGACTTTGACTCCAAGTCTGCTCTGCTTTATTTGCTTAATCTTCAGGACACGGGAACAGTTAGAAAATGACAAATAGATAGTAAAAACATAAAAACCATTGAGCAATGTTAAAGCCAGAGTTTGAGCACATATTAAATGTTTTGGGGTTTTTTGTGGGATAATTATCAGTGCTTACATTCGGAACCCTGGTGTACCTCTGCAAATGTGTCGCTTGTTGTTTATGTCTTTGCTTTTTCTTATAGCTGACAAAAAACATCGTTTTTTTTAACAACTACATTTAAACAACGTCAGATGGCTGGAATGGCTTTTATGTGTTGTTGATAAAGATATATTCCAAGGACAACTGCAAATTAGGAGAAGGTCTTTCGTCTGTTTGTTTGCTGTGGCAAACAGAAGAATGGGTTAAGTATGGTCTTTTGCGGGATTATATATATATATATTTTTTAAAGGAAGTGTTACTATCACATGTTTTAATTTGAAATGTGTTCACGCATCTTATGAATCTCATCTAATTTGAGGCATCTTTTTGTTTGTTACTTCTCAGATGTATCTTTAATGATAGAATCAAATTCTTCTGTTGTTTTGTTAACACTGATACTGACACCATAACTGCTATTGATGACAACTGCATGAATACAGTCACCACCTCATCACATCCACAAAAATTTGAGGTATTTATTTTTTTGTTCATCTCACATTTTAACAGTTAGAAATAGTGTATTTATGACTATAAAAGCTTTTTTAAAAAAACCTTTAGAGGGAGTTTTTCAGTAGTTTTTACATATGGCATACCTACAGTATAGCTACGGACATACTGGGCATGTGACGTGTGTTCAAGGACGCATTAAATGCACATTCCTGAATGCGTTTTTAGCCCATGGCGTTCACACTTGACAAGCAGGGAGGGGATTCTTTTTTCCTTTTTTTACTGTTCTCTACTGACCAGTGTGCCACAAAAGGCCACGCATTTTGTACATAGAACCCAAAAACGCTCGTAGAAACTTGATAAGCTATGTGTAAACATGAGAGCTTTGAATGGGGAAGCCCAAAACGCCGAAACAAACTTTTCATTGGTGTTGCTTGAATGCGCTTCGCTGAGGGGGGTGTGAATGCATGTAACTTTAGGGTGGCAACTGATTCACTGAATGGTGTTATCCCTCTACAAAAATGTGTTAATTAATTTATTTGTTCGTTTGTTTGAAAATAAGCAGGATGGATTTAGAATGGGAAGTTCCTCACAAACATTTCTTGACATCTGCTTAGACGCTGTCGTCTGCAGCTACATTGCAAGCTATAATCAACTTAAAAGGTTCTGACCTCAAATCCATTTTCACAGGGATGCTCCATCATCACAGTGGTCTCTCTGTATGCAGAAGGATAAGGAGGAACCGTAAACATTGACATAAATCGCTGGGGACTTTCCCAGTTGAAAGTTGCGGCCCTCGCAGCGCAGTCTTCCCTCCTTTTCCCCCCTGAGAATGAGCAGAAAATGTCTTGTAAATAAACCCACGTGTCCATGGGCAGCAAAAAAACAAAGCTGCTAACCCTCTGCAAGGCCTTGATGAGATGTGATGACACATGGAAAGATAGTTTTCTTTATCACTTGCCTCTCACTGTGGCAAAAATGTCATCTCTTTTGCTGCTTTTGAAGTCAATTTGATTGTTTTCTTTTTTTAACTTCCAAGAAACAAAAACCAATTATTTTCCCTGTTTTAATGATGTCAACATTTTAAAAATAGAAGAAAAATTTGTAAGGTTTTGTGGTAACTTTAAATGGGAAAAAAACATAGAAATGGTTACAAACAAGTTGGAAAATTTCAGGATTTTTTGCAGGTTGTTCTTTTGCATGTTTTTTGATATTGTGGGCAAATGACCTGTTCTCCACTCATGCTGGTCCGTGACGCTCTTCATAACAGAAAGTGTAGCTGTTCTAAAAGTGGGGCTCAGCATCACTGTAGCTGATTCATGGGTCTGAGAAGAGGATGAAGGAGGAAGAAGAGACAAATGGAAAGTCAGTGTGGATGAATGACTCTCAACTGCTTTCTCGT
>BSAI01000189.1:3823902-3916655 GCA_036245035.1 Adrianichthys oophorus | reverse complement strand
GGTCCCGGATAAGCGGAAGAAAATGGATGGATGGATGGATGGATCTTAGTAGCTGTTCCAGCAAAGCAATTGCACATTGCGGGGCTAACAAAAGGATTTTTGATATTTTTCATAAGGTGCTTAGGAAGCTAAGAACTTTTCCTGCTACTTTTGCTTTGTTTTTTTTTCCATATAAAAGCACATCAGCGTAAGGATCTTAGTGATCATCACAGTACTCTTCACAAGCTATGTGAAACAGAGATCAGTTTTTGCATCTGAAGCTGTGAGAATACACAGACTTCAACTATTTCTCGCAGACTAGTTTTGAAGATTTAAGTGTGTCTTCTGGAAAAAACGTATTTTCTCGTCTTTGTGCAATTTGTAATTTTTTTTTGTCATGAGCTTTAGAGGAAGCTACTGATTTGGAAAGTGGAGCTGTGTAGGGGTGCTTGATGACCAAACTGGTGTCAAAAGAAAAAAAATGTCTGTATGCAACATCATGACAGAGTTTCTCTTACCATCCATCTGTTATTTCAGACCAAGTTATCTGCAGCCCCTGCACTCACTCTTTTTCCATATAACTTCTGCAACCATATTTCTCGACCCTGTTCCACCAACAGTGTATATTTAAATGTTGTGTTATGAAGAGGTCTCAGCACACAGAACATGCACTGTGTCAGTGTTCTTTAAGGATGTACCAGAAGAACTGCCTTATATCCAACAACTAAATGTTTTTTTCCACAAGGACTAGACAATTAATCATAAAAGGACATTTTGCAACAGCTGGGTGCACTGATGAAACCTCTTTCAAAATGAAAAATTTGAACCTGCACCACTTTTAATGATGCAGGAATTTAAAATAAAAAGTCCGTTTAGAAAGATTATTAAAAATGACTGACAGTAAAATCCTAAAAATGTAGCTATATGTAATGATTAAAACAATACATTTTACACACATCGTAAAACTGTTATCTAATCTATTTGTTCTTCAAGTTAAAAAACACTTTACTTTGAGAAAGATTTTAAAAATAAAATCATAACCATCAATTAGTTTTTGGCGTGTCTGCATCAAATGAGGTTTCATATAAAAGAATTGCAAAGACTCTCTTTTGTTCAAGATAAATCAGTCTTATGGTGAATAGTTTGTTTTCATCTGGATGAGGCATAGAAGGAACAAAACAATTCTGATAATGTACCACTTTTTTCAGTAAGTATTACCCTCTGAATAAATAATATTTCTTCTAACAAGAGCAGTGTTCCAGGAATACAGCAGGCATTTGTTTTGGTTTTGCATCCTTAAATATTATCAACTGTATTAGTGATTTCATGGAAGCCTTTTTTGATGTAGAAATCATGTGAGTGCTCAGCCTCCACTCATCTTTCAGGTGTGTATCCAATTTTTTTCTCACACACTTGGTTCGGCTCAGACTCAATGAGCAGCGCCAACTAGTGGGAATGTCACTGGCCTAAAGGAGAGTGGGATGAACCATCTGTCAGTATCAACCCGTGCGACTGTGAGTCTGATGGATGAGGCTGCTGCTCCCATCGCTGTTCATCGCTCTTTAGACTGGCTTCTCCTGTCACACCTCTGTCATTGTTCATCACGGGAAGCAGCACATGGAGGAGAGAATGTCTTTGTTTTGGTGGGTAAATAACACAGCTACCTACACAACAGCTTATTGTGAACCTTCAAAACAGTTTTATTTATAGTTTAAAAGAAAAATAAAATAGTAGATTATTATTCTCATGCACTTGAAACACTTCATGATGATCACGACTTTAGGTCAGTTTGATGTTTGTTCTCATACGTAATTACCTTCTACAATTTCTTCAGTGACAATGTGTTTGTTTGTTTAGATGCAACCTAACTGCCTCAATAAATCAAGTATCCAAATTATAGTATTCCACTCAAATCCATCATTAAAAAAACAACAAATTATTTTTTTTTGATGGAAAGACTTGTGGTCAGCTTTGGTCCTCTCACAGTGGGAGTGCATGAGGTTTGATAGCAAACAGACAACCAGACTAATGGAGCAGATTAGTTTAGTTAAGTTTACATAATGTTTTACAGAAGCTTGCAACGCGTACTGAGAAAAGAGAAAAAATGTACTGCTGAAACTGTTAATTAGAGCCAAAATTGTATATTTTCAGTTAATGTTGCGTTTGAAATGTTGATTTTTTTGTGAAATATTTAATAAACTGCAGATTACATAAGATTTACAACCTGCCTTGTTTAGACTCAGAGTAACTGCAAAGCTTCTGTGGTCTAGGTAACCATTTCTTGCACAAATACTCACGGGGTTATCAGAAAATTGCACAATTTGTGATAGGGAACCTTCTGGAGATTGGGATCTTTGTCTTTTGGTTGCTCCCTTTGTTACAGCAAATCATTAGTCTTCATCTAACCCTATCCTCCTTTCCTCTTTGCTTACACCAACCACCCTCCTTTCTTCCTTGACAACATATATGAACCTCCTTTTTGGTCATCTTTCCTTGTTAACATCATCCTGTTCTCCTGAAAATCGCTCAACAGAAATGTCACACTAATGTAATCCTCAGGTAATTTTGATTCAGATTTTTTTGTGACTGGACTGCAGGTTTTATTCAATGTGAATTCAAGGAAAACCTGTTGCTAATTCCCTTAGTTTCTCAGTTTTGTCTCTCAATCAGGAATTGAGAAGAGTCTGTACCAGCTTTTGGAGGAGCTTCTTCAGACTGTCTCATTCATTTTCTTGGCTAAAGAAAGTTAAGGAACCCAATTTGTTGTGCTACAAACGGGCAGACGGCTGGTTCCATGTGCAGCAGGTTTATTCAGCACAGACAGGATGACAGGAGACGAGCACAGCTAAAAGACCATAAAGCTAAAGCAGTCAGAGTCCAAGCTAGGGTCAGGGGCAGGCGGCAGGCAAACAGGGTCATAGACAAAGCGGGGTCAGGTAAACAGAAGATCAGATCAGGATATGCCGCTTGGTATGCAGACTGAATGGCACAAGCAATACTTCGCACTCAGCAGGGCTCATTGCACTGCTTTAGTGTCGTGTGTGATTGTAGAATGAGAGTCAGGTGAGTAGCATCCGGAACCTGCACGCTAGGGTTGCTGGGAGATGTAGTGCGTTAGTAAACTGGAGACGGCTCCCGCCGGTGACCATAGGAGGAGACAGAGCCCTGACTCCCACTTATCCTTCTATGGTCCATATTTGAATTAAAAGCATCAATCTTTGTTTAACATGTTTGAACTATTCTTAAAGACATTAAAGCCATTGCACAATGTTTCCTCACCTTTAAAACTGTCTTCACAAACAGTAGCTTGTGGATTATCTCTAGAATAGAAGAGTGAATACAATATTTTCAAAACTGTTAAATACACATTTGGCTCATTTTGGTACAGATCAAAGATGACAGCTGGTTTCCCTTTACTAGCTTCCAATCTGGTGCATTCCTTGCTAAAAGATGTATGCAAAGCAAGTTCAGCCTGAGCAAAGTTTTTATTTTTATGGTAGAAAGCTTCTTACAGACTACTAACTATTCTATCCTTTTCAGCACTGTAATATTTTAAGGTTTTTGTGAACATTTTTGTTAAAAATTTCAGAAAAACAGACACAACTGTCATTCCAGTCTAGTTAAATGAACATCATTTCAAGAAAGAGCTGTGAATCTGCTCTCCTGATCCAGGGTGTAATGTGTGTGCTATAAAAACCAGCATGCCACCATATTGTCTGGCTGTGGATCATATTTTACCATGTTAACACACCATCTGCTTACCCTCATAAGCATTCATTACACATAAATGAGAGTGTGCAGCAGGCTGCAGCATGACAGACCAATGGCATTAAACAAAAAAAAATGCATTCATGTACATGACATAACATCCATAGATTTACCATCCGCTTCAATAGAAAATGTTACGTACACAAACTGAAGAAGGCATTTGCAGTACATGTACATGGCAGCTCAGTGGATAGCAATAGCATTATTACGCATCAAAAAATTATATGAAGCGTAAAATTCTGGCTATAGACAAGGACAACCTCAACCAGTGCACAGAAAAATCAGTAAAAGTATTAGAATATTAGTTTTGTGTTGTATATATATATATATATATATATATATGTGTGTGTGTGTGTGTGTGTGTGTGTTTGTAATGTATGTTTTTTTGTGATTTTATTGGGTGCTTGAAGTGTATAGTGTCCTTAAATTTTGCTTTCAAATAAAATTTATTATTAATAATATTATTTTTTATTATTATGTTTGTGTCAATAATATATGAAATTGTAGATGTTATACTGTATACAATACCTAATTTGATTGTAATTTTCGAAACTCTCAACACACTGTCTCTAATTATTAAAGACCTACTCTGAGGAAAATTGTTTTTGGTATTTTTAACATGTTCTTGTTGTATTTTCTGGGTTTCTTTGTTTTTGTGGCATTTTTGTCATGATTGAAGACAAACAAGTTCATCAAAGCTTTCTTCTACCCTCTCTTTTTTTTAACACTAGCATACATTTGTAAAAATATATGCATACATCAATGGTAAAACAAAATGACAAACATTTGATGCAGAAAATGTTAACTATTCGTAAATTAATGAACGGAACATCAACTTGTGAATTTATGCAAAAAAAAAAGTAAAAACTGTTACTTCTTCTCTTAAATACCTTTAATTTTCTAATACCTTTCTAAGTTCTTTCAAACTAACATACATTTGAAATTTAGATTTTCATTGGTACATCATTATATTAACAAAATGTCATTAGGAAATATTGATATCATTTTTCTTAATGAGCTTAGGGTACACTCCCCTCCAAAAGTATAGAACAGCAAGGTGAAATTCTTTGTTTTCCTTGTTTACTGAAGACATTTGGGTTTGAGATCAAAGAAAGAGAATGAGACAAAAGCTCAGAACCCCTGTCAGGTTTTGGTGACCAGACATAAACGGAGGGCGGATGGCAGCTCCAAGAAAAGCAAAAAGTCTTTATTAACAAAAGTTCCACAAAATCTTAGGAAGAGTAAATTGCTTTAAACAGAAAAGGGTAAGAGTCTCAAAGGCAAAAGTCCCCAAATAACTAACTAGTCCCAAAAACCCTGGCAGGAGAGACAAGAAACTGATGACCCAGAGACACAAAACAAACCGGAAGTGAGGAGAGGAAAATCATGAAATACTGAAAGGGGAAGAGAACTGACCAGAGGACACAGCTGAAACACATCAGGGAGGAGTAGTAATCAGCCCAGCAAGGAAAACACCCAAGAGGAAGACAATACACCTGAAACAAGAGCGGAAAGAGTGAAACCAAAAAAAAAAGACAAAAAGCAAACACACACCCTGGCTCAAACACGGCACATGACAACCCCAGCTTTTATTTAATAGATGTGAAAGACTTAGAATGCCAGAGTGGGGTTTGGTAAGAAGTAAAGAGATCAGCCAACGAAGTTTTGGAACAAAGTTCTTCTGACTGAAAGTCAACCATTGTCAAAGTGATGGAAAGGCCAAAGTATGGAGACAGGAAGGATCTGCTTATGATCCAAAACATACAAGCTCATCTGTGATGTATGGTGAAGGTAATGTCATGGCTTGCATGGCTCCTTCTAGAACAGGTTCACTTATCTATTGATGTTGGAACTGATGATAAAGGCTGAAGTCTACAAAACAATTTTGTCTGGCAATTTACAGAAATTGCATCATGCAATAAGACAATGACCCAAAACACACTGCCAGCACAACAAAGGGCTTCATGGATAGAGAGAGAGAGAGAGAGAGAGAGAGAGAGAGATCTTCATTTGTCATTGTCACAGGTACAATAACATGAAAAGTGCTAAAAGTCATACTTTAAAACAACCCATGGAAAAAACTTGCGACTAAAATAATAAATAGTTCAAAAATACGGGCTGCACGGTGGCGCAGTGGTTAGCGCTCCTGCCTCACAGCAAGAAGGTTCCCGGTTCAAGTCCTGGCTGGGGGACCTTTCTGTGTGGAGTTTGCATGTTCTCCCCGTGCATGCGTGGGTTTTCTCCGGGTACTCCGGCTTCCTCCCACCATCCAAAAAACATGCTTCATAGGTTAATTGGTTACTCTAAATTGTCCCTAGGTGTGAATGTGAGTGTGCATGGGTGTGTGATTGTGGCCCCTGCGACAGACTGGCGACCAGTCCAGGGGTGTCCCCTGCCTTCGCCCATGAGTGGCCGGGTTAGGCTCCGGCAACCCCGTGACCCCGAAAGGGATGAAGCGGTTTGGAAAATGAATGAATGAATGAGTTCAAAAATACATAAAAAGTCTGTATCTGGTAACTAAAATCAGGAAATTAAATCATGTTTTGCTAAATAAAAAACCAGGATGCTCAATATGTGTTCAAATTGTTAAAACTAGAGAACAATAAGAGTATAAACTAATAAATATGAAGGAAAACATCGACTGTGTCGCAGTTTACAGGAAGAGGTCCTGGTGTAATACTACCTAGTCATGTTTAACAAGTTTATTGCAGTGGGGTAAAAGCTGTCCTGAAGTCTTTTTGTCCTGACTCTGCTTGATATGTAGCATTTCATCAGGAAGAAAAAAAGTGGAAGGTCTTGGACTGTCTAAGTCAATCACCAGACTTTAATCTAATAGAGCAAACATTTTCCCTCCTAAAGAGGAGACTGAAGGAAGAATTCCCCAGAAACAAACAATAACTGAAAGAGGCTGTAGTAAAGGCCTGAAATGGCATTTCAAATGAATATTGCAACAATTTGGTGAAGGCTTGATGCAGTTATTGCAAGCAGGGGTTATTGCACCAAATATTAAAAGTTATTCATATAAAGTTTAATATTTGCTCCAATGCTTTTGCTGACTTGAAAAGTGGGGTGAGTCAAGGAATATGTGCTCTTATCTTGAGTAAATCTAGATGTAAAAACCATGAAATAAAAGACAGGATTTTGAACTTTTGTGTCATAATCAGCCTTTGATCTGAAACCCAAAAGTTTTTAGCATAAAACAAAAGTTTAAGACTTGACTTTGCTTGGTATTTGGATAATTGGAAGCAAATCCAAACCTTCTGAGAAACGTACAAAGTTTTTCTGAGTTGGGCAACATTCTTCCAAAACTGTAGTCAGCATTTGCTTCCTAGAGCGGTGAACAGAGAAACAACAAGAAATTAAAAGCTCCTACAATAATGAAGAGTTAATAGTGAAGACAATAGACAATAGTGAAGATGACCACCAAGTATTTTGCTCACTGAACAGCCAATAAAAGACAAGCTATTGAAAAAGCATAGTTGAAAGCAATTCTGCTTGTGGTTGATTAGACCTGTAACTTATGTTGCCAGCTGCCAAAGGGATCACTTGTTGAGACAAGAAAACAGTTCCTGTAAGTTTGCTTGTGCTTACTTGCAAAATGATATTGGGAGAGGGGGCGAAAGGAGGGAGAGGACAAGCAGATCATGGGGGGACTGGCTGTGGCGGGTTGTGGCCGGGCGGACAGAGGTCTATTCATCGTCTATGCTGGAGCAGGAAAAGTGCTTGCACTGAGGGACACAGCTCATAAATCAGAGATCATTGCAGTCTGCTGTCACACACAGACACACAAAAACACAGAGCAAAACTTCTGCACTGACGTTACACAAACACCTATAAGCACAAACAAAAGTATAGTTGCTGCATGTGTTCATCAGCACAAAACAAACTTTCTCAAATGATTGACTTTAATGTTTTTAGAACCTGTGGTGTATGTCTTTATTCTTCTTAATGACTCATACCTAACTGCATTGTAACTTTCATGGTTACTTGCAAAATGGCATTTTTTCTTCGTCTCCTCTTCAACCCTTCCAGCTCTGTTTATTTTGTCGCTCTTTTGTTTTGCTTGTGTGATTCTGACAGAGGATACACTCTAGCAGGCTAATGATCACCCTGGCTGGGGATTATTGATCACAGCCATGATTGATCTGAGGATCCTTCTGATTATTGGGTCATTAATCAGTCCTGGATTACCCTATCAATGGAGCTGCCACCGACTGGCCAAATCAGGAGATGGATGACCAGCGGGGTGAGGAGGAGGTGGGAAGAGAGCACAAGACACAAAAGGAGAGAAACGCAGAAAAGTGAAGAAACTTAAAAAGGTGGGAGTCAGAGCAGATGAGAAGGCAGAGCTGGAATTCAAAGTCTGCTGTGGCATTTACGTCTGTGATGAAGACGGTGCAAACTGTGCACATTCATGTTCAAAAAATGGTTGGTGTTGGGCCTTTTTTTAGCATTGATGCTACTCATGTCTATTCACACATTATGTCCTACACAATCAAGCAGAAGTACTAAACTCCAACTCAGTTTTTATCTATTGCATTTATTGGAGGGTAGGGAACGGCAGGCCTTTCAGATAAGTAGGTCAATCCAAACAGCATCAAACTCTGTTGAAAACTTACATAACCTCTAAAGACTAATATTGAGCTAACCCTCTACACAAGTAATCTCAGGGCCCCAGTAAAGCAGAATTAACTGCTGTGGAAATATATCCCAAAATGTGACGTCCACGCATGTGGACCCCTGGTCCTAAAAAGATAGTGAACATGTCTTGGAAAATATAATTAAAAGTGGTGCACTTTTCAAAGACAGACAAACTAAATTTAAGATTAAACCAATGCTTCCCATAAGTCCATCCATTTTCCAACTCGCTGAATCCCTTTTGGGGTCATGGGATTGCTGGAGCTTATCCTAGCTTCTCCTGGGTAAAGATGGGGTTCATCCTGGACAGTTTGTTACAGGACCATTCAATGTCATATGCATATTTACACCTAGGGGTGATTTTTTTTTTAGAATAACCAATTCACTAATCAACTGTGTCTTTGGATTGTGGAAGGAGGTTGGGGTGCCCACAGAAAACCCATACATGCATGTGGAGAACATGCAACGTCCACATGCAAAGTCCATACTAAATGGTCTCAGCTGGGAATTGAACCAGGGCCTTCTCAATGTAAGGGGAGAGTGCCACACCACTACACCACCATGCAACCTCACTGTGGTTTAAATGTGATCAAATCAAGAGAAAGCGGGAACAAATGTGATTTCATCCCAGTTTCAGGACTTTCCGGTTGGCTTTGATTCAGGGATCGGAAGGTGTAGGCTTGACATTAGTACGTAACAACTGCAGATGCACCTGGAAGATTGTGCCATTACACAAAAACAGCTAAAATGTCTCTGCTGTTATTCAGTCATTTTGCAGTTTAAAGATGAAGCATCAGGAAAGAGTAAAGAAGGTAGGATCAGAGTTACAATAGGATTAAGAGGAGATTTAACATTATTTTGCATTTGTAAACTTGCTTTTAATGAAGTCTTTTGTCAACTCCAACTGTATGCTCTGTCAATAAATCCAGCTGTTACTATTTGAGTAGCTATCAAACCTCTTCCTTCAGGAAGTAAAAAAAAAGTAGTTTTGCACATGTGAGTATTGATAAGATTGTGTTTAATGGTGCCATTTGAGTCTGATCCATATGTCTCTTTGTGATCATTGTCTCTGCAGAGAGAAAGACAGATAGTGGGCCCATTATGGATGACTCCCTGGCTGTGATCAATAGCCTGGGGCCCTGAACACAGATAAGATATTGATACATGTTCCACTTCCCGCTCTTTCTGCACTCAATCAATGCATTCATCATTTATTATGAGTCACAGAAGAATCCATTGCTAAGGAGGAGAGTCACAATCTAAGACCACCCCTGCTGGTGTTCTCCTTGAAAGAGTATAATGAGGATTTACCAGCTCTGAGTGTAACTTCAGAACTAGAAAGAGACATTGGAAGATGCAGTTGGTGCTGTCATTATTCTTTAAATAATGGAGGACCTACCCTCTGTCATTCAGAAGTCCGACTGAAGCTCAATAAAAACTTTGGAAAAAATGTTCAAAGTTGTGCTGTCATCTAATCTGCACTGATTCTGTATTCATTTTCTTCTTGCAACATTTTCAATCAAAGCAGTTCCACCAGGAGCACAGCTGTGCAACCCTATAGTGTCAAAGAATCAATCATCACTGATCCCGTCAAGATGAGGTCTGAGTCTATGCATACAACATTTAATGGGTATCTATGTAAATTTGAGTGATTTAGACAAACTGGAACCATAATGGAAATGAAATGATAAAGACTAGATTTAAACATCCAAAGCTGACTGGCTATAATTCCACCCTGAAAAGGATGGCTGCTGGTACCTCTGTGCTTGGAGACAACTATGTCCCCAGAGCATATGTTTAAATTTTGGAGTTCTCATTAAACTTCCTCACCATGTTCTCACCATCTTTAATCTTCCACTGTGCTCTCTTTACACTTTAGTGGGCAAGACCTTAATCTCATGTTCATTCTTGAGTGTGATTAGACTTTAGGAAGCAATAATCATTGTTGATGACATATCAAAATCACAGGTGACTTTAAATATTCTTCTATTGATTGCCACAGTGCTAGAATTATATTTATGTCTTGGTCACACCTGTCCTCAAGGGTGGATATGGGCTGTCTGTGAGCAAAAGTGGGCAACGCTGTATAGGGCATGAAATATAAGGTCATATGAAATAGCAAGGCCGATAAGGGGCCAGTAGCCTATTCTTGCACCTTAATAACAAAGAGAGTGTGGCTTAAGGGCCCTGTACAACAGCATTACCTGTTCATGCAACTTCCATTAGCTTTAAGAATCCTTCATGATACACTTGCCACACTCAGGATTATGGCACATTCTATTTTCAGGGCACACCTTGAGAAAACCTCACAAGCCTCATCAGAACTCCAAGACACAGCTACACTCCCCTTAAGATGCGGCCGCTCCTCTGTACGACCTTCTACGGGCCTGGACAACCCAAAAACTGCAGTACCTGTACGGATAAACTCCCTGTACAGGTCCATGTGACTAACGCTTCAACTGAGTGACACATTTTTTCAGTGAGGTAAATTATATGAACGTGCATGAGTTAAAGGCAGGAAGAAAGCCCAAAGTAAAAGAAGAGTAACAGAGAGGACTACATGTCAAGGAACCAAATAAAACTGAAAAGTGGTTAGAAATTTATCTGTCTTGGACCCTGGAAACAAAAACCTCTGGTCTGAAATAAAAAAAAAGGTTCTTGATTAATGAGAGTAGTATGCACCGTATAAATAAGCCATATAACTGGACAATAGCCATGTTTACTTCTGCTGGAGGTACAGTTTGAGTCTTGTTTGAAAGTCTCAAGAGGTATGACATATTTTTTGCCCTTGTGAGGCTCATTTTTCTATTACTTGGCACCAATATTAGGTTAAAAGTTATGGCTTTTGTTGAAATATCCATGTAGAAATAATACACAATGTCACAAGATTTGAAAGAGAAGTTAGATTATCTGAACTCTAAATATTTCATCATGAGTAGAGTAGTCAAGAGTTTAATTATTTCCGCACTTTATTACATTTACTCTGTGGTTAAAACTGTAATGCAAACACGACTTAATATCTATCAAATTCTGAATAAATACATTTTGTTTGGTGTGTCATTTGTGCTTCAACTGAAAACTTGAATGATGTCTGGTGTTTTGGCATGTGTACAAATTTTCCATGGTAGGTTACCTTTATGGGAACAGTGTTGAGAATGAGGGCTGTTTTATCCAACATACCCGCTGTCTTTTACTGTTCTTGGACTTTGAATAATCATTTCCCTTTTTTGGCTTCTAACTTCTCGCCTTGCCTTGTAATAACGTTAAGATGTAAGTGTGTAGCAGAAGAGGATACTCTGTTCCTTTTTTGCCCTTTACCTTTCAGATGGGCTTTTTATGTTTCCTGTGTTGAATTCTGGGCAAGAAAGTCCTGCGATGTTTGCATCCCTTTGCCATCTGTTTGTGTGTATGAGAGAGAGATGAAACAGTCCTTTTCTGCTCACAGAGATTACATTTCAAAAGGATCAAAAGTACATCAGACAGACCTGCAAGTTTAATCAATCACTACTCTTACGATGTGTTTGTGTGTGTGTGTAAAAGGTGGAAAGAAGGCAAAGCAGAAAAACTGATAGAGACAGACCCTGAAGACAAGGAGAGGGGAGGGCTACTGAGGGAAACTAAAATACATATATAGAGTTGGGAGTGCGGCCTGAGTCTGCGCGTCTGCACAGGGGAATTGGAGTCATAAATCAAAAGGCCTGTCAGAAGTGGTGGCGGGGTTTGTAGAAGAGCGTCAGGCGAGATAGAGGGATGGAAGGAGAGAGCAAGAAGAGTCGAGCCTTTGAGTCATCGACACACTACACACTCAGCCCAAATGCAATTTCCCCGAATGTCAGGCAGAGATGTGAGGAGGTGGGACAGATAAGAAAACCAACTATTCGTCTGTGTGTGTGTGTGTCCATCCTCTTCTCCGTCCTCGACCCCAGGATGCGAGACAGAGGCCCAATTCTCATTATGTCAACATGATAGAATTTGCTCTCTGTGTAACCTCATTATCTGCACTGTTAGATAAGGTGCCATAATTGCTCACAGCAACAACAACCACGCAGAAACGCCTGTTTCAGTATGTTTGTCTACACTGTGTGATATTTTAGGGCCCTATGTTAGATTGCTTTTTACCAAGTGACCGTGATCCAGACGGATGACATCAAGTCTTACATCAAGAGAGTGGCCAATCACTCTCAAAGGATCAGTTAAGTTTGATTGCAGAAGTGTAATCATGAGTCAGAATGTCAACAGATAATGAACTCCAGATGTTTGGGTCCAGATGTTGGTCTCCATCTCTGCAAATATGAGGGACAGTGGCCAATCTGTTTTCTCATTATCTGGTTTCACACTTTGACATAAAATACAATCATGCCAGTGTATAATGTCACTCAACATCTGGCATTCATTTCATTTCCTGAACAAAGATATTGATAGACTAGATGTTATCTTCCAGATA
This sequence comes from Adrianichthys oophorus, assembly GCA_036245035.1. Lineage (NCBI taxonomy): Eukaryota > Metazoa > Chordata > Actinopteri > Beloniformes > Adrianichthyidae > Adrianichthys > Adrianichthys oophorus. The sequence goes on along the minus strand of BSAI01000189.1, from coordinate 3,903,826 downwards.
AAAACCCTCTCTCATATCTACCCAAAAAAAGAACAATTTCTTCTATACTGTTTATGTACTGAAAAAAAGCAAGTGACCTTTCAGAAAACGATGCAATCATTCTTTACAGAGGACAAGCCAGCAAACAGATGTATAAAGATAATCAAAGACCAAAGCGCAATCATAGGACACTAGACTGAAAACATTCAATACCTAACAAGAGCACCTGAACTAATGACAAAGTTTGTCATTAGACACACAAGACATATAGAAATTAGTGAAACTTATTAAAAAATCTTTTTATGTGTCTATATTGTATATCTTCCAATAATGGCAGGTCTCTAATAGACGCTGGTCTCCAATAAAAACCGGGTCTAATAGGTGTTAGTTGTGATAGACGCCGGGCTCCTTTAAGACCCAACACCCCACCCCCTGTGCGGTGCTCAGTCAGGCAGAGGGTGGAGGCTGGGTGTCTGTGGCATTCAGTGTAGCATGGATCACAACATTTTGGCTCATTCCATTATGTTTAAACTGTTTGTGGTGGAATATACCAAAGAACATTCTGGTGAGGAATCTGAACCACATTTTGGGATGAATTCTAAACATATCTGAGAATGGCGCAAGCAGATGGATGAAGGAGCAAAGAAGGCTGCATAAACAAAAAGGAGCAAACCCATTTCCTGGTGTTTATAGTGGATCAATCCCTAGATTCTCCTGAACTTCATTCATTTTCTTACCCCACTGGATTCCTTTCGGGACAGTGAAATTTCTGGGGTCCCATCCAGTCTGCTACTGTTGGAGTAATGGATACACTTTAGAGCTGGAGCACACACTCGCTATGCCGGGAGAGGAGCTACAGCCAGACAGGGAGCCGGCGCGGGATGGGAAAGCAGTCTGCTCGGGCCTCCTGAACTTTATTTTCATTGACGCCTCAAAAAAGGTACCCTCATTTTATTCTTGTTTTTATTTTTGCCCTTTCGGGTTAATGTGGGACAGAAAGCTGTCACTCTTTAAGAGAGAGGCGAAAACACAGCGGAAGCAGCCGTTCAGACACAGTGGAGAGAAGCTCTCGGTAGCTTGTTGGAGATTCTAAATGTTTTCTTGAACCCAAACATTGAGGCATGTTTACTGATGTTTTTGTAGAGCTTTTTGAAATAAATCAACCTGATCTCTTAACATCATCATGACTTTCATGCACTGTAAATGAGATAAACACAGACCTCCCTCAGTGTGGCTAATAGGCTAAAAACATTAGCTGCTAGCTCCATGTATCAATTCTGGGATTAATCCTAAACAGCAGAGAGGCTGCAGAAGGAAAAAGAGCAATCCGAGTTTCCTGGTGAGCAGAAAAAGCAGCAACAAATTAGCAGAACTGTTTTGTACATGGATTACTGAGCAAAGTAAAAGTGTGTCTCCAGGAAAATGATCGGCATGAAAGGATTTTTGACATGAGATTGATGACTCAAAGAGAAAATAAACGTTCACAGCCAGTGCTAATCAGAACAGAATACAATGTTCTCATCATTTCAATAAATCCTGAAATGTTCATCTGCTGTTTTCTGCATTTTGTGACTGAATTTCACAGCAAAATGAACCCATTAACCATCATCTTTCTGTCTGTGATGGAATAGACGCTGGTCTCTAATAAAAGTCGTATCGGCAGACAATTAAAAAAAAAAAACTTCCCGGCTACTATATGGTTTCGGTTTCTCTCGATACAGTTTTTACATAAGACCTGAAGAGAGCTGAGACCACAGTCACAAAGGTTACTATTAGTAGCACTTCATCATCGTCATGGGTTCAGATCATTCAGTGCTCCAAAGGTTCCCCTACTTAAGCCAGAACATCCAGGTCTATCTGAAGTTTGTTAAAGAAATTTGGATGATCCAGAGAAGGCATAAAATCCACTTGCTAAATTTGTAGTGAAGAATGCTGAGTTACAGCCCAAGAACACCACATCTACTGTGAAGCATATGGGTGAAAACATCATGCTTTGGGGCTGCTTTTTTACGTAGGGGACAGGGCGACTGATCCTTAAGGAATGGATGTCTGGCTCAGTGTATGATGGAATTCTATAGAAAAACTTTTTTCCATCAGTAGGAGCATTGATGATGAAATGTGTATTGGTCTTTAACAAGAATATGATCCCAAACATATCACCTGGGCAACAAAGGAGTGGCTATGTAAAAAAACATTTCAGGGTTCTGGATTGGTCTAGCCAAGTTGGACCTCAATCCAACAGATAACCTTTGGAGGGAGTTGAAAGTCCATGTTTATCAGCAACAACCCCAAAACATCCCAGCTCTTGATAAGATCTGTATGGAAGAATGGACCCAGTTACCAGCTACAATACCAGCTACAAACCAAACCTGCTGAAGGCCTATAGGAAACCTTTGACCTCTGTCATTGAAACCAGGGCTACCTTGCAAAGTATTGTATTCATGTTTTGTTATTGACCAAATATTTATATTATACTTCATTATACAAATAAATTCCTTTAAAAATCATGCAATGTGATTTCCTGGATTTTTTTTATTCCGTCTCACATTTTAAGTTAACCTATGATGTACATTTCAGACTTCTTTCATCTTCTTTAGTGTAACAAGTCACAGAATCGGGAATGAAAAATTCTTTGATGTGCATGTACGTATATACAGACATACATGCATATGTATATTATAGAACTGTTTTATTTATTATTGGATCCTGGTTCGTAGAACAGTTATTCCCTGCAGCTCAGTCTGTCCATAAGATGTCCTGTTGACTTTGAGTTTCAGTTTCTTGCCAGTTTTTCTGAGTCACTTGGCAGCTCCTTTTCTTAATGGAATGCACATTTAACCAAGAAGCCTTTCATTTCCCAGCCAGTGTTTCTTTCTTTTTTACTGTGGTAATTACATCGACTTTATGTTAAAGTGCAGTTACATTTTCCACAAGATCAAGCAATGTCAACTTGTAGTAGCAGGTCTGACAGACAAGGTCTTTCATCAAAAATGAATAGTACAAACCACACAGCTGAAATGAAGCAAGCTTTAGAGGGAACACCGACTCATGTTAGGACCAGAGTATGTACCGTGTCCAACAGGGAAAAAAGGCTGTTTTGCATTTGAATTAGTCAAGGAGTCTGCAGAAATGTTGAAGAGCAAACATACCTGTGTGCCTAGAATTTTAAAGAAGTGTGGTGTGTGAAAGAAACAACTTCTACACACAGAAGCTAACATGAGCAGACTGATCTAGTGTAAAGTTGAAACATTTTATTATTAATTCAGCAAAAATTAAAATACACAAGCAGAAGGAGGAAGAACTAGAGATATTCAACATGATAGAATTATGTCTTGCTCTTCCCTACAGAGATAATTAAGTTCTTAAAGCTCCCTTGAGGCACGTTTACACCACAATCGTCTGACAGGCTCAGTTCAGTTGGAATCAAAGAGAAATGTTCATCTCAATTTTTCTTTTTTTTTACTTTACATTGGACTTTTAAGAAGGCTGACCAATGGAACATCACATAGCTCCTTGGTCATTATGTAGCAGCTTTTTGAAGGTGATCCCTAATGTTAAGAAAGCACCAAAAAAGAAATACAGAAGGTACATATTTACACACAGTGCATTAATAGGGTCCCTGCGACAGACTGGCGACCAGTCCAGGGGTGTCCCCTGCCTTCGCCCATGAGTAGCCGGGTTAGGCTCCGGCAACCCCGTGACCCCGAAAGGGATAAAGCGGATTGGAAAATGAATGAATGACTGAATGAATGAATGCATTAATAGGTGCCTGAGCCTCCTTTACTGCCAGACGAGACATTTTCCAGCTGGTTTTTCAGCAGCATTTCTTTGGATCTGCACTATAGAATGTGTTTTGCAAGAAAAGCACCTTATTCTCAAATGGAAATCCTAAAAAAGGATGACCACAAATTTGAGTTCTTATCAAAGTAAATATTCTTAAAGACCCACTCCTATGAAAATTATATTTTGGTATTTTTACCATTTTTTTCTCATGACGGAGCACATATTTAAAGAACATTAAGATTAAAACTGCATTTCTGAGTATTTTTTTATTCAAATTGGGGCGAGTAAGGAGCACACGAGAAAATGCAGTTTAAAAAAGATTGTTTTTATGACGCTGAAATTACAATCGGCAGGCAACGAGCTCCCTGCTCTGCTCCATTCTGATGCATCCAAAAACTTGTCTCGTCTTTTTAGGACATAGTTTCTGCAGAGTGGCAGGACCTCTTCAGAAATTTGTGTTGATGCAGGGTAAGTCTGCGCTCATTTCCCATGATCCGTATGTTTACACTCTTTACCGCTAGCTTACAGCCCCTCACATCCCCAAGCTAACATTAGCGGTGTACCAAAAGTGGCGAATATTGTAGATATCCAGCGGTACAGCTTTGAGCCAGAGACCATTTCAGACAAGGAAAACAAAGCATTTACTAATGGATGCATGAGAATGGAGCGGAGCAGGGAGCTTGTGGCCCGCCTATCACAGTACCTACAGGTGTGTCACAGCTAGAAGGTTTTTCTGATGACATTTTTTCATCAGCTCCTGATTCACAACAATTTGAATAAATTGATACTCAGAAATGCAATTTTGAGCTTAATTTTCTCTAAATGAGTCCTCCATTAAAACAAAAATGCTAGCACGTTAGAAACACCAAAAACACAATTTTCATTAGAATTCAAATTTCACTGGAATTTGTTGCCTTTTTATGCCTTACTTTTATTTCCTTTTGAATTTTTATGAATTCCTTGACCTCTATGATAACCATTTTTGTTTCTTTATATGTTCAAATGTCTTTGAAAATTTATTTCATTTGTTTGCAATTCTCATTTTGGAGTTTGTTTTTTGCAGTTCTTTCTTGCCTGTGCACAAGTGATTTTGTAATTTAAATTTGATATTATGGCCAAAAGCTCTTATGTTTGTAGTACAAACGGGATTTGGCATTTTTGTTAACGTGGATCTGACCTTGAAATGAACTTGCTTCTCATTCCTGGGGCGATTTTTCACCTTTTTTAATTCACTTTTTTTTACTCTTGTATTAACACTCTTTCAACACAGATTTAGCTGTTTGTCTTTCCAGGCAAACTCAAGCCATTCATCAAACAGTAGTCCGTTTGAACTGGAAGCTCTTTTTTTTCCTTTAACATAAACGTGTAGCTCTTCAACCCAATAAGATCACAATAATTTCATTGCAGTGTGACATTACAAATTAATAAAACATAAAGAAGGAAATAACTTTAGGTTCCGTTTTTTATAGCAACAAACACAAGTTAGCAGAATGTCCCGTCTTTGTCGACACAAAGCCAAAATCCAAACCAACTTCATTATTTCCAACAATTGGCCATTACAAAAACTGAAAGTTACTGGAAAAACACTAATGCTCACCACTGACTACAACCGGAGCGATAGCTCATGGAGAGAACATACCAAATTATTTTCTTTTTTTATTCAACTGAAATCAAAATCCTCAAATGCCTAATTCTACTAAGAAAAGCACTTTTTGTGGTGGGAGCTGCTGAAATGGAATAGTGTGCTACGAGTCCCTGTCTGTGCATTGGTTTGACCACCCACAACACGACCCTCTGGATATTTCTCTTTATTTCCATCAGTTTAGAACATTTCACTTTATGATCATGTGGGCAGCAAAGGAAAGCAGAGGAAATGTCATGGACTATAAGTGGCACCGTCAATGGACAAAAAGAGTGAGAGATATGTTCATCAATCAGTCAGACTTTAAAAACTGTGTTCACAGTAACTCTAGAACTCTTTTGTAACACGTTTTATATTAGCCATGTAAGCATATACACAACAACAGTAACTCCCAACCTTGTTTGCAACACGTAAAAAATACAGATTGATACTGCTGAAAGAAATGTTACGATGACTGTGCTAATTCCAAACTTGTTCGTAACACACACAAAAAACACAGTCTGAAACCACTCCACGTCAGCCATGCTACCCATCTTGGCCACTTTAGTCGCTTTAGCGTGTTCACAACAACACAAAACCTTTTGTGAAACTCGTTTAAAAAAAAAAAAAACAGACTGACATTTTGACAGAGCAGCATATACCTGTCTAAATTATTTCAACATCAGTAAGCTCAACTAGAATTAATTCATATGGTGCTCTGAATATTAATGCCTAATGTTGTTTTTGAAAAACATAAATGCTTTTAAGTGTGTCTCATACCACAGAAAATATGGAAACTTTAAATCTCATACAAGAAACCAATTTTAAAGATGCCATTCAAGAAGCACATTTACTCTTGGGACTTTTCCTTTTTCAGCCATATCTTGCGTATTCAACTAACTTTCTCAAAAGGTTTAGCAGCTTGGTGATGGATCCGTCCTCCATTTTTGTAAAATACCACAACATGGACAAATTCAACTGACAAACCCAACACTTACGTTTTTCATTTTGTGAAAAAAAAAATCTATAGTTCTGAAAGCCATGTCAAGTAAGTTATCATCTCCAGTCAAATCAAGTTTTACAGTTATTCAAACATTCAAGCAGACATTTATACAATTGAAAGAAGGCTAATTCCTTTAGAAGCTGATAGAGACCACAGATACAACAGAAGGAGAACTTCAGCAAACTCCTTTCTAGGTTCTTGACCTCAAAAGTTATTGGAGGTTGAGGCATAATGTGTGGTTTTGTCGTCTTACTTGAGTCATGCTACTGCTTATCTGGTTCACACATTAAAAAGTTGTTAAAACCTCCAGCCTTTGATGTCTCCTTCATGCAGGGTAATTAACGAGCTAATAAAATTCTCATTCTGTGTGACTGAAGCTCAGCTGACGCTGGATTCATCAGCTGACAGATGGCTGAGCAGAATCCCAATTAAATCACAAATTGTCTCTTTGTTCCTTAACATTATCTTGATTGCATCTGGACCTCTCAGACTTGACACCCCAGGGCACTTATGTAACCACAAAAACATGGACACTGGGCATGTGTAGAAATCTAAAAAAGAAAAAAAAAACAAGCACTGTTTTTAGTGACCTCTGCAGAGGTCAGATAGATATCGCACCTATCATTCCGATTTAATCAAACTATAGGGACTGTGTCACACTGAATGAATGGATTGTATTTTCTTCCCTATAGGACACAGAAGATTATAAGGCACTCTATCAATGAATGGTCTATTTCTTAAACTTTTGTCACATATATGGTGCACCGAAATTTAAGGTGCATTAAGCGAGAATAAAAGAGTCAGAAATACCACTCTTTATTAACTGTCTTCACAGTAACTCTAGAACTTGTTTGTAACACGCTACCTGTTACTATATCAACAATACCTTTAATCCCCATGTAAAAAGGACTGACAGCGCTAAAACAAACACTACTTTGACTATACTAATCTCCAACCTTGTCAGTCACACATAAAAAATAACATTCTGACACTGCAACGTGTTTGTCACGTTACCATAAGCACAATTACACTGAAACAATGTTTTTAACTTGTAAAAAACAAACCTTATTTTGACATTGTGCTGTTTATCTCTCAAAATTGCTTCAACATCAGTAAGCACAACCAGAATTAATGCATTTAAGCACTCCAGATTTTTTGAAATATTGAAATCGACTTTTACAAAGTTAGGAAAAATCTGTTTTACCTTGCTGACCTTATTTGCAAAAATTTCCCATTATGGCCTTTTGTGAATGCTGTTCACACTTTTAGCAGACAGAAATACTCAGTTTCAGAGATCTGCATGAAACTGTGATTGTGTGAGAAAGAAGTTCATTAAAGCACCAAGAAAAAAAGACTAAAACGCACCGGGATGTTCCTCTGTCAAATGTTCCATTTTAGAGATTTCCTGTAGTTGTTCAGTGGATTGATTTGTGCAACAACATATTGATGGAGAGTTGAATATTCCACCAGCACCTGTTTCATTTCCTCTTAGCAGTTTCACATATTTCAAACAGAGACAGCTAAGATTATAGGACAGATAACTGTTACAGTGTGTTATGAACTAATTTTAATCCAGATTTCTAACATCCTTGCTATTTACTTCATTAAAAAGAAAACTGAGCTCAAATACTCAATACATACAGATAATGCTCCTTACTATACCCAATTGTTTTTGAGCAGAAGTTACTCAGGCTAGACCAGGACTCCAGGCCTCGAGGATCGCATTCCTGCATGTTTTCCAACATTCCATGCTCTGGCATGTTCTAATTGGCTAGACACACCTGAACCCGGTAATCAGTCATGATTAGGGCTTGGATATCTGGAAATCATGCAGACACGGCGGCCCTCAAGGCCTGGAGTTACCCATCCCTGGGCTAGACCCTTCAAGCATCTGCCCAACAGATGCAGCCACAAGAGGGCCCAAGTGAGTCTTCCTGTGCCAGTCCCCAGCCCAGATAAAATATGGTGTTGTGTCAGGAAGCAGGGTAAACAATCTCTCCCAAACTACCTGTGCTAATCAATGAAAGCTGGATATGCCAGTGACTAAAAATGTTCTGAAAAAATTTATAAAAAAAGAGGCTAACAAAGAAATGTCCTCATTATTTCAACAGTTTATTTAATCTGAGGTCTGTCCATCAGCATCCTCGTAACTTTCCATCTAAGTTTAATTAATTGTTCGTTGTGTGAATGCAGTTTTATTTCTGATTTATTCATACTTGATGAAATTCAACAATTTTCAAAAAAAATAATAAAAAAAACACTTAGGTGTTAATTACTTCATGCAGCAATGGACACAAAGATTATTCTATATCTGAGGGAACAGACATGATCGACCTTTCTTAAAATAACATGGGGTTGCTTCAATAAAGTAGACTTTTGAATCAAAATGGTTTTTGTTTTCCTTTCAAAGTAAAATTTACCAAACCACAAATGAAGACAGCTGAGAGTCCGGTCCATAGCAAAGAATATTGTCTACGATGAGCTGAATTCAGGCTGGAAAACTGCCAACTGTGCATGCTGAGAAGTGTTATTGAGGCCAAGCTGTGATTTTTGGCTAAAAGCCATCCTGTCGAACTGAGATGGAGTTGGACCCTTGTTCTTGTCACTTCTCGTTTCAGAGAAGTGACAAGTAAGACAACAATACGAGAAATCCATCCACAGCATGCAGTGATCATAAATGACAGAAAAAAAAGTGAAAGTGCTTTGCGTAGATGTGGGTGGTTCACCGTTAATTGATCTGAACCATTCTGTTGTACAGCTTCATATCTTTAAGTGCAGTCCAGGGGTAGCATACAGCTGCAAGGTAAGAGGATAAAACACTCAACATGATCAATAAATGCTGCACCATTCTTTATTTACTTATCAATTTGTTTGATAGTTGCAGAAATACCTTTTCTACACAATCTTTGGGCATTCATACTAGTATCCAATTTGTGACTCATTCTTTTTGTTGTTATCAGAACTGCTGTTTGTTGCATTACCCTCTTTGGGTACAGAAATAAGGAGACGGACTGACTGAGTGTCATCTTCCAACTGTGTTTTGATGTTTCAAGTAAAACAACTGATGTGTGCGAAGTATTTCCTTATAGGAAGAAAGAGTCACAGGAAGGTGGGAGGACAGCATTTGGACACAGCTGAGTAAACTCATCAGTGTGACTGACAGTCGGACAGGCCAGCTTCTGTCCCGCTGCACACAGACGGGAGGACAGGATGAGGGTGGGAGACAAAGACATGTGGGTGTCTGTGCAGAGAGGTCTGCCTGTCCTTCTGTGCATGCCTGCACAGTTGAGATTTGAAGCCTCTGTGTCGCCTTCATCTCATTGTGAGAACCCCACATTTGGGGGCTTTTTGTCAGAGTCTCATGCAGCGGGGCGGGTTGACAGGCTGTGAATGGCCATCCCTGCTGTGCAATGGCGGCCTGCCACGTCGAGTCAAACCCCCAGCAGCTCTTATTAGTGTGAGCAAAACACAGACGTGACAGACCTACGGTTTGTGCACAGGTGTGTGTGTTTATTCTCTGATTATTTATTTTTCTTCAAAAAATTTTTCTGAAATTTTGGGAATACTGTTGTCTTGTGTGAAATAACTGGACTAAACAGTAGAGCAGGGATGCCGTAGGTGAAAGAGCATGCCCAGAGAAGACACGCGTTATTTTGTGCGTCTGTTGTCACGTCAAATGCCACCCCCTCCTCCTTTTTCCCAGACTCCCAACACTTTCCTGTGGCCTGACAGTGATTAATGATCCTCAGATGTCAGGGAAAATAAGTCGGTATGTTTTCCTTTTTTCCTCGTGCTACTCTTACATATTTTCATATATATGTAAAACATCCACCTGTAGAGCCTCATGAGAGCTACAGATACATGTAAAGAATTACTATAAACACTAAAGGCCAGCTCTGGCCCCTCAATATGTCTCCTTATTCCTGTCTTTGGAGAAGAAGGCCAACTAAAGAAGACCTTCAACAACTGACCCCATGTTGCAAAGAAAAATACTGCTAATGAAAGGCTCCAACGTGAGCCAAGATGTGTGTGTATAAAGGAGAATTCTTCATGGTAGCTATGCGTGTGTTTTCATATGCGTGTCAGAGTGTAAGCCCTAAATGTACCATGCACTGACTTTTGAAAGAGGCCAGACGCTGCATATCAGGCATGACTCTGTCTTTCCTCCCTCTCCCCCCTCTCCACTCCCCTCGCTCCCACTGCCTGCCTGCTCGATGATGGATGACAGTGAATAAGAGGTTTCCTCTGTTGGACTGCAAACTGCAGCCAGTAGCTGTCAGAGTAACTGACATCTGCTTTCCATAGCAGCGCCCGGTTTGGTTTCTCGTATTTGGAGCTGAGCTTTGGTTGAGCTGGCAGAAGGAGGCAGCCGCCATGCAGGCAAAAAGTTAGAACGGCCTGCAGAGAAAAGAACTAACCTGATCATGAAATAGAAAAACTGGATAACGCAGCTTCATTTGATACATGCTGTAGACTGTTAGTTATTTACCATTGAAGCTATGTTTTTGAATTGTTTAGATTTTATTGTATTCTTTTTATGTTTTGTAAATCACTGCTAGGTCACACAAGAAAAAGTTCAAATAAGAAGACAAGTAAGTAGTCAACAGTTAAGGACCCAATCCGATCATCTTTTGATCTATTGAAAAGCGGTTTTTAGCTAAAATTTTTTTTAAAAACTTTACCGTTTTCCACATAGTTTCTGCAGAGGGACAGCAGTCCATTAAATACTCACCTTTGAGTTATGTGTGCAACCTCCCCACTTTCCCGTCCCCATTGCTGAGGGCTGGCTTATAGCCCTTCTCACCTAACATTACCGGTGCAACAAAAATGGGGAGCAATATTAGAGCTATCCATTCGTACAGTTTTAATACGGGTGCCAGCTCAGACAAGGAAAAAAAAAAGACGTACATAGATCTAGTCGTCTATGAGTGGATTCATCAGAATGGATTGAACCAGGGAGTTTGTGGCCAACCCGGTGAAGTTTTATGTAACAAAGACACATTTTTCTCAAATTGCACTCCTGATCCACAATTATTTGAATGAATAAATACTCAGAAATGCAATTTTAATCTTATTTTTTTGTGTATGTCCTCCATCATAAGAAAAATGCTACAAGAACATGTTAAAAACACCAAAAACAGAATTTTCATGCTGGTACAGATCAAACAAATTAAGCCTGGGGCCAGCTAGTGGCTGGATGCCTCAGTTGGCTGCATGCAGGACTGGTGCACAACAAACCAGGGTTTGTTTCCTAGGGGAACAGTACATTTCTTCCCAGTGAAGACCCTTTATGCTATTGCCTAACTACGTAGTCACAGAAGGAGCCCGCATCTCGGTCTCCCTGTGTCGGTCCCCAGCCCAGATAAAATACCAGGTTGTGTCAGGAATGGTAGCTGGTGTAAAACTCTGACAAAAGTGTGCAGATTGGTGAAAGCTGACTCACTGTGGCAACCCCTAGCACAGGGATGGGCAACTCCAGGCCTAGAGGGTGTGCAGGATTGCCTGCCTACTCATGACTGATTACCTGCTTCAGGTGTGTCCAGCCAATTAGAACATGCCAGATCATGGTATGTTGGAAAACATGCAGGAATGTGGCCCTCGAGGCCTGGAGTTGCCCATCCCTGCATAGCAGGATATGCTGAAAGGTGAACAACAAGCTCAGACAGTTCACTGTTTTTCACTTGAAGAGTGGGCCAAATTGCAAAAGTGAACTAAAAGAAGTAAGTAGTCAGGGCCATGCTTTGGACAATCAGGGCCCACGGAGTGAGTGGGATTAAGAAAGTATCACAAAAAATGTTTAAAACATCTGGTGGATAAACAGTGAACAATGAGAACAGACAGGACCTTTTTAACACATTATAGTCAGAGAGATGGAAGAAAAAGTCAGTTTTCTTCTTTCTGTTTTTTTTTCTTTAAAGTTACCAGTCAAAACTTGTTTACTGCCCCCAAGTCAGCAATGGTTGGAAAAGCAGGAATTTAGTTTTTAGCCATTGGTTTTCTCCTGAGCAGCAAAAGTAAATCAAATGAAGGTGAAACATTCTCCATCTATCAAAACCATGACCAGAAAAAAAAAACAATCTTCGTCTCACTGTCAGAATTTCATTTTCTGTTACACAAGTCATGATGTTCTCACATCTGCTGCTGGTGGAAACAAAACAGGTCAAGGCTTCAAATTTCCTCCAGGCAGACTGTAGCTGGAATAAAAAGAGCATTTTAAATATGTGGCTTATTTATGAAAAATATGTGGGGTTCTAACATTTACAAGGGTACAGAAGGATTCTATATTTTTAGAGAATAACGGAGACAACCAGCCCTATTTCATGTAATGTAAAAAAGTCTTTTCAAAGTGTTTCTGTCATTTTGGAATGAAAATCATGGTCAAAACTAATGAATGATGTAGAAAAGGAAAACTGTAAGTTATGAAAGATTCTTCATAACTTACTCTTTTTTTTTAGTAACTTTCACTTTTGAAGGCAGTCAGCCACACTTTTGTGCCTGTGAATCACTTTTCTCTATTTTTTTGGCTTGGATGCTCTTGGGTTTGTTTTTTGCCTTTTTAGAAATATACAGAAGATCCAGCATGTTTTCTTAGTTTTTCTCTACTGCAGTTTGTAATGTGGCCACAGAAAAAGTTTACAGACTGCTCTCTGCCATCTTTTTGATTGATATGTTTGATAAAGACATATTTCTCATTATGAGAGGACACAGACTTATTTTTCTGATAATAGATCACTTTTCCAGGATCCAGATGGCCTTCTGTTATCAGAAGCCATCCACCCAGGAAGACAAGAGAACAGATTAATTAAACCACACATCAACTTCGCCATTTTGCCATTTTGCAGAATCTGCAAAGATCACAAGCCAGTCTGGAAACAGAAGATTCAAACAAATGACTTTAATCAGAGGCCATGCAGGGCTGTATTGAGCCAAGCCACCACTCACATGTCACTGGGGATTTATCCACCCTGGCAGTATTAACTCGGCAGAAGATGTAAAGAACGACTGGCTTTGCGGAGAAAGAAAAATCATAAATCATAAAACCCTGAAGATGATCTACTCAGCACTTCTACAAGATGTGCAGCAGATGTTTACTTTTTTTGTTCACGTTCATTACCTTACTTCTAAACTGTTGGTAAATCTTATTTATGTCAAAGTGAAGTGTTTTGTTTTTGACTGTTTGTTTAAGCTGATGTTAAAGTTGATTAAGTAAAGCCACTGTGCCGCAGTTGCATGTTTTTACTTAAGCTGACTTTTCAACACAAACCTAATGAACATTGATCAGACAGATGGTTTGGCTTACTCATGTTTATAGCCGTCAATAGTTGGATCATTCTCAGTTTATAGCAGCTTAGAGTTTCTGGTTCAATCATATTTGTCCCTTCTGGTAAAGCAGAGTGACAGGAACAGAAAACGTCTTACAGAGAGTCTGCCAACCACATGTTGCCACAAGTTATTACGTTCATCAGCTAATTGTGAAACCACAGAAAAATAACAAACTGTTGATTTGCAGTTCTGCACTAAATTAGCTGCCACACATGTGATCACGTGACTATGCATGTTGACACCAGAGACTGTGATGAACAGTGTGGTCATGTGACACACTGGTTTGCTGTGGGTTCATTTGAAACCAGTTTTTCAACAAAAAAACTTTTATCAGATTTAATCTTTTACAGTACGTGATTTCTCATAGCTGTTATCTCTTGCTCCAGTTAATGCTGGTCTAATGCTACCTACCAGTATGCTTACACTGATTTTAGGCTTCTATGTTCAAAACTCTCACATTCATGTGTCGCCATGCAAGTTTTTACAACCGCTTTTGGGATCCACGCTCAAAACGCACAGCCTTTGAACTCACAATTAAAGGTTAAAATAGGCTGAACTTTCACAAATCAAATCTGGTTTTCGTAATTCAAAATTAAAACCAGTGTGAATGATTTCCAATATAGAAGAGTGGGACTTTAAAGTCCCACATGGAACAATCATCTTTGTATCTATTTTCAAAGCATCCCCAGTGGGTCAAAATGTAAAAAAAAAAAAAAAAAAAAAACTGTCGTTTTCTTGGATGTAGTTTCTGCAGAGCGGCAGAAGTTCATTAGAAATTCACCTGTTAGGTGTGGGTGAAACTCTTGGTGGGGAGTAATTCTGTGCTCTTTTACCATTCTCCTTTTGTTTACACTCTCTTACAGCCCCTCACAAACCCAGGCTAACAGTAGCGGTGCAACAAAACTGGCGAGCAATATTGGCGCTATCCAGCCATACAGTTTTGAGCGAGATGCTCAACTTGTTGCCTATCAGTTGAAGTTTACTTAACAACTACAAGCTTCTTGAAATGGAAAAATTTAAAAACCTGTGTTGTTTTTCAGGACATAGAACTGCTTCTGATTCACAACAGTTTGAATAAAGAAATATTCAGTAAAGCAATTTTGATCTGAATTCTCTTTATACATGTCCTCCATCATGAGAAAAACGTCCCAAGAACATGTTAAAAATACCCAAAATACAATTCTCATTGGAGTGGGTCTTTAAACAAACTGGATCCACAGAGACAAAACGGCTTGCTGAATTGATGAGATATTTTGGTAAATGATGAGCAAGATGAGAGACTTTTACTATCTTTTAAAGTATATCTTAAGAAGAAGCATGACTGAAACTAGGTCAGTTCACCAGGTAACAGCCAATTGGCTGAATTCACATGCAAGACAGTCCGGATCACTCTCATGTAAAACTCAACAAACAAAAACCAAAAACATTCCAGGGTTTAGAGCTAATGTCCAACACCACTTTACTGGGGGAGATTGTTCAAACGAGCTTCATTATTTACTTTCATATCTGAGATTAACGTTGTGCTTTAATATGGGAGTGGTCTCTCTGAAAAAAAAGTCTTAATAATTATATTTCTAACAAATTGGTTATAGATTTGTTCCACAAACGGTCAGACTTTTATTTATTGATTTGGTTACTTACTTTTTTATTGACTTATTTATTTATTCGTAAGGATGGGGATTTAACAACATCCAATAAAAGTAGCAACGACCATGGAGCTAAGAAACTTGCTTTAAATTCTCTTGATGCAAACCAATGGGTGACATCACCTGTTGTCCATGCAAATACTGCCATTAGTTCTGACACATGAAATCTCAGCAATGTTAGCAAGTGTGTGGGTGCGTTTGTGAAGGATTTTCATGCTTCCTGCCAACCCTCTGTTTTTCTGCTCTCATTCATGTCTGTCTTTCATACTCTGACACCTGCCTCTCCTTGTGTGTAACACCTCCTCTATGATGTGTCTGTGTGCAAACATTTGCCTGTGTTTCCTGTGCCCACTCATATGGATCGATCAGTTTCTGTCGTGTAAGAGAAAGAGGCATGAGCCAGCATTAACCAGGCAGTAAATTAGGTGACTGACAGAATTGCTGAAGACTTGCACTGTTTTTGTCAGAAGTGACAGAACAATTTGGTATTCAGGGGGAAAGAGCCGTTCTGGTGGAGTCCACAACAGCATAATAGAGCTGTCTTACTCTTTTGCTGCTTCTCCTGTCTCTGACAAAATCCTGTCACGGCACAAAATCCAGCACAGCTCCCATGGAGAGAGGACAGTCAGAAGATTGGAACAGCTTTCTCACCCTGCACTGCTTTAATAGAACATATTTTGACAGAATTGTTCTTTTTCACAAAAAGGCAGGCATGTACAAAACATGCCAAAAGAGCAGGTCTGGGAGCAGTCAAAAGACAAAGAGGAGTAGGCATTTACACAACACAGATTAGGATTCATTCTGGAGTCAAGTCAAGGTGTTTATTGGAGCTGAAGCACAGAGATGAGGAGCAGCAGCAGATGCCAGAAAGAGGAAACAGCACAGACAGTGAAAAGAAGACACTAAAAAAAGTTAAGTTGCTTAAAGTTTTAGCAATGAGGAAACAGAGCAATCATTAGCTTGGTTAGTCTTAACTTTCAAGGAAAAGTTTCAAGAAGGATGTAAACCAAGAGTGTTCTCTAAACTTAGTAAAACAGTCTAAGACATATGTTGTGACTAGGATGATTTCCAGACAAAGACCAAACAGACATTTAGTCTGGAAGCTCAACCTTTAAACTTCACCCTTATCTGTTATCTGTTATCCCAATGGTGGGTTAATTTGACAAGTTCAGTTGAACAGTAGAACTAATCAACCTGTCTCCCAAATTGAAGAAGCCTGTTTGAAATAATCACCTGTAGAAAAAACACCCGTCCATAGAATCAGTCCATCAGTCAGACTCCAAACTCTCCAACATGGAAAGACTAAAGTGCTTTCAGTGGATGTAAGGGAAAAGATTGTAGACCTGCACAAGACAGGAATGGACTACAAAACCATCAGCAACAAGCTTGAGGTTAAAGTGACAACTACTGGTGCAAATGAGACAAAATACAAGACCATGACCATCAATCCTCCTTTAGGTCTGGGGCTCCAAACTCGATCCGACCTGGTGGGGTTTCCATGATCATGAGAACAGTGAGAAATGGGCCTAAAACAACACAGCAGGAGTTAGTTGATGATCTCAAAGCAGCTGGAACCACAGTCACCAAGAAAACCATTGGGAATACTTTACACCGTAATGGCTTAACACCGTAATGGCTTAACATCTTGCAGTGCTCATAAAGTAGCCCTGCTAAAGAAGACACATGTGCAGGCCCGCCTGAAGATTACCAATGAACACCTTCATGATCATTCATTCATTCATTTTCCAATCCACTTTATCCCTTTCGGGGTCACGGGGTTGCCGGAGCCTAACCCGGCTACTCATGGGCGAAGGCAGGGTACACCCCTGGACTGGTCGCCAGTCTGTCGCAGGGGCCACAATCACACACCCATGCACACTCACATGCACACCTAGGGACAATTTAGAGTAACCAATTAACCATGTTTGTGGACGGTGGGAGGAAGCCGGAGTACCCGGAGAAAACCCACGCATGCACGGGGAGAACATCCACACAGAAAGGTCCCCCAGCCAGGACTTGAACCGGGAACCTTCTTGCTGTGAGGCAGGAGCGCTAACCACTGCGCCACCGTGCAGCCCCACCTTCATGATGTGGAGAGTGATTGGGAGAGTCAGATCACACCAAACCGAGCTCTTTGGCATCAACTCAATCCGTCATGTTTGGAGGAAGAGAAATGCAGCCTATGACCCCAAGAACACCATCTGTCAAGCATGGAGGTGGAAACATTATGCTTTGGGGGGTGTTTCTCTGCACAGGGGTGAATGGGAGGATGGATGCAGCCATGTACCATCAAATCCGGAGTGAGAACCTCCTTCACTTCACACCTCCACCAGGAGACTTAAAATAGGTGGTGGATGAGTCTTCCAACAGCATAATGACCCAAAACATTCAGCCAAGGCAAATCAAGGTCGTGGAGTGGTTCAGCCAGTCAATGGACCTCAACCCCTTAGAAAACCTATGGAGAGAACTGAAGCTCAGAGTTGCTAAGCAACAGCCACTAAATCTTAATCATTTAGAAATCATTTGAAAAGAAGAGTGGACCAAAACTTCTCCTGGTTTGTCCAAACCTGCTCATCAACTACAAGAAGTGTCTGACCTCTGCGTTTGATAATAACGTTTTTGCCATAAAGTACTAAGTCTTTCTAGCAAGAGGGTTCAAATACTTATTTCCTAATAAATGCATATGAATTCTTGAAAGTGGATTTCTTCAATTTCTTTGTAATTTTTTTTCGCTCACTGGTCAAATGAACCTACCATTAGGATGACAGACTGTTTCTTTTTAGGTGAGCAAACCTTTAAAATCAGCAAGGGATCAAATACTTATTTCCTCCACTGCAACTTACCGGCCACACTGAAAAGCATCCTTTTATTTTTGACACTGTGGACAAAGGATGGAACACACTTGATTGGATTACACTCCAATTTCTTCTGGCATGGCTGCGACACGCTAACTATATCAGGACCTGTGCAGGCCTTTTAAACCCACACTTCCACGTCTACTGCGGTGCAACAAGAAGTCCAAAAATAATACAAAAGAGCTCTCTTTGGGTTTCAGATCAACTCTCTCTGTCTGTTATTAAATTCCATATCCTCAAGTTTTCTTCAGTCAAAACACTAGAAATCCTACTTTAACAAAGAGACGTCTTTTTTCCAGATGATTTTGTTGTATCTAATAATGTTTTTTACAATAAGTCTTCAGTTTCACCTTAAAGACCAACCACTTTATGAATATGTATTGCATGTATACATAAAGGATTAAGATCTCTCCTCCAGTTCCTCTCCACCCACTCTCCTTCGTCGCCCACTCTGTCTGTCCTCTCAGCTGTTCAAATATCGTCTTTCTATTTATACTAAGCTAGGAAAAATATTTATTCTAGGCTGCTGAAGCTGAGAAGATATGAATTGGCATCATCTCAACTTGTCAAATTAGCTGCTGCTCACTGCCTGCTGATATCTATGTAATTGGAATGGCTGGCCATGCAGCATGCCTGAATGCTGCCTTGGCATGGATGTCATTTGTCGCAGCCCATCACACGGGGTCAGGATGCCACTCAGCATCCACATGCATTGCTGAAAAGATTTCGAATGCAGTCAAATCCACAATGTTTTACAGTAACTGTCCATCAAGCCTTGAAATCGTACATGCAAATGTCAAGCTGAATGACTTTTTGAACAGAAAACTGTCAGAGATTGATGAAAGAAATGAAGAGAGTTAATGTCCAAAAAGAGAAAAATGTTTTAGTTAAACTGCCTGAAGTTCCATATAAAAAAGATACAAACATAATCAATATAAATAAAGTTTTACCTAAATTACAAAAGGGGGTTTATACAAATAAACACCTTGTGTGTCCAAAGATTTATGACCCCATATTGTAACAGTAAAATCTGTCAAACACAATAGGCTCTCAGCTCATATCTGTTTGCTCAGCTGTTGGTCAGGACAAGAAAGAAAATAAAATGTAAAAACAAGCAAAAATTGTAAGACTTTAACTTTGTTAAACCAAAATTGTTTTGGAGTTTCCTGAGTGAGAACCAACCGGTAAGAACTAAATTCAACAAAGATGTTCAAAATTCAAGATCCAAGATTTATTTATTGTCGGTGTGCAATTTCTTTTAACATATAGAAGAAATTACCATCCTTACAGACCCGGTGCAAACATGCAGAAAATAAATAACAATAAGAAGACAAGAGCAGAACAGTACAAATTATTGTTATATACTGTAAACTAATCAGAACAACTTGCTATTTAAAATTTGCGTACGCCTATTTGTAATCAAAGGAGAACAAGGAGCTCTAAGCTTTTGTAAAACTATATACATCTGGGTATATATAAAAGTTACTCATCAAGCATTGTGAAAATATATAACTGAGATCATAAAGAAGATGAACTTCAGCTACATTTTTCTGTGATTTTCATAACGCTAAAGAAAAAAGCAGAAATATTTGAAGAAAAAGCCCACAGAGATTTTGGTGCAGTGAAATTTCTTTATTTTCTCATCTAAGTCACTTTTTGCTCCTTCTTTGGCGAAAGGTTTTAAACGAATAGTTAGAAAAAGAAAGCCTGTTGTTAAACGGATGTGTCGGTCTAAAAATTCAAATCAATAATGTTTTCATTAATGTTGCTCTCATGTCATGAACGATTTGGAAGAACCACATGTAATAACACAGAGACAAATAGGTGAACAAGGCTGACCGGACAAATAACATAAAATCAAACTCTGGTTTTAAGAGCAGCAGGAATGGCGAACAAAAGGAGAGCCACCTCCTCCACCACAGACGAAGCTGCTGCAGACCTCAAGATGAGCCTGAAAGTGAGAGGAGACGGGCGGAGAAGACTGGAAAGAAAAGCAGTTGCGCAGCCGATATTGATCTCTTGCCAGGGAGATTGATAGAGTAATAAGGAGCTGAGGAGAGGAGAGGGGAGAAATGAAGAAGCTAAGCAGCACAAGGAGAAGGATGGCAAGCTGAGGGAAAGACAGGATTGCAGGGTGTGAGATGAATGGATGGCAGAGTGAGGGACTGGTAAAGGAAGCTCTAAGGACATGGTAGAAGAACAGTCAAAGAAAGTGATAGACAGACTGAGAAAGATAGAGAAAGTGAGAGGCTTCCTTTAAAAGGTAAATGGATCTTGTGTTCGTTTTTTAATTATGACAAGAGAGTAGAACGATGGATGAATCAGAGTGGGATAGGGTGCAGACAAGAAAGATAGATGGCTTTATGAGTGCAAAGAAGTGGTGTGTTCCAGACACTAAAGGTGACCCCTTAGGCTTCTCTGAAAACCCTTTGAAAATGTCAAAAAGCAAAGGTGGCTTCACCTCTAACTACAATCCAACTGACAGGTCCTGATGATCTGAATAAAGTGCAATTGTGTGTGCGAGATGTGAAGCATCTGCTGCTCCCAGGTGTGTGTGTTTGTGTGCGTTGATATATGGGCATGTGATGATGCGAGTGGAGAACCAGCTCAACCATCACTCCAGTTCCCAGCCTAATGGAGAGTCTTGGCAGACAGCTGGTTAATAGAGGGTCCGATCAAGACACACACACAGGCATTTACACAGTCATCAGATAAAAGCACTAATGCCTGACCTCACTCACCACATGTCCTTCAGCTGCAACAAAGAGAGGGGGGAAAAAGGAACAATGTGTGTCGGTTTGTGTCGAGCCTGCGTTGTGAGTTGCTGGCATGTCCACATGTCTGCTGATATGATCTCAATTTCCTTGTTAGTTCCTCTCCTCAGTTTGTCAGGATCCATTAAAATCACCAGGGTTCCAAACTTCCTGGACCCACAGTCACATATAGGACCGTATACACACACTTGCACTAAGGCCTGCTCTTTGTGCACGTATGATCAAGAGTGCACATGCGCTGACACACCTGCGTCGGCGGTTGAAGCCACATGTGTTTCAGGTTGGCGCAGACCACAGTACACAGCCTGCCTTCGTTCTTGATTAGCCTCTGTTTGAATGAGATGCTTAGAGACAATAAGGTAAAGTTACAAGGCCATAAACTATTTAAAAAACCCCGAGTGCCAGTGCAGGGGGCAGCAGGGTGGGGTGAGGACTCAGGGGGGCCCACAGAGGCGAAGGACGTTGCAGAAAGGCCAGTTTCTAATAAATCAGCATTTGGAAATCATATGTCTTATCCCAAACAACAATCCACCTCGAGTTATTTTTTGAAAATACAGATGCAGTTTTAGAAAAGTTTCTAAGAAGAACGTGGTAAACAAACGTGTTTCAGGACATTACATCAAACAACTAACATGTGCAAGTCGGATGGGGTCCCGATCTGTCTCTGAAGTATCACTGCACGACCTGCATAGTTATTGCTGTTTGAGAGCCAGACTTTTCAGCAGTACATTCCTATTGTTATTAAGCAGTATTTTATCCAGACCCTCATAAAGTTGATTCCTCCAAGTCACAGAGTTCAGCTGTTGTGCAATAATTATCAGAACATACCATTGAACCGCACTGTTGCGCCATTCTTCTTCAATTAGAAACCAATAATCAGTCCCTCATTCACCATTTTGTGGCAGCAAAATAAAAGCATCTTAGAGCTTAAAAAACCTGAGAATTTTAGCAGAAACACATCTATTACACAAATTCTTCCCCTTTGAGCTGCATGAGCTCCAAGACCTCGGGAGTTCCAGGAAACAGCCTCTGGTCCTCTATTCTCATAGAATGCTTGTATTATAAATAGTGCTGTCAATCGATTAAAAAAAATCCATCAGATTAATCACACTTTTGGATTGTGATTAATAACAAATAGTCACAATGTTTTACTAGATAAATTTTATAAGACAATATGCAGCTTTTGAAGAAAAAAAGTCCAGAGAGAACATCTTTTCTTCAATTTTACTGTCTGAAATGTCTTAATTTGTAATGTGTTAATTCAGATTTCCCAGAAATGTAATTTGTGTGCACAAAACATATCAACAGTAAGATAAGCAGAACTCTAAAGAGATGTCTGCAGTATTACTCAAATTAAACAAAGATGCTGATATACAGCCATAAGGAACAAATATTGTGTTTCTGCACTTTAAATGGTCCGGATGAATACTCAAATCTGATTGGCTGTTGGGTGTTCTCTGATCTGATACTTTATTGCACCTATCATGACAATCAGCATATATATCGCTTTCCTCTGCCGCATGGCCCAGCGACACATTCTCGTGTCACGGGCCGCACCATGTATGAAATAGTCCACTTTTGGTAAAAAATAACAAGAATAAAGTACAAAAAATTGATTGAATATTTATTTCTTAAGTAAGTGGCCACAATATAACTTCAATAATGTCCGACACGAAGTGGAAGACTGTCGCTTTTGACCTAATTTGTGCTATATATATACATATATATATATATATGTATATATATATGTATATATATATATTTTTTTTTTTAATTAATCACGTGTGTTACTTAACGTTGACAGCCCCAATTCTAAAGTGAACTCATGTGGGCTTTGGCAAAAGTCAAACATTTGCTTTTATTTACTTAAAAATTGTATTTCAGCTTCCCAGATTTCTTTTCAGTTACACCTTCCATTTTTCAGCTATCAAGAACATGCATCTAACCCATGATGTTCACACTGTACAAGCAGGGAGAGGCTTCTTCTTTTTCTTCAGTTTATAGAGGTTTGGTGCAAAATTTCAAAGTGGTACAAATTTGGTAAATCTTGCTCCAGGCTTTTTCTTTCACAGTTCTGTTGCTGACTTAATGAAAGACTTGGTGTATACATAATTCTAGCTGAGCACAAACCACAATTATTAATTTTTTTTGTCCATGATATATTTTCAAATGATTGGCACTAATAGGGATGGCCTTCATACGTCACTATCAAATCCAAGTCTCTAGTTTAACTTGCAACACACCTTCAATAGCTGCACATTTTGTATGTAGAGCCTGAAAAATGGCTGTGAAAACTAGCAGCGTGTGAGCATGAGAGTTATGAACAAACGTGCATTTACGCATTTTCATTGGAAGTGGCCACTTGCACACATATTGCTGAGGGTGGTGTAAATGTAACTTCAGAAGACTGTTTACTCTGAAAACGTATTTTTCACAAAGGACAGCCCTTCTGCTTCTGGACTGAAGCCGAGTCCAAAACAAAGTAACTGGAGCAGGATAGGCCCTTGTGAAACCACTACTTTTTATCCAGATACATTACCCCCCACAGACTTTAAATAAGAATAAATAGAAGAAAAATAAACATACTGGGTTTGAAAAATGTTTGTAGGCCTCTATATTTTTTACCATGAAAACGTAGCTGGGGATGTATAATAATGAACGTGTTTTTTATTTGAGTCTGAAATTGTTGCCTAATTTACATTTGGTTGGTGATGACAATCAAAATTGAACCATCACTAAAGTAAGTTTCTTTGGTTTACAAATTAAAGCACTAACCAAAATAGCTGCACTCAGTTTCCACAGGTTAACCTTTTAACACAACAGCTTTAACTCCAGTGTTGACATTTTTTGGACTACCGTAATTCTTTAAGCATGACGCATTTGATTCAGTAGATTCTGACATGAAGAAAAGCAGCCTTGCACTGATATGCAACACCTCGTAGTAGTGAAGTGCTTACATAAACATCGCAAATAGCTGATTCTGACGTGAAGAAAAGCAACTGCTTCCTTATAAAACACTTTATGTTTGCATAGTGTTGCAAAGCTGATATGAAAAGCCAAGTTTCTCCGTGTTAGAATCAGTTGATTCACATTGATTGTGTAAACAGTCGAGACGTTTCGCTACGTCAAAGAGCGTGTGTTATTTGAATGTCGCCGGCGACAGCTCAGATGTTAAAAGGGTTAAACTAAACTTCAAAGATAATGAAGCAAAGTGGTCACAGTATTTTTCAATTTCAACAGATACAATACAAAAACCAAAAAGAAATGTGGTGATGTGCAAAAATGTGGAAATTCTAAATGATTTAGATGACAGAAGTTAATGTGGGGAGATCTTCTAAGGTTTCTACTTTGTATTCTGTGTCGTCCTTTGTTTTCATTGTAATCTGCTTTATTAAAAGGGGGTCAGGATCCCATAAAGGTTAGTGGGAACATATAAGGCAAAAAGTCATAAAACAGGTTTTAAAAGTAGTTTGCATTTGCCATACTGGTGTGGTCAGACAAATTAGTTCTAGTCTCTGGTCCAGACTTCAAAATCTGGTCTCAAAACCAGCGTTGAACTGTTCTACTGTATCCCCTTTACTTGTCTCGTCTTAAACTTAATTCCTTTGTTATACCACTTAACAAAGTGTAGCTGGAGTATCAGGGAGAAACATCAACCATCATCGGAGCAAAGTAACGACCCTTCAACTTAAACGGCAGCAGACACATTAGGAATGGATCTTTCTTTATGGACAATAGGCATAGTCTTACTCCATTGATTTCTCACCAGTTTTTCTTGCACTCCATCGACGGCAAATGTCTCCAAGATCCTCCCGCAGACTGAATTATTCAGCAGGGGTGTTTTGTTTTTGTGTCAGGGCTGTGGGGTAATTCTAGATGGGCGATATGTGATGATCTGCTCCAGGACTAAAATGTCTATCACCTTTTTGGTGGGGATGCGTCCTCATGTGAGTGTATCAACCTGTACTCTACTTCCATATCAGGTTGAGAACAGGCCCTTGACAGTGATATTTAGCGTTTGGCTTCATTCCAACCTTGTTCCGAGCCCCATCAAGGCTTTTCATTTCAAAACAGGACAGACAGGTGGAATGAGATGGAACAGGAGATGGCTGACTTCTCAGTATCACGGGGGATTAAAGGAGGCATTGATAGAATGGCTCCAAAGTACAAGCACCAGCCAAAGATAGAAAAGAAAAGATAGACAGAAGGGAGTGTTCAGAAGCACATAGACAATGAAGCAAAGCTTCTAAAGAGACGACAACAGCACACTGGAGACGTGCGTTAGGAGGAAGAAAGACGGATTTGCAGAGAAGCTGCAGAAGAGACAAGAACAGAGGACAAAAGTGTATTGGTTAAGATTCAGGGCAGGCAGTGGCGCGGAGCTATCATTACCATACATCAGGACAATAAATGAGGCTTTCAGCAAGCCGTAATAAGAGTTTGATAAATCATCAAGGCCAGAATTAACTAGACGTCAAAACAATGTGAGGGCTCTGACGGATGGTAGAGGAGGGGCCGATGGCACAGATTAGTCTGGCTGAAGTAAAGGAGCACTGAAGGGATGGGGAGAGAGGGGGAGGCAAAAGGGAGAAACGAGGAGGTGAGAGCAAGGAGCACAAGGACAGTGGAAGATTGAAACAAAACAAATCTTCTGTGTCACAGTTCTGTATTTTTCCTGCAAAAAATATTGAAGGACTATTCCCAGCCCATGAGAATGCATCTGTATTATGAAGCAGAATGCAATTAAATAACAGTTATGACACATATACATGTGTCTAAATTCTGCACAAATCTGTTTATCTAATCAGTGTGGAGGCAAACCCTAACGCACTTGCAGAGTCCTGAGCCAAAACACATCCTCACTCCTTTCCGATTGTGGAGAATTCTGAAATGATGTAAGCAACTGTTACATTATCTGAAGACAGTCATGTAATGTTCTTGACACCAAATTGTCTTGACATTTAAGCCAATAAAAAGGCAAGCAGGTCAAAGTGAAAGACGCAGGTAGACTGGAGATGACAAAGAGTCAAAACACAGAACTCTTAGGGCTGCAGAAAATAAAAAGCAGAGGAGTTTAATGTTTTTTATTTGAACTATAAGAAAACGGAAGTCTGGATATAAATTACTTGAATATAAAATAAAAAGAAACTATAGAGGGTTTGAAAGAAATCATCAAAAATGAAGCTGGATTTATTGATAATACAAACTCAAAGATGACTGCTTTAATGACCCACTTCAATTATCTTTTGATCTATTGTAAAAGTCGATTTTAGCCCAAAAAAACCCCCAAAAACCTGTGTTGCTTTAGAGGACATACTGTAGTTTCTGCAAAGCAGCAGTAGTTTATAAGAAATTTCCCTCTGAGTTATAGGCGGGACTGTTAGTGTGGAGTAAGCCTTTGCTCATTGCTATCATCCCTTTGTTCGATTTTCATTGGAGTGGATCTTTATCTGAGGTCCACTCATGATGTTCATTTTACTTTTCTGTTGCATTGGAAATGCTTCATAAAAAGGTCAATTTTCGAGGTTGACCTTTAATGGCTGAGGGCTGTCGTTGAAGTATTTGTCCAGACTGACCTTCCAGTGCTAATTATGCCTTTATTGTTTTTGTGTGTATAATTATCATATGATTATCATATTTTAGAATTTACACACTTTTTTTTATCATGTCTTCTTATAGGTCTCTTCTATTTCCAGCTCCTAAATTCTACTTCTATTCTGCATGATGGCACAGTGGTTGGCGCTTTTGCCTCACAGCGAGAAGGCTCCCGGTTCAAGTCCTGGCTGGGGGACTTGAAACAGTGTCACCAACGGGGGACCTTTCTGTGTGGAGTTTGCATGTTCTCCCCGTGCATACGTGGGTTTTCTCCGGGTACTCCGGCTTCCTCCCACCATCCAAAAACATGCTTCATAGGTTAATTCGTTACTCTAAGTTGTCTCTAGGTGTGAATGTGAGTGTGCATGGGTGTGTGATTGTGGCCCCTGCGACAGGGTGTACCCTGGCTTCGCCCATGAGTAGCCGGGTTAGGCTCTGCCAACCCCGTGACCCCGAAAAGGAAAAGCGGTTTGGAAAATGAATGAATGAATGAATCAAATCCAGGCTAATGCAGTAGGGAATCACACAAGCTGTGTTGAAAGTATTGCATTAAAAATGACAAAGTACTTTATGCAGTTACAAAATACTGTAAGACATTATTAGTTCGTTTTTTGGGACATTTTGCTCACTAGATGTTCAGTACTCCTTGGGTTAAAGTGGACTTACTATCGAAATGATAACAAGTGAAAACAAGAAGACAATGAGACAATGACTAATTTATCCTTTTCCGCTCATCCGGGACTGGGTCACGGGGCAGCAGTCTAAGCAAAGATGTCCAGACTTCCCTCTCTCTTTCCACTTCTCCTGCTCCTCTGGGGGGACCCCAATGCCAAGACCAGGGGAAGACCAGGCCAGTCGAGACATGTAGTCTCTCTACTGGGTCTCCCCCAGGGCCTCCACCCAGTGGGACATGCTCAGAACATGCTTTAAAAAAGGCCACAAACAGAATCTGCCTATTCACATTTCATTAAGTTAGCTTAAATTACAGAGCAAAGTTCTCAGTTAGACTTTGTAACTCAAACACTTCAAATGAATCGTCAGTTCATGAGTCTATCCAAGTGTACAGCTATCCAATAGCTGTACACTTAACCTTTTTAATTACCAAAAACTCTTTGTCTTTATTTTTTTCAGACACAGACTCATTAAGTTCCTTGTTTGGTCCATAATACCGGACTTGTGGATAGAAACTTAATTTAAACATGAACCAAAACAGCTGTGGGCTCTCTGTGCTGGCTGTCTTTTAATAATGTCGGCAAACTGTTTCTCTCTTGCCCAGAGACACAGATGAACAGGGGAGGAACTAGAAAAACAGATGTATTGGTTGTTCAGCAGACTCTGGAAAAAAAAAAACCTTACAACAGCGTCTCTGTCCGAAGTAGAAAAATTGTTTTTCAAACGCTGCCTGGCATAAAGAAACTATAAAAAATCATTGCTCTCCCTAACTGCCATTAATTAGATCTTTGGAGCATCCTGGTGGTCTTGAGAAACTCCTTGCAGGCAGCACAGCAGGTACACTTACAAATTGCAATTGCTTTAAAGTTGTCCTCAGAACAGTGCGTGCTAATAGGGACTTTTCAGGCCCATTAATTATGTTATTTTAGAGGACACGCAGTGTTAAAATGCTGACTTTTTAGCAACCTTCTCCAATGAAAACAGTGTTTTTGATGTTTTTACCATGTTCTTGTGGGATTTTTCTGATGATGGAGGACAAATATAAAGAAAAGTAGGATTAAAATTGCATTTCTGAGTATTTCTTTATTCAAATCATTGAGAATCAGTAGCAAAAAAAGCTGTTGGAAACATCTTGTAGCTGTGATATAGAAGCTACAATTGGCAAGCTGCATACTTCCTGCTTCTCTCTGTTCTGATGTATCCACTTCCAAACAAATAGATCCATGTGTGTCTTTGTTTTCCTTTGTTGAGCTGGTATCTGGCTCAAAACTGTATGGCTGTATAACTCCAATATTAGTTGTCATTTTTATTAGCTTAGGGTTGTGAAGGGCTGTGAGCTAGCAGAGACAGTGTGAACACAAAGATGATGGGAAATAAGCATAGGCCTAGGTTCTCTCTGCGCCAACAGTACCACTCAAAAATCAGAGGTGAATTTCTAATAAACTCCGGCCATTCTGCAGAAACTATGTTTGAGAAAACATTACAGATATTTTTGATTTTGGCTAAAAATGACATAATCATAACTAAAAGACCTCTGAGAACACTTTTACAATTGATACAAAAAGTGGATCTGAGTGGGTCCTTAACTGCTTTGTTATAAGGTTAGACTCTGAGCATGAGGACATTTGTCTTCTTCAAGTCCAGAGTCCAAACTGCTAAAAGTCAGAAAGTGTTGTATTTTTTTCATATCTGTTTTCCTCTGCTGTTTGGATCATCTGGCTGCATGCAGTAACATTGCTCTCCATTGTGTACACACAAGTGTCACGAAGCCCTTCGCACCCCACAGCTAATCTCGTTGGTTGTCATGATGAGAGGTTAGTACAGCCCTGCTCCTGTCCTTATACTCCACCCCTCTCCACCACCGCCCCATCCACACCCCCAGTGGGTAGCTTTAATTGCCAGGCTCTGACCTTTGCCGAGCAGCAGTGACAAGGCCTGTCTGCAGCGGTGGGAGGTGGTGGAGGCTCGATTAGCTGTGACAGCACAGCCAGGCGATATGAGGGAGGGGGGAGTGAGATGGGACTGAGTGTGAGAGCAGAGCCAGCACCAGCTAATTGGAGCCTCTCGACCTCGGAGCAGTAAGCTAGAGAGAGCTCAGTTCAGGGCATGGCGACGTGTGTGCGTGCGTACGTGTGTGTGTTTGTCAAAAGGGACGGACAGGGTCCAGCATTAGATCGACTCTGTCCAGCATGAGGCAATATATTTGTGCCTTCAGAGGAAGCCACTGTTTCTTTGTACTTTCTTGTTTTGTATTTGTTTCTCTTTTTACATCTTTTCTAGGTTCATGACACAGATGTATTCAAACCCAGTATCTGTATGTGTGTAAATTCTTAAAGAGCAATGGCAAACATGCTGTATTTATTGTGCCAGTTTGTGTGTATGTGTATATGCGTGCATGTGTCTGTGTGTCTGTGTGTGTGTGTGTGTGCGTGCGTGCGTGTGTGTGTATTATGTCTTAGACTAAGTGGAATGGACAGTTAGATTGAACAGAATGAGGTACAATTACTAGGTGGAGTTGAGAGGCTAATGTTGTCTCAACCTAACTCGCTCCTATGTCTCTTTTCTCTGGCAGTTGCACACACCCACATGCACTGACCTGCAATGACTACAGTTACCACCCCTCAGTTTCTGTGTCCTACAGGATAAAGGTGAACACTCTGATTTAGAGGGTGAGCCGACTGCTGGTCGAGGACAACCCTCACCCATTATCAGCTGTCTTTATTCTGTTTTCTGGGAAAAGTGAGGATTTGAGTCAGATAGTTGCACAGATCAACTCAGAAAACAACCGTTTGGATCATTCGTCACAACTTGTGAAAATGTTTTACTAATGATCTATAGACACAAACCCTTATTCAGACGGAGCAAACAACTGTTCTTGGTTTATCTTTGTAAGAGCAAATGCAGCATCAGAGGGACAACATTTGGCCCCCATGCAAGCAATAAAACAGTCTTTGTAGCTTTATGCTATGCGTACACACCAGATGCACATTCAAAAACGTGGTGAATGTGGGCTCTTGAAAGTCCTTTAAGCATATAGTGTTCTCACGGTGTGTATGTTTCTTTAGACCAGGAGATTGTAGGCAGTATTTATGGTTGAATCATACCAAAGACTCTGAAGCTGGAGCCTATAATGTCTCCCGGCTTGGCACTCAACATCAACTGCTGTAGATTCCTGAGTGTGTCTGTGACTGCAGCTCTGCTCCCTCAGGAAATGGGTCAAATGTCAAAGAAAAAATTCACACACTCAGTTGTGTGATGTATAATGGCGCTTTATAGAACCAATAAAAGCCTTTTTTGGCCACTGGTAAAAATCATGGATAGGTTTATTCATTTACTTCCTGTTTCAGGGCTCTCGAGGATACTGAAGGACTCAGCTGCTGTTGGGTTAAGGCGGAATACACCCTGGACTTTTTGCCAGTCCATAACAGGGCCACACAGAGAGAAACGCCCCATTCACAACTAAGAGACAAATTAGAATCACCAATTAATCAAAGAATTATGTTTTTGGACTGTAAAAACAAGCTTGAGCGCCTGGAGAAAATTCACGCATGCACTCCACACAGAAAGGTCCCAACTGAGATTCTGAGTCTTCTCACTATGAGGTAAATGGGCGAACCACCACACCACCATGGTGCCCTTGACAGGTTTATACATTTGCACAATTTCCCATCCCATGGAAGGTTCTGTCGTATAAAAAAACAGTCAGTTTGGGGAGTTTCACAAACAAGCACCCCCTAATTGACACATTTGGATGTTGCATGTACTAAATATCAATGTCATTCTATAGCCAAGCCTAACGCTATGTTCACACCACCCAGAGCTATGCGTGTTCAAGCAGCAACGTCCATGTAAACTCGTGTGAATGCATGCGTAGCAATGCAAGTTTTTACCACTATTTCCGGGCTCTACGTACAAAACACATGTCAACTGAACACATGTTGAAAGTTGAACCAAAGTTTAACTTTGATCAATCAGGGACTTGGATTTGGTAATGAAGTCCCTTTTCTTCACATAAGTGACAACTGTTTGAAAATTGATTGTGGAGGGGATATTCTTAATTGCGTTTTGTGCCTGGCTGGAATTATATGACTCCAAGTCTTTCATGTATCGAAATAGACCTGTGAAAGAAAAAGCCTGGGGCAAGAATTGGAAGTTTTCCACTGCTTCAACATTTTGCACGAAACCTCTTCCAATTGTAGGTAGTGGACACGCACTAGAACAGTAGAAAAACAAAAAGAGGCTCCTCTCTGCTTGTCTAGTATGAACACCATGGGCTAAAAGTGTGTTCAAAACGTGCGTCACATGAGTTCATGCATTTTTTTTTACACTATGACATAAAATCAGTTCTTAACTGTTAGAAAACTGAGTGCATCTGCAGTGGAAGAACAGAAAAGTTTTCCTGAGAATGTTGTCCCTCCTCAAAATCACATCATTCTTTCACACCTAATCAACATTATGACATAAACGTCTACAAATCACAGTGCAGGCTTGACATTCTAATAAAACTTATGCTTAATATTTGCCATTATTTCACCATTTATTCTAACATTCGACTGATTCTAAGAATAATCTTGGAGCCAAAAAAACCAATAAAACATTTGAAACTGGAATTATAAAACTTTTACGACTTTTATGATAAATATCACTCAATATGTTATACTTTCAGCTCACTCTTGTGTATCTGTAACTCAGCTTTGATGGAAAACAGACAGAGAAATGACAGTAATGTGAATGAGAAAAATGAGGTGAAGGCCTGAGTAAAACCCAACATCTCCCAGCGCACACAAACCTCAGCTGAACCTGGACTCTGCAGCATTCAGATTCAGTCAAATAGTAATGTAACAAAAACACATATGTCCAGAAACCATAGCTACACTGCCATTCTACACTGCTTATAACACTAAACAAGTGCAACCACATGTCAAATCTTGATGCCACTAAGTGTACACTGCTTGACAAAGAGCAACATTAGGTTTGAAACTCTGCCTAAACAAAGCTCACTGACTCAAAGTGCAGCCCTGGCTTGGAAAGTTCTCCACAAGTTTCTGTCTTCTCAAATGTGATACCACTGTCACTCTCTGTACAAAACATTTTGAAGTTGAAGTGAGGGTGAAAGGTCGAGTTTGGCCTAAGTCCACCATTGAAGTTAACTGACAGCAGAGTCAAACCTTTATGTTGTGAAAGTTCAGAATCTCACTGGAACAGCTGCTGGACATCTTGGTTCACTGGTGACTGAAGACTAAAACACCTTAAAGAACATTATTGCTTTAGTCATTATTACTGCTACGTTACGCTGTTAGGAGAAAGGGTTGAATGATTATGGACTAAATATTATTCTGTTTGAAATAGCACTGTCTGAGTGAGTCACTTTGCCATCCTGCAAATGTCTAATCTGATCTAATCACACATTGCTGCAAGGCACACATGTTTAAAAATAAAAAAAACAAATGCACACGTGATACCACCTCCCCATACTGTTAACAAGTCTTTGATAGGGAGGTGTCAAGTTTTTGACTGACTGACAAACAGCAGTATAATGACAACCATCTGGTGTAGTAATGAAGGCTGCAGTGGGGATGAGATGTTTTAATTAATGAAAGCCACTCCATTAGCTCTGATTAGTGGCTTATCAGCTCTGCCTCATTATGCAAATGAAATTAAGATCACTGAGCCGGCATCATTAAAAACAGAGGGGAACAGTAGTTTGGTTTAAATGGACCTCTGATGACAAAGGCTACGCTCGTATTCGTGCATTTCAGGGATTGAACGGTGCATGTCAATTCTTCTTTCCCAGAAAAGATGGCTGTCATTTCTTGAAAGGATTTTTAAGCAGCCATTCATGCATCTTCCAAAGCCCGCTTTTTCCTGGCTGTGACCGCAGGGCATTTTTAAGCCTTTCAGGGCTGCCTTTGCACAAAGGCAACCTGGACAGGTCTTCAGCCATCACAGCGCTACACGACCTTTCTGTTCAAGCAGAGGCGAACGTTGCAGGATGTG
This sequence comes from Adrianichthys oophorus, assembly GCA_036245035.1. Lineage (NCBI taxonomy): Eukaryota > Metazoa > Chordata > Actinopteri > Beloniformes > Adrianichthyidae > Adrianichthys > Adrianichthys oophorus. The sequence continues at coordinate 3,870,578 of BSAI01000189.1, read as the reverse complement.
TGGCCAGTATGTTGTGTCACACTGATAGACACAACAGTTCACCATTCCCACTGTGGCCAGAATTGTCAGTGAACTGCGTCTTCCTCTCGATAGTTTGCCAGGACATCCTTGAGGCTGAATGATAAGTCCTTCTATCAAATCTCACCAAACTCCTAGACTGAGGTTTAAACTTATTTAGCTTAATCTAGAATCCCAGGGATGTAACTCTCTTGTTTACCAGTTGGGTGGCACACCATGTCCCAATAGATGAGGACCATTTCTGTGGATTGTGGATTGTTCCAGACAGCATAGACACTCATGTCATTCAAGCTCTCGAACACCCTCCACAAAAAGATGGTGGTTCTTGTGATACCTTAAATCCACTTTGGTGGGTTACCCTTTTCCCAACTAACTACTGCCGTTAACCTGAAGGTAAGCATGACTTCATTGGTGAAGAATCCAATTAAAAGATATTTTAAACTATGTGCAAATGTGTATATATAGCACTTCCCTAACTAAATATTGTTGTTTGGCCAAAAGTTTGGCTGAGTTTTTGAAAATTATGTAAGAATGGTAGACCTAATTAAATTGATTTAGTGTAATGTCAGCAGCAGAGAAAAAAAAAGTCGACAGGGTTAATCACTGTTAAGCATGAATTTATTAATCTCATTTACTAAAAAATAAAGTAATGTTAAGTGACCCCTTGTTGTTATAAATTATTGTCATTGTGGTCATTGTGATAAGAGCTGAAGGCCTTGTGCTGGACAGATGTGACTGTTACAATAGAGGGTTATGAATCTTTGAACACACAAGGAGTATATTAGAATAAACCCCCTTTGTAATTGAGGCTACACTTTATTTATATAAATTTTATGCTAGAACCTTAAATGCCAATGTTGGTATATGTGTAAATGGTTAAAACACTAGTTTGTTTGTTTTTTGTCTTTTGTGCTTACATACAGTATTTATTGGTTCATAGTATATAGTAATCATCAAACCAATATCTAACCTGGTGTACCATATGGAGGTAGACACTCTATATTTATTGACTATCAAAAAGGAAAAAAGAATAATTTAACAACACATTTAAATGAATGCTGTTAGGTGCTGTTTTTCTGATTCTTGTCCTAATGGACAAACAAAAAACACCAAGCTGTGGAAATGCATTTTCATGACAGTCATGAGTTTTAATTATGAATAAAAATGTAATTAGTAAATAAATCAATCATTAAAATTTTGCAAAGAAAAATATTAGACTTTTGAGGCATGTCTACACATGAATCTAGAACATGTGGCTGCAGAAAAAGATGATTCAGGAGGTCTGCTGCAGATGGAAACTTTTCAGTCAATGCCTCTCATTTTCTCTTGGATAAACTGTTTACTGAAATAGAATTCACTCTGCAGAATGGCGGAGGCTTTCTGTGCATCTGAAAGGCACCATTGTTGCTCATCGTTTATTGGTTTGCTTTATAAACTGCTCACATGTTGCACATTTAATCAGATGCAAAATTACAAAATGTCTTTAATCTGTACAGCAGCTGCTAAAGAAAACTGTTTTTAGCAGCAAGTGATGCCAGAATGTTGTTTTAATTATTATTTAGGCTATTTTTTTCTGTATAACAGTCAATGGATAACTTTTATATTATTACAGTTCTGTCATTACAAACCAAATCCAAGTATATGACACACGGCTCGTCGAATTGCAACAGGTTAATCATGCATAAGGATACTAAGAAAAGCAGAACGTGACTCCTCCTGAAGGAACAGTGGTTGAGGTTTACAAGTTTATGTCTGAGTTAGTGTCCCTTCCCACATATGTTCTTGCTCTCTTATCCAAATCAGCTTCTCCTGGCAATCAGCTGTCCGGGTGACAGCCCTTCAGTCAGCTGATCCATACCAGCTCTTCCACCCCTCAGCTGGTTAAGTCGTTGAAAGAGAAAAACAAACAGAATCAAAAAACAAAACAAACAACTTGTAGGTCATAACCTCAATAGTAAAGTTTAAAAACTGAATCAGTAAGCAGTGTTTTTGTCATTCTCATGTTTCTGAATCTTCAAAACATGAATGGATGTTATTAAAAGTCATGTTTTAAAATAGAAGAGGAACATAGAATAGAACTTTGTTAATCTCATAGAGGAGAAATTCACCCAGTGTTGAAATCGGTTTCAATAAAAGTCAAACCACATCAGACAGATGACAGAAATACACACTTACACTTCAAGCTTGACTGCAGAGTGGCAGGAAAAAGGCGCTCCTTGCTTGCATGGATGTAGATGAGTAACAAGAGGAGGGTAAGGTTGTTGCTCACCAAAAAAGACATTGCATCTCAACACTACAAAAAATGTGTAGATACTTTAATTTTTCTTTTATTTTAGTTGCCATAAATGAAATGATTCTTTAACAAATTCAAAGCTGCTATCATACACTTTGAATTTCTTTCTGTGTTTAGTTGGTAAAATGTTCTGAATCTCTGCAAAGTCTCTCAGATTAGCAGACCTTTCCTGGTTCTTGATTTCCAGGCTTGTAAAGTCAAAGGTAGTCAGTATTTATGTTGCAGCTAAATAGTTTAACCAGTATGTGACTATTTAATTAAGAAGTTCAATTTATAAAAAGTTGGGACGATTTGGGACATGCAGCAGCTAAATAAATACACATAAAAAATTATTCAGTTGATACAGCAATCCAAGCAAAGTTGCCCAGACTTTCTTCTTCATGACCACTTCCTCCAAGCCCTCTGGGGGGAATCCAAGGCGTTTCCTGGCTTAGTGTATCCTTGACCCTTTGCTAACCATCAGCATAACTAGAGAGGTTTGAGAACTTGTGAAACTAAGCTTTCCAGGGCACCCGACCCTGGTAGGATATCCATTTCAGACAAGTCCTACAGATGATGATCCAGAAAAAGAGCAGTTCAGAACCCCTTTATGAGAACAAGTGCAGTCGAGCACTTGGTGGCCCAGGTTTTTTCCAAGGAACCCGGTTGAATCCAGCCCGAGGTGATGACGTGGGCCCACTCCCCCATGTGCCCACCACCCTCAGGAGAGGTCAAAAGAGGTCAGTTCAATGTGGTGTAGGTGGCAGTTGAAGGCTGGTGCCTCTGCAACCCAAACCAAGGTCATGGAAATTGGCTGTAAAAAGCTTAAAGAAGTTATTATAATCAGATGATAAACAACGTCAAAGAACATGTGTGAGAAAAAACAAAAGGGAACAAACTGTTAAAAGGACAAAAATCAACCACTTTAGCAACTCCCACAAAACTGCAGACCAAAAAACTTTGGAAGCTGCATGACTATAGGAAAGAATTGTGGATGAAATGAAGTCTTGAGGGCAGTTGTAGATATTGGTGACCAGAGTGCGCCTGAAATGAGTTTAGTTCTACCCTTTTTTATTTAAAAGAATTGAAAAGTGCAAACCAAAGATCTTGAAATGTGGTGTTTGTTTTCCCTTTCCATGCAACTAAAGCATCAAAGCAATGTTGCAGAAAGGAGAGGACAAATAGGCAATCTATTGTTTTGCAGAATATTTAATTATAAGGTTGTGAAATTATATAATAGAAACCACTATTTGATGGCAATCCTAAAATGAACTCACAGATTTCTAATCCCGAGATTTTTCATTCAGTTGATAACAGATGATAACAATTGGGAAAGACTTGGGTTATCATCACAATCACATATGGCATAGAAATACTAGTCGGATTATTAAATTATAAACTTTGTTGTGTTTTGATTTTCTTTTCTGTGTTTTTCTCTCCTTGTCATGCAGATGCATGGATGCATCATATGTTTGTTTGTGTGTGAGTGCATTCACATGGGGGGGGGGCTCAGTTTGACCCTGTGGTCATTAATCTCACTTGCTGTCAGAATGATGGACACTGATGGGCAGGACTGTGTTTGCTCACTCACACAGTCTCACACACACACTGGTGTGTGCGTTCACACCGCAGCGCTGACAGCTTCCAGCAGACCCGTTCTTGTGTGTGCACGCCAAAATTCACCTTTTTATGCACAGCAGCTGGCTGCCATTCACTGATTAGTCCTAAGGTTTACCAGCTTGTTCAAGCATGTGTTTCTGTTTTCTTTCGCCCATCGGCTGGCACTCCCCCTGCTGGTCAGTCAGAGGAATAGCTCATTTTAAAGACAGAGAAAGTCTCACTTAAAAGGATCCAGTAATCCCCAAAAACATCTGTATACTACAATTCCAAAGTTGCAGCAAAGTTTGCCTGACAAAGCCTCTCCACCAGCACAAACCGCACCGCTCAGTCCAGCCCGCATGCTCGCTTCCTCCACATTTCAAAGCAATTACTTCATGTTGATTTAGCTGTCATTGGCGGCATGTGTTTCAGTGTGATTTATAGAGCACCCTCCTGGTGCCAGTTGACTTGCGATAAATTGCACAATATTCCGAAAGGCTCATTTGCTTAGCGCTACATTAGGGGGCCGATGATTGCTACACAAAGCCATGTAAATGAGTTCTGAGAGGGGCACCATCACTCAACATGTCATGTAGCCAATCCCATTATTATTTATGACTGGAGCTGGTCCGTGTTTCCTCTGAGGCCAGGCGAGGTTCAAATGTGTGATGTGACAGCTCTGCTTTGCTTGCGTGTGTGTGTGCATGTGTGTGTGTGGGCGTGTGTTCACGTGTGTAGTGGAGGCCGTAGCTATATGCTGAGGAGGAAGTAGCCAGGCTGTCGTTTATATCTGCTAGGGGCTGAAGATTAAAAAAATGCAGATCACTGTACAGTGGGAGATGGTCATCATTCCATCGTGTTTCCCACAAAACTTTCCCAGTTTGTGCCCTTTGTCTGTTTTTGTCTGCATGTCATGAACACAAAACACGCACACAAATTAAACCCATAAATCTGCTGATGTCCCTCAAACAAAAGCCTCCTCAGTGATCAGACAACAGAGATGAGCTCAGTTCATTGTATTTATTCACTCTTATCTGCATCATGTCAGGGCCGGCATGAAGAGCAGCCTGGGCCGGGCTCTACAGTATTTGGCCTTTTTCATGGTCGCTCAGACATGTCATAACACCACGACTTACATTCAATGCTGTCAAACATGTCAGCTCTCCAAACCATAACAAAGATAACACAGCGTCTGCTCCCAAATCCATCGCTCACCAAGTGGATATGTGAGCGTGTGTGTGTTGACATTGCAGCTGAGCTGTTATTTGATCACAACACTGATTTAAGTGTCTGTGGTGATTAGGTGTAATCTACTTTGCAGGCTGTGATCTATGGTCTACAGCTGGATGAAGAGGGTGTGGGTCTATGTGCAGTAGCAGGGTCACAGACGGTGCCTTTTTAAACAGCTCAGATAGCTGACAACTACTAACTTGATTCTGATTTTCTTCTTAAATATTTAAACAAATTCACATTTAGTAAATGTTTTTTTGAAAATTTTAAACAAAAAATATATTCAATTTTTAAAACTTAGAACAGTTTCAATTTATGATTTTTACTAGTCATCATTCATCTAGTCCAGAGAAAACAGAATTATTTTCCTTTTTTCTGAGTATCTTCTAGTGTTTTAACACAGTATTTGAACTCAAATCTTCAAGTTTTTTTTTCTTCTACACTGTTCTGTTCTATTTATTTAGTTCTAAACTTAGAGATTCCTGCACCTGGATTTGAATATAATCGCTAAAATAGAAAAATAATCTGTCTTTTTTTAGGCTTAAAAGACCCACTCCAAAAATAATTGTTTTTTTTTGCTTACATTTTTGTGAAATTATTCTGATGATTGAGGACATTTTTTTTTTATTGTTGTGAATCAGGGCCAGAATAAAAAAACGCTGTTTGAAAAAGGGTTTTTTTGTGATGTAGAAAATAGGCTGGGTGGGCCACATGCTCCCTGTTCCAAACTCTCAGCAACCAGGAGGGGAAGGGGGGCGGGGTTGCTGATAGTCCCGCCCACAAGTCAGAGGCAAAATTTTAAGAAATTGCTGCTCTGCAGAATAATAAAACAGAGAATAAAATTTCCACCACTAGGAAAAACTGTTCTCGTGGTATCCTGTTAGCACACAGCTTTAATGAGTCTCAGATGATGGGCGTTCATGAGCTAGTGGCATTACTGTATCCTAGTAATCATAGAAGAAATCTGAAAGACATTCAGCCTGGTCTAAATCAAAGAGGGATAGTTTGAAGACTGAACTGATGACTGATGGTGGCTGGTTCAGGGCCAGTACTGATGCTGCCATGACGTCAAAGACAGGAGCAAATAGAAGAATTTGAGGTTTAAATTCAGATATCTACATTTTTTTAGTTTCCTAATTTTAAAACTCTGTTTTGAAACACAGATTGGGAAAATTATATATCAATTCTACATGTATAAGGTGTTTCTTTGATATTTAAAGCATTTGTGGTTTTTTTATCCCCTTGTCCTCTTTCTCTCATTTACTTTTATGTCCTTCATTGCCTCTTTTCACAGCCTCCTCTTCCTCCTCACAAGAGCTTTTTGTTGTTTAACGGATGAGTTATTGACTTAAGCAGGCTCGATTAATCAGGGTGTAATGGGGCAGCAGGGAGGCGCAGGAAGGCCATGCATCATGGGACAGAGATGAGCTCTGTCAGCCTGCTCATACGGCTCTCCTCAATCACTCCCACATTACCAGCAGATAGAGATGAAGAGGAGGAGGAGGAGAAAGAGGGCTTGGGCAAAAAAAAAAAAAAACAGACAAGGAAAGAGAAACAAACATGAAGAAAACTGCAGAAAAATTATGTACAAAATGTGGTTAGCTGATGATTTACTGGAATAGACCACACGTACGAAGAGAACCCAAGATCTATAGAAGTTGTGTATGTGTGCAGGTGTGTTGTGAAGGTGGTGTTGTGTCTGGGTCAGATGAGATCAAACACTTGACTTCACTTTACACCCAAACACAGCATGCTAGAGACCCAACTACCATCATGACACACAAACAACAACAGATAACTTGTTTGGCTTTGTCAGAACACACTCTTGCACCCCTGTGAGATCAGGAAAAAGGCTAAAGTTGTGACACAAGACTAGATCATGACTGTTTAAGAGAAATAGACTGCGTGACCCCTCCCCCCTGGCATTACAAACAGGAAGTACCCGTTGGCTCCAAGGAGCCAAAATTCCATAGACTTATAAAGAGAAATGAACAGCTATTCCTCAGTCATTTTATTTGTCAGAATACCGTAACCATTCTTGCTCTGATACCTTTTTTGATATGTTCTTGCAAAACCTAGTTTGTTTTATGATATTTTTTCCTGACCAATCAATAAAAGTATGTGGTTTCATGTCAAACGTTCAAAACGTTTGATTGACAGATTTCGTGTAGCATACTTTCAAGTGGTAGGGCTGTGGACTTACAACAATCTCATTCCCGATTGGCTAGGGTGGTTGCCATAGAAATGACAACTCATACTAATTCTAAATAGTTACTAACTTACTGACGTCGATTGGCTTTAACATGGCGGCATCCGGTGTGAAAAACAGGGCCACTGAATTGACATAATTTGGTTGAAGCTGGAAGTAAGTCATGGGTGATGTCACGCTCACTCACTCCAGTTCTCAGATACAATCACTGGACTCGTTGAAACAAGAGGACCTGGCCGGAGACACCAATGTCCAGAATCAAAAGTTCTTGACTGGAACCAGAACCCCCCTCTATATTGCTCGGAAATTGTTTTTTTTTTTAACTAGAGACCGTAACTTTTTATCAAAACAGGTTTTTCACTTTTTAAGCTTTAATAAATAAATGCTCTACGATTCTAAACACTTTTGGGTTAGGATTTAAGCTAAGATTAGTAATAAGATTTCCGCTTCCAGCCAATGATGTCGGGCGCCGTCTTGTTTGAAGCCAGTCCTTCTTGATGAAATGTCCACTATGTGTATGGAGGATGATTGGTGCATGTAAAGCAAACTACCTTGTTTATTGCCATTTATACTTAAAATTTTACCTAAATAAGTGTTTTTTTTAGTAACTTTAGCTTCAAATTTTGAACATTTTTATCCATAAATATTTTTTTTTTCACAAAATCAGCAAACCGTGCTGTTCCTTGTTAAAGTTAAAGATGTCCACTGGGCACAGCATTGTGGTTGCTTCATGGAACTTGGATTTTCTACTAAAAATTGCTCAAACCACCTAATATGACTTTTTGAGCCAAACCTTTTTAAGCCGAACCATTTACCAAAGTAAGTGGAGGAATTCCAATTTAAGATAGACTTGCAGATGAGTTCCAGAAACCAAATATGATGTAAAGTCTATTACTGCTGTCATAAAAAAGAGAAAATTCCTCATAAAACCTCATTTTTCACAATGACAGCTGGGATCCATCAAATAAAGGAGGTAAAGCTAGGGGCCCATAACTGGAGTTAATTAAAGGACACCCTTTGCAGCTAATGAAGCTAATCAGGTTTGTCTTTTATCTGATCTGTTGCTCTTTTCTGCATCTGTTTACAAAGACTTCCCATTAATCAGATTACTTAATATTTCGGCAGCTGCCGCATGGACATGGAAAGCAACAAAAGGGATGACATGAAGTTCTCCCCCACCACCACTATCCCCACGAGCCCCAGCCACCACGCCAGCACATCAGATCATGTAGAATTCATCCCTTGACAATGTCAGACGTGTTTCACTCAGCCTGACTGACTTATCTGACTGTCATTGGGAGAGCTCTTCACAAATATCAGCAACGTGTGTCAGTCAGTGGTTTTAGGACTACCAAGTAGCTCTGTGTCAATATATAATCCTCCTTGTCATGACAGAGTTACACTAGAGTAAAATATCCACTTAACATGCCGTCACTCAATTTTATCTTCTTCAGCTAGTCCTTCATTCCTTCTCAGAATGTGCCTATCATCATGGAAGTCAAAATGCTGCTTTACTGCAATGTTTTTTTTTCTTTGCAGAAGTTAGGAAAGTGGGATTTGAGTTGGAAATTTGACATCTGTTCAGGACTTGAAATGTATTAATCCATAATGAGGAACCTCAGTGATAGTTGACTTTTGGAAGCAGGGTTTATTCCACCCAAAAAAATAATAACAAGATAACTCATTTATATCAAACACTTTAACAACACCTTTCTTTAGATGAAATGAGATAAAGGATATGGACTTCCATCTTGGCTCCTTATGAAAATCAACTGTTTCTAATAGAATACTGATTTGAGAAATGATTCCAGCAAAAGGGTGGCATAAGGACCGTGCTAAGAGACCTCTGTTCTATTCTATTCACTGTGATGCAGAAAATATGGCAAGTCTGGTGTTGTTTTTTTATAGGGCTATAAAGGTTAAATATGTTGCCAAGTAAAATCTTATGGAGAAGAAATCTGCTCTGTTGTTTCATACAGTGGGTCTGTTGGCAAATCAAATAACTATCTAAACTTTTTTTTCATGGTCAGGAACAAAGAATCATACAAACAGATTACAAGAACAGGAACTACGACCTCTGAGCTTTGAGGTGACAACACTTACCAACAGGAAAGTCTTTGCACACTAGAGTATAAATAAGGAACATTTTATGACAGATATGATGTGACAGAAATATAAAAAGAAATGTTTATTTGTGAACCTGGGCTATTATGATCAAAATCAATATGTCTTGAAACTGGTTGCTAGGGAACACGCATTGAGTTAATGTAACAACAGTGCTCAATGTGTTTACTGTATTTATTTACATCCTAAAATCAATAATTATCACTTTTAAACCATTATCCATCTGTCATTCTTTCGTTTCCTTTAAAGTTACAGAGTTGCTGGAGCTTATCCCAGCTGTTGGATGAAGGTGGGGTACATCCTATGAGGTTTGCCAGTTATTCAGCCATTGTTTCAGTTATAATTGAAATACCTTGTGCATGCTTACATGTCTGGTGGCTTTCATAAGTATGTAAAAGCAGAAAAAGCAGTTTGACAAATTTGTCCTAAAAGGTAGGAAGCAGTCTCCTCCCACTGCCCCTGTTGTTCTTCCATTATCAGCTGTCTGAACATTAAAATAAGTCAGAAAAACTGATAACTAAAGCATGAAAAATAGACAGAAAATTGAAACATGCCAAAGAGAAGCCATGAGTTAGAAAATTTAATGTTAAGAATCTGAGACCATGGTCATCTCCTAACCTCAGCAACAAAACTGCTGCCGTGATGAAATACCTAAACCTGATGTTTCACTGTATAGAAGGCATAAAGAGAATTTGCACAAGAACTTTAAAGGTGTATTCAGACTGAACACATTTGGTTCGCTTAAAAGGAACCAAACTTTGTTTCCCCTGATAATTCAGAACAAATTTTCAATCTGAAAACACCCAAGTGGACCCTGATCCAGAACCAGGAACCGCTCCCAAACCAATTTTTTTAGATGATATCCGTTCATTTCCAAGTGGACTGAGCTCCAGTTCACGGATTCTGAAAAGACTCAGTGCTCAGAGAAAACAACTGGACCAAACGGCAACTTTAGCCAGGCATTTCAGGATGTAGACTGTGTACGAAGGTGTAACCGATGAGCCATGAACAAATATGAAGCAACTGTGAGACACAGCAACTCACTCAAACGTGGTCAGATGAATGCAGGCTCTTTAAAACAACTTTTATCAAGATACACATTGCTTTTTTTTTTACTATTTTCCAGACAATCTATGTCATAAAGACTTATCAGCGTACCTCATAGCCATTACCTCTTCAGTAACCGCCTCATAGCATGCCTCTACCGTACCAAAGTAAAAAAGTGTACCTGACATTGATACAGCGGTTCAAAATTTGTCAGCGAAATATAAAGTTTGAAAAAGTGAACTATCCCTGCAAGGATTACTGTCAGAATTCAGCCGTCCAGCTCCACCTCCTTCCACCAGAGGGAGCTCTCGCTGGAGTACTGAGCTCCTCTGCCTCGCTTCAACTCCCATCAGTCACCGCTCTCTGGCTCATGCCCTCACCAGCTGCTTCTCATCAGCAACTCAGTATATATACTCACTCCGGATTCAGCTCCATGCGAAGTCTTGTTGAGTTACACATCACATCACAGTCTGAGCGCTACGCCATTGTTTGTTCCTCCGTGCCTTGACCTTTGCCTGATCATTGTCTCTCTGCCTCGTCCCAGCATTTGACCTTTGCCTGGACTCTGACTTCGTTATGTTTTGCCCTTGTAAAATAAACCAGTTGCACATGAATCCAAACGTCTCTGCCTCTCCGTTACAATTACAAAGCTCAGAACTTCCATTGTTCTTTCTCTTGCCGCTATTTCCCGCTTTTGTAATTCCTGGCCAATGACTGAAGAAATCTTATGTCAAATGGTTTTGTTTACAGGCTTTAGTTCGAAACAGAAACCTCCCATTGGCAGCAATGTCTGAGTGCAGACCAAACGCAAGGTTCAGGACTCGATCTGAACCAAATTAAGCCAACTCTGTCCAAACCAACAGACTTTTCCAGTCTGAATACACCCTAAAACATAGAAAGCACTAAAAACATGGACAAATTCAAACCAAGGAACTCAGGTAAAATATAGGTTCTCAGACATCAAAGATGAGAGTATGAATTCTCACCATAGCAAAATGCAATCAAATTAGACACACAAAGAAATAAAACTCCTCCACAGAAACCTAAATAAATACAAAAGACAATTATATGTATCCAGTGAAGGATAAACGCCAGAGAGAACTTGTGTCAAAACTGTTTCTGTTGGTGCTTACCCACGTAAATCCAGTTTTGTATCCAAAGACTTCAACACTTCAAGAAGAATGTTTTTCTTTACTGATTCTTGGTGCTGTGCTCGCGTTGACAGGCACACACAAACAAATGCCAAAAGAAGTCGAAACAATTAATGCAACTTCAAGAATGTATGTAGGCACTGCCTGAAACTGATCAAAGCTTATAGTTGCTGGTGAGCGTGCATAAATGTCAAAAAAATGTTTCTCCTTGTCATAACAACATGCACGGGCAGGAAATGAATCTGAGAGACTTTGATAAAAAAAAAAGGTGACTGGATGAGAATGGCAGTAGCTGGATTTTTGTAGGATGGGGGCTGTTGTTATGGCATCCCTGAGCATATTGAAAGACATGTTTTGACAAGTTGCCCTTAGCTACCACGATACACCTTTACATAGACAAACTCTGACCTTATCTGTTTTTTGTTTTTTTTTAAATAAAAAAAAAACGTATAAACACAGAACAACACGTTTTTATGCACTTTTTGGATCACATCGGTGAACCTAATTTTTCTACAGGTAAACTTTGATGTTCCGGCTCCTGCCGTTCCAGCTCCAGTTTTAATTAATCACTTCTCAGGCCTACTATGACAAACAGCTCTCTCAATATTTTTTTTTTATTACAAAAATGATGGGCAATATTGGAGCTATCTAGCTGTACAGAAATAGATGCTAGTGAACAAGAAAAAATAAGGTTTACATTGATCTAGATGTCTACAAGTGGATGCATGAGAATAGTGTGAATCAGGAAGCTTGTGGCCCTGCTGATTGTTCCACCGCCGCATACATCACTACTACAGGCTTTTTCAAATGACATTTTGCTGACATGACATGTATGACAATCTGCTCCTGATTCACAATGATTTTAATAAAGAAAAACTTAGAAATGCAACTCTGAGCTTAATTTTCTTCATTTACGTCTTCCATCATTAGAAAAATGCCACAAGAACGTTGAAAACACAAAAACCACAGTTTTCCTTGAAGTGGGTCTTTGATGTTTGTATGTGATGTTGATGGAACCAAATGCAGGGCAAAGAGGATAAAGTCACAAGATACAGGCAGATTATTTAAAAAAAAAAAAACACTAACAAAACCTACTGATTTGTGTAAATTGTTGTTCTTTTGCACATGTAAGATGCACTTTTTTGAGATATGTGATATATTTCAGCTACAGAAAGTGAATTGTTTTCCCTGTAGATCAATAAAGATTTGTCCAAGTTTTGTTGACAGATGATGCCACAGTGGTACCTGAGAGCCTCCATAAATATTTTCACACATATGGGTGGATACATTTCCTTTTGTGTTAAATGTCTTTCAGCTTTTAAACTCTGATGTTTTGAAACCAACACATGACACAGAACTGAACTGGAAAGGGCATATGAGGTCACACAGGACAACACAACTCATATTAGCCTTTTACAGCAAATTATTGCTTGTTGTAATTATTGCTTTGAATCAGTAAGGTGAAAAGAAAAAAGATGAATAAAACATGAATTGTGTTTTTTTTTTTTTTTGGTTATTATTTAGTTTTCCTTTAACTGTTCTTCGGTTTAAAGATCCACTCCAATGAAAATTGTGTTTTGGTGTTTTTAACATGTTCTTGTAGCATTTTCTCATGATGGGAGTCATGCATGAAGAAAATTAGGATTAAAATTGCATTATCGTTGGGAATCGGTAGCAAAAGCAAAATTGCCATTTGAAAAAGCTTGTAGTTTCTTCAGGGAATACTACAATCAGTAAAACTACAATCAGCAGTTCACAAGCTCCCTGCTCCATTCTGATGCATCCACTCGTAGACAAGTAAATTCATGTGCGTCTTTGTTTCTTTCTGGCTCTGTACAGCTAGAAAGCTCCTGGTTGCCATTTTTTTTTTTTTTTTTTTTTTGCACTGGTAATATTAGCTTGGGATTTTGAGGGAATGTTAGGTAGCAGGAAAGAGTGTAAACAAAGGAATAATGGGAAATGGGCAGAGGCTTACTCTGCGCCAACGGTCCCACCCACAACTCATAGGTGAATTTCTAATAAACTCCAGATGCTCTGTAGAAACCATGTTCTAGAAAACAACACAGTGTTTTGATTTTGGCTAAAAACATCATAAACATAAATAAAAGACCACTGGGAACACTTTTATAATAGATCAAAAGATGGTCAGAGCGGGACTTTAAGCAAAAAACATGAGTTGAATATCTTTGTTAAGCAGGTCCATTTCACTAAATTCTCTAAGCAAAAACGTTCTGGACATGCCGATGACTTGTGTGTTCTCTGATCTCAACTCTTTTCTCTATGTTGTTGATGAATCGCTGTATGAGACAGCCTTAACTGTCATAGTAGATCTTTGAAACAATAAATAGATCTTTGAAACTGCTGGCCTGTGAGTGACACTGTCTTAGATTTATCTCAGCGGGAACTCTAGTTGACATTTGATTTGTCTAAGACTACTCTCAACACAGTGTTGGCTAATTTAAATCATTTATTTGTTGACAAGGCCTCAGCAGAGATTACTATTCCCAAAGGAATTTAAATAATGACTTTTCACTTGGTGGGATTTTTCCTATAGTGGCCTAAGGATTCTAGTAATACTTAAAGTTATAAACCAAATCAGCGCATCAACTTGATTTTAAAGGATCAGAGTACAGATTAGAGATTAAAACAAGCGTTTTCTGTTTCTTTGAAAGTGTCACACAAACCTATGCTCAGACCTTCAACTGCACCCATCCTGCCTGTCTCTCTCTCTGTTTCTGGTGTTGCTTCATGGGTAATGTCGAGCGAGTGACACATTTAAGCGCGAGCTGTCAACTCTGAAAATGTGCTGCTGAGTGACCGGACCGCTGAGCACTGGTGACATCCACACACAGACACAAAATCCACACACATACCCCACTCTCCATTACTCTGTCATCTGAACACTGCAGAGGCCTCATTGCAATTTGTACCCTGAAAGCACACACACACGCAAGCATTACTGACCTTCACTGATGCAAGACTGCTGTTTGTTTATGTGCGTTTTAAGAGCATGCACCACTCTTTTTTTCTGTCTCAGCTCGTTCATTCACCGGCTTGACCACAGAGCTGACAGCAATGCGACCATCGAGCAAATACCACAAGGAAGAGCAAGGAAAATCTACAGCATGATGGTGGATGCTGTCAGGAATCTGCTCTCCATCGTTGACAATTGGATTTACACTTTTCATTTTCATGAGTGACAAAGTACATAAGCACACAAGCTGGGGAGCTTGACAAGCGCATTTCCAAGACACACGCGTACCCTCATGCATGCATGCATACATACAGCTCTCACTCAGGCTTTCTGGATGAGTTTAAGAAAGGGGAGGAGAATCTGACATATCATCTTTTATCCCCAGAGCTCTTTTGCACTAGCTGTTCTGATGATGAGTGATGAGTCGAGTCAGATGTTTTCTTTGCTTCTCTTTCCATTTGAAGCATTGCAGACATTGAAAAATGGGGGAGGGAGCAACTCCAGACTGTCCATATTCTCTATAAGAATCCTCCAAGAGTCCTACTACTGCACAGGGATTGGTTCATCTTGAGCAGCCGCCAACCAGCGTCCTTCATTGGCGTCGTGTCTCCTCCTGCCTGTCGACGCCATGCCAGCCTGAAGGATGAGGTGTCACACACCTGTCGGCTCTGAGTGCCACAGATGTTCAAACACAAGCGTGTGTGCATGTGAAGGGGCTTTTCACACATGCGCATGCAAACACAGAGGTGCACGTCCGAATCACAGTGCAGTATATTCAAATGCACACAGATTAAAACCAGATTTTAAACACACAGCTGTCCTGTGTGGTGTATGGCACAGCCCTTGTCTGCAAGTGGTTATGTGTGAGTTTACATTGGAAGCTGTCAAAGCATACCAAAGAACTCAAGTTTGACTCACCTGCTGTATTATTTAGGTTGTGTTCAACCCAGCAACCATAAATCAGTTTTGATGCCTACTGAACACTTATACCACTGCAGAATCACCTGTAGGTCTATTTACACTCAGCCAGGAATTTACAGTTTTGGACAAAGTGCATAATAAAGCTGTAACTGTAAAGTTACAGTATAAACATCATAACAGAGCTCCGAAGGAGACTTGGCACAATAAAGTTTTTTAACATTTCAGTTGTTGTACTATAGCTTTGCTCTCAGCACAAGCCAAAAACAGCTGATTTCAGCATCCAATCTGATCTGGCAAAAAGTCCTTCTTCACTGTAACCTGTTGCATTCACATAAATGATTTTATTTTTTATCAAATTCAAAATATGAATGTGCCTTTACAGAAAATCCCGTGAGCAAATATTCCTTCACAGCTGCATTCTGGAGAAACTGCAGTAATAGATTGGAAAGTCAGACTGCGGACAGACTGGACACAGCAAATGGAATGGGTAGTGGTTGTGCATATTTGTATTTTCTTATTTTCTAACCCGTATAATTATCAGTTTAGAAAATGTGCGTCAATAATTTGTTACAAATTAGTGCTCAGTTAAAACTGGGCTGATAGTTGTGTTAAGATGGGTCAACTTAGAATACTGAAGCTCTATTAAAAATGCAAATGAGTGAAGTCAGGTTCAGTTTATCAAGAACAGAAGTGTTGTTTAAAATCTGTGACATTTGTGGCTGGTTTGTATCAATAAAAATTGCACGATTTTTTTTAATCCCAAGAATTTTTTTGGTTGAAAGATTACAATTAATTCCCAGTTCTACAACTTCACTGAGCTTGTACTGACAGTTGTTAGGCTCGTTTGCTCATTTGCTTGTCCACTTTTCTTTACATCAGTGACCTCACATGCAGCACAAAAGACAACAACCACCAACATTTAAAAAAAAAAACAATAGTAAAATTAGCTCCACAAAAAATGATGGATCACAACTTTACCTTCTGAGCATTTTTCCTTCAAACTTTCTTTGAAGGTCTGCATGATGGCAGGGCATGTCCAGTTTAGTCTGCAGGATTTTAAAAAAGTTGTCTCATCTGCAACAGCAGCTTCTGAAGCTTTAAAAATGCACAACTTGTAATTAAACTAAATTTTCATTCTATTTTTACAATTGTATACATTAATACATGTTTATCTAGTATATTTTTGGTTAGCAAAAACTAAAGATGTAAGGTGGTAGAGGATGACCATTGTTTTATCTAAAGAGATCATGGATGAGATCTTTAAATATATATATATATATATATGTATTAGCAAATTTACTCCACAGGTGCTCATTCAGCAATCCGTTTTTGATTATTCATCAGTGTGGTTCTAAACATGGAATTTCATCGCTGTGAGAGCTTTTGTGGGTCAATAAACCTTTTAAAGAAACCATGTTTGTTCTGTGTTCACAAAATGGGTTGAATCAGTCCTTCTAGCAAACACACAACAGAGGGAGCAGTGTGACAGAATGCCTTAATTATGGATTAATTGTGTCATTAGCAGGTTTCTGCCGTTGGCACCACATTGGGGCTGTCAAGGTTAATTACTGGAACATGTTTATCTGCTGTCAGCCTCTGCAGCAAGCTGTCACTTGCATGGAAACACAGACAAACACAGACAAACACACACAAACGTGCTTCACTCAAACAGTTCACAGCATCCCTCAACATTTTCTTCAGCTTTTTTCTTTCTGCTTCTGAACACTTTGTAAAGCACTTCATTGAAAAACAAGCACAAGAGGTGCTGGGAGATGCGGTTGTTTCCCACAATCTGAAAAGGCCAAAGCAAATGCACCCCTTTTAAATACTCTTGCAGAAAACTGACTTAAAAAACATTTCTGCCTCCTTAAATGACTCATATATCTTTGATTTAGCAGTTGTTTATGTGAAAAAACCACTAACAAAAAAATAATTTTGCCAATGAATTAACATTTTAAAAATCTTGGTATGTGTGGGTAGGGGTCCAGAAAGGTGAAATATAAACAATGTTTTCTCCACATGAATAGTTCTTTCAATCTTTGATGGTTCTTGATCAAAAGTGAGGTGTGTCTTGTGAAAGAGTTTCTTGGCTGATAATATCATCTTATCTGATCACAAATGGGCCTTTATGTGGAGGGATGGTTTCTGGTTGCCAGACAAGAAGAGCATCTCTCGTGTCCATGGTGTGCAGTGGGGCCTCTGTTGGACCATTGATTGTATTTAAGAACTGGACTGACCCTCCTCTCTGGCATTCCAAACAGGAAGTACCCACTGGATCCAAGAAGCCAAAATCCCAGACTCCTATTGAGAAATGAACAGCTATTTCTAAGTTATTCTATTTCTCAGAATAACCATTCTTGATATACATTTTTTAACATGTTCTTGTTAATCCTAATTTTTCACATTTTTTATTGCAAGTTATTCAAGTTATAAACCAACCAATCAGATGACTCAATAAAAGTACATGGTCTCACATCAAACGTTTGAAACTTTTGATTAACAAATTCTTCTGAGCCTGCTTTCAGTGGTATGGCTGTGGCCTTCCAACAAGCTGATTGGTGAGTGTGGTTTTCATAAAAAACGTTGACTCAGACCAATCACTGCTTACTGATGTTAACTGGCTCCAACATGGTGGCGTCCATTTTGGGAATTGACTTTGTTTGATTTGGAGTCGGATATAAAGCATTTTCTGTTGGTAATGTCACACTAACTCTGTCCAGTTCTTTTATACAGTCAACAGGTTGGACATGTCCACAACACCTCACTGTGAATGCTTTGTTTCCAGAGGTCTGAACCGTCCCATCTGGCTCCTCTTATTGAAGAGTAGTAATTTGTATTTCAGCCAGTCCCAAAAAAAGAATGTTGTATCCCAGATGACATCTAAATTTAGAACCAAATACTTTTGAAAGACATCACTGTATAAAATAAGAAGCATCTGATTTAGAACCAAAAACATGGAGCCAAATCTGTGTAATTGGAGCCATGCCGAAACCTCTGAAGGAGCATGTATGTAAGATCATCAGAAAATATAAGCAAACAATTCTATCTATTCACACCTGAGGTGATCTGGACAGTGGGTAGTTCATGCACCCCCAGTCTCTCCTCCATTAGAGTTGTGATGTTTCTCACTATCCTTTGTGCTGCTGCAGTATGGTGGGCTGTGAGGACCATTTTATTTATCTACCAGTACTTTAAAAGGAGGTATGGAAACCTAATCTATGAATGACACAATGAGTTGCATTAATCTGAAGCTACTATAGCACATTAATAATTATCAAATTACTTCCTAATTAATTTTGCAAGGACTAAATATCAGTAATGAATCACTTTAAAATATGACACACACACGGAGGCTTTTTAACTATTTAATTATTGCAAAGTGAACCTAGCTGCTTTGATGGATTTCAGCTGTAATCTGTTCACTAAATCATCTCCTGACAGTCCCCGTTAAACAGACGCTTTGTCCATTGAATCCAAGTCAGGTCCTGGCTGAGCTTCTTCACAGAGAAAAAACATTTATATCAGCCTGTCAGCTCTCACTGACTGTCTTCTTCCTGCCAGCTAGACCTGAGACTGATTGAGACAGGAGAGCTGGCATGGCTGCCGGATAAGAGAAAAACAAACAACTTCTGCAAACTGGACCAAACTGGCTTTAAAAACCCTTTTCATGATTGTTATCTTAAGGAGTGCACACAGCAACAATATATTATTAATGTTATAGTACTATTAATATGCTAGTACTATTAATCATGTGGGTGTGCTGCAGAAGCAACCCAGAAAGAGTTACTCCTGAAGTTGAAAAATGTGGTCTGAGAACGCCATCTAGTGCACAACCTCTGTCTGTCACAATTCATCCCAACAACAAAACAATAACAATATTAATAATTAAAGAAAATAAATGTTTGTAAAGGAAGGCTGAAGGCCTACCTTTTTAATCTGGCTTTTAGCTGAAATGTAAGAGTATTTTTATTTTATATTTAAATGATTTTATGTCCCCTGAGACAAACTGGCGACCAGTCCAGGGGTGTCCCCTGCCTTCGCCCAAGAGTAGCCGGGTTAGGCTCCGGCAACCCTGTGACCCCGGAAGGGAAAAAGCGGTTTGGAAAATGAATGAATGAATGAATGATTTTATGTTACTTTTCTTTTAAATTATTTGATTGGACCTTGTTTTACTCACTTTAAGTGATTTATATCCGTCCACTGAGGCGTATTCATTTATCTATTAAACATTCATTCATTTTCTATACCATTTTTATCCCTTTTGGGGTCACGGGTTGCCGGACCCCAAAAGGGATAAATTCGGCTATTCATGGGCGAAGGCAGGGGACACCCCTGGACTGGTCGCCAGTGTGTTGCAGGGGCCACAATCACACACCCATGCACACTCACATCCACACCTAGGGACAATTTTAGAGTGATCAATTAACCTATGAAGCATGTTTTTGGAGGGTGAGAGGAAGCCGGAGTACCCGGAGAAAACCCACGCATGCACGGGGAGAACATGCAAACTCCACACAGAAAGATCCCCCATTGGTGACACTGTTTCAAGTCCTCCAGCCAGGACTTGAACTGGGAACCATCTTTCTGTGAGACAAGAGCGCTAACCACTGCGCCACTGTGCAGCCTTCTTTATTAATCTATTGATTAATTTCTGTTTTTATTTGATGTGTTTTTTTTCTTTTACATTTTGTTCAACTCCAGTAATTTCCTCAGAGGGATCCTCCACATCAGTGATTTAGCCTTCTAAATTACAAACTTGTGGAATATATGACAGCTGTTATTATAACTTGCTTTAATGTCTGACCTTTGAAATTTGTAATGACAAGACAAAAATATTACTGTAAGTTGTATTTATAGTGCACCAGGAACTAATGTTGACTCCTTCAGAGTATGGACAGAGTGTTTTTTTCAATTTACAAGACAAAACGGATTTTGTATGCGGTGACTTTAATATTGATTTACTAAATCCACATAGACACAAACCAACAAATGATTTCTTTTAAATGCAATGTACATTATGAGTTTCTTCCCAAAGATTACTAGACCCACAAGAATCACCAGCAGCTGTGCCATGATGATTGATAATATTTTTGCCAACATAACTGAGAGTAAAATAAGTAGTGGCATCCTTATCAATGATATTTCTGATCATTTTCCTGTTTTTTATTAATTTTGGTTATCATTATATGACAAAAAAAAAAACAATTACACACCGTACACATTAGAGAATTAAACCTGAAGAATCAATACTCAGACTTTGGGAAGATTTATTTGCACAGAACTGGGATGTAATTTAAGAAAAAAAAGATGAATGATGCCTATGAGTTGTTTTTGAGGATGTTTAAAAGTTTGTATGACATAAATTGTCCAGTCAAAGAATACACTACCAAACAGAAATATTTCAACTGTCCGTAGATAACGAAAGGTATATAAAATGCCTACAAAAATGTAAGATGTAGAAGTAAAGAGAATGAAATCAGGTACAAGAAATATAAAAAACAAGTTAACTCATATTTTAAAGACTATCAAGAAATAGTATTACAGAAAATTACTTAAAGATAATAAAAATAATATTAAAGGCACATGGGATATTATAAATGGCATTCTCAGAAACAACTCAATACTTTCTTGACAATGACAGTGTTGTGTCTGATGGAGGTGATATGACTGATTTCTTTGTAAATGTTGAACCAGATATTGCAAAAGCATCTCCCAACAAAACATAATCTAAGATAATTTGAATGAACTGATAGATAGAAATGGCAACTCAGTGTTTCTAAATCCTGTCAAGGAAAAATACATATTATTTTTTATGAAAATAGCAAAAGTTATACCACTGTACAAAAACATGGGAACAAACATCACTTTACCAACTACAGGCCCATCTCACAATTTTCCAAGATACTTGAAAAACTTTTTAGCTCAAGAATGGACACATTTGTTTCAAACCACAGCATACTTTCAGACAGCCAATATAGATTTAGAGCCAACATGTCAACATCACTGGCAATAATCCAAGCCATCAAAGAAATTAGCAAAGCTCTGGAGCTAAAACAAATTACAATTGGAATTTTATGTAAAAAAAAAAAAAAAAAGTATTTAACACAATTGATGATAATTTATTAAATCTAGAGGCTTAGTACTACAATGGAGTAAAAGCTATTTTACACACAGACAGCAATATGTCCAGCTGGGTGATGTTTGTTCCTCTGAAATGAACATTATTTGTAATGTGCTGCTGGGGTCAGTTTTAGGTCCTAAACTGTTCAAGTTGTTTTTTAATGACCTTTGTTTTGTATCTCAAGCAATGAAGATGGTTTTGTTTGCAGATGACACAAATATCTTTTGGTCTGGTGAAAATTTAAATGAGTTGTTAGATTTAGTTACTAAAGAAGTGAAAAAATATTAAAACATGGTTTATTGTAAATATTTTAGTTTAAATCTAGATAAAGCAAAAACCATGGTATTTGGAAATACCAAAAAGGAAATGATTCAGTTAGAAATTAATGGAGTTCAAATCAATTTGGTTCATGAAAATAATTTTTTTGGAAGTTATAATTTAACTAGTTATAATAAATCTTAACGTATCATAATAAGTTCAGCTGGAAGGCACACATTAAACAATTTTTAAAAAATATCCAGGAGTATTGCAATTCTGAACAAGGCAAAACATTTGCTAAATTATGAATCACTTCATTTGTTGTACTGTTCAATAATTATGCCATATTTTAGTTATTGTGCTGAGATCTGGGGCAATAATTACATAAAATCAAGAAAACCACTCTGTTTTTCAGAAAAGGTCCACACGAGTCATACATAAAGTTAGTTATCATGATCACACTCACCCACTTTTTACTAATTCAAACTTTATTACAGTAAAATCAAAAGATTTTGTAAATTATTTAACTGCAGAAATCATGTATAGAGCCCAAAATAAAATGTTGCCTAATAACATACAAAAACTGTTTAGGCATAGAGATGGGGGGTACTCCCTAAGAGGGCATTATAGATTTAAAATAAACAAAACACGTACCAGAAGAACACAATTCTGCGTTTCATTTTGTGGGGCAAGACTGTGGAACAGTATTTCCTGACAAAATCGAAGAGTTCAATAATAAGGCAATTCAAACTTCAATATATAACAAAAATCTTTAACTTCTTCCCACCCCTTTTTGAACATTATTTTTGTTGTACTTGACTGCTTCTAATTTTCTAACAAGATGAAACCTGAGAGTCCAAAATTTCATATCATATCATATCATACATTTATTCAATTTCATTAACTCACCATTTCAATATACCAGGGAAGACATGAATTGTGGGTAATAAGAGAAATTGTTACCTTTTAAACTCAGGTTATAAATAATTTTACTCAAGACCAATGCTATAAGTTTAAAAAAACTAATATAGTAAATTTACAACTGTTAAAAATATGCATGATCATGTCCAGCTGGATTTTGCAATGATCTGAGGTGATACAGAGATAGATAAAGACAGTTATCTGTTTTTGACAGAAAGCTCCACAGCAGTCAGTGAATTACCTTGAATCTGACAAAAAAAATCCTTATCTTTTATTTGCTTTTGAATTGTTATTCAGCTGAACTAATTCCAAAAATCAAACGACTAAAGTAAGTCTGAGCAAAAACAGCAAAACCTTTTGATACCCAACCATGAAATGTTTTCTGTTGCTTTAAAATTGAAATTTCTTCTCCTGGCAACTGCAACTCCCTGTGAGCAAATTGCTCCAGTGGTCCAGACAACGTGTTTTTAGCTCTCTCCACATCTTTCATCAGATGTAGACCAGAGCTCTTAGAAGCCCACAACTGAATTGTCAAAATGTTTAGCTTTTTTTGGGTTATTCTCCTGCTGAACGATCCATGACTGGAACTGAGACCAAGCGTGCTGACACAGCATCTCACTCTAGAAAACCTCAGATTTCCTTGTACCCTGAACAGATTTAAAACATTCCATCACAGATGAGGTTAAGCAGCATAATAAAATAGCTGAGCCCCCTCCACATTGCATTAAATTTCACTTCATTTTGTCTGGGAACACAGAGCTGATGAGGCTTAAAAAAAGTTTAATTTTGTTTGTGCAAATAACATTCTCACAGAAGCTTTGTAGCAATGTACTGGTTTATTTTCAACAGGTCTGTCCTCCTTAGGCTTCACCCATGGAGCTCTCACCTTGAAGGTTTTTCTGCTCCCTAGTTACAATGTATTAATTTCTGTCTCTTTGGTTCATGTCTTTTACATTCTTATTTTAAACTAGAGCTGAAGAAGTTTTTTTTTTTTTTCCAAATGACCAAGAGACTAGAGGCAATTGCTGATTCTTCTCTAGTAGCTCAACTGTAGTTGCATCTGCAGTTAAGAGTTTATTCAGATGAATTGGAGGAGTCTTTAGGTTAAAGAGCACTAAAGTAAATAATCGTCTAACCTTTAAACTCTAAATCATGATGCTTATGTTTACAGTAACAAGTTTAAACTGTATTCCAGAAAAAATATTTTACCTTTGTGAAAAAATGCAGTTCCTGGTTGAAGTTATGCTTACTTATTAGTGCTGGAATGCATGATTCTGGTAAGTCAGCTTACATAAACAAATTCATTACATCCGTTACCTGTCTGAAAGCCCATTGAGACACATATGCATAGGGTTCACTCCCAATGTCGTTATTTCTTCCATCCTAAGAAAAAGGATCAATGTTGGAATGAGTTTTTTGTTCAAGTAGGTCAAGTAGATGGAAACTTTAAAATCAAAAGAACATATCAGCGTTTAACTCATTTTTCTAAAATAACTACACAGGTGGAAGACAATATGCAACTTTTTTTGGTAATATACAGTCTGCTTTTAAAGCCCCACTCCGATCCCCTTTTGATCAATGGTCTTAATTATGATGAGGCAGTTTTTAGTCAAAAATTTTTTTAAAAAGCTGTTTTCTAGGACGTTTTCTGCAGAGCTGCAGAGGTTCATCAGAAATCTGTCTCTAAGTTGAGGGTAGGACTGCTGGCGCAGAGCAACCCTGACCTTGTGGCCCACCCGGCACATTTTCTATGTCACGAACAAGCTCTTCTTCAAACGCCATTCCTGTCTGCTCCTGATTCACAATTTGAGTAAAGGATTACTCAGAAATACAATTGTAGGCAGAATTTTCTTTCTATATGTCCTTCATTAACAAAAATTGCTTCAAGAACATTTTAACACAGTGGGTTTTCTCTTGTAGTTTCAATTAATACAAACTATTAAAACTTAAAAGTTAATGGTATAAATCACACCAAAATGAACAATATTAGCTTTTAAAGGTCATTTTTTATGCCAAAACCCATTTTAATTTTAGCCCTAAAAAAATAGAAAGTACTCTGAAGTTTAACTTTATGATGACCCTCTGTGAAAAAACAAGTCAAAGACTGAGGTATATGTGCATTAGCATTTTAATTGAACAAAGCAAGAAAACATTGTTTACAGTAGCAGAGTCATTATTTCTCAGGGCTAACACCTCTCTAAACCAAAAGGGCTCAAAAAATATCTGTAGGCACTGCCTAATTAAAAAGAGGGTCGTGTAAGCTAAAAGAAACCAGCTCTATAAGGCAACTGTTATGATGTAGGCCTCCCCATTTCTCTGACAACAAAGTATGTGTAGAGGTTGAATCCACTCAGAATTTTTATATAAAATACTGGCGTTTCCATATATTTAAAAACAAAAAAGTTTCAGACACAAGTTCACCCTTTGATATTTGTGTTAAATTGAAGTATGCACTGCATGGCAATGCCACTGTCCCTGCACCAAAAAAGTGTGTTCACTGTGCCAGTGTCACGTTTCATCGCGCCACTCTGCTCAATACAATGTTTGGGGGTTACTTGGCAAATGATCAAAACAAAAACTGAAAAGCAAGCACCCACAGATACCAGTAGCATTTTACTTACAACGTTTCAAATGAATGGATGAAATCATGGAGGATTTATTTACACATGGCAAAGAAGATTTGAGGCTGTCAGGAAGGTGGTGAAGAAGAGTGGAATGCAGAGAAACACTCTTGGTAGTCAAATTTGTACAAGAGAGGAAAAAACTGTGCAATATTTGTCTGCCCTTACAGAGAAACAGCAGTAGCAACAATCCCTGCAATTGATTTAAATCCAAGAGACATTTAGAAAAATATTCAACCGATGTCTATTCCTCAAATAATTAGTACAGATCACAACTTTGTGACTCAAATTTCAGTTCCTTAAAAAATAAAATAAAATAAAGTAAGCCTCTCTTTGGCTGTTTAGAGGGCAAATGAGGAAAAATTGAAGCTGTCTGTAAAACCCAGAAAGGAAAAACTCCCGACAGTTTCTCCTTCACCATTTTATTCTCCTTTAGTTAACTTAAAAAATGGTAAAAGGTCTGGTTCATCAAGGCGAGTTGTGCCTTCCACAGAGAGGTATAAATACCTGTGTGGGTCAAATCCCTGCCCCAGGCTCCTGTTACCTCAAAACTCCCACAATATTCCATTTACATTTTATAAATGTCAACCTTCAGATGAGGTTCCACATCATGTAAAAAATCCCAGTCCTGCCACAAAAGGAGGCTGTGTTAAACAGCCCAGCGAGGCAGTGTGCAGCCATCAAGACTGTTGACAAATCTCCCACCCAGCCCTCTTTATCAGTGTGTGGGGTATCCTGCAGCTCCCATGCCAGGCTGGTTGGCTAGCATACTCCCATTCAGTCCCTGTGTAGGCTCCATAACCCCACCGTTACTGATGGCGCCCATGCCAGTCCACCCAGCACTGGCCGGTAAGTGACTGCAAAAGATTAGGTAAAGACAGAAACACAGATGCCAGCAGGTTAGAAGAAACGAGGCGAAAGGGAGCAAAAGGATGCTTTGCATTAGAGCTAGAGGCTGCACAGGCTGGAGGAAGAAAGCATTCAGTTAATTCAGATTGTGAAAATGAGGAAAGCTGGTTAAAAAAAGCCTAAGAATAACAGAAAGCAGAGGACTCTGGAGAAAAGGGGGATGATATGATTATAAACAGGTGAACAAGCACAGAGGACAAGCACACAGCAGACAGCTAAACACTAAATTATTCTGTACATCTCTCTCCCATTTGCAAGAATGCCTTAACCAGTTTACAAAGATTAGTCTTTTGGTGTGCAAGACTAGAGACATCTTCATTTTCCTTGGTACACTCCTACATTTGACAACATGGTACAACACAATTTTTATCAGTTAACTTCTCAAGGTGTGTTTGTATTCTTTTGTCGTCAGGAAATATCAAAATAAAAGTTCAGAAAGGGTTTTTTTTTTTTTTGCTTTGTAATTTCAAGTGCATATGTCCATCTGAGGCACTCAACCTTTCCTTCTTTGCAGATAACTTAAAAACCCCAACCAGCTGCTTCCACCACAAACCTCTTAACAAAACTAAACCGCCAACAAAGCTTTCTGCTTTACAATAAAAACAAATGCATTAAGGAGCAAAGGACATCTACAAAACAATAAAGCAATAAAATGATATTTAAGCTTTTAATGTCCGCAAAATTTGAAAAAAAAAATCTGTTTATTTGGGGGGAAATAAAAAATATTCATCGATCCATACTTGTTCTCACAAAAATAAAAGAACATGTTGCTCTATCATATAGTGGGCCAAAACATTCACATACACAGAATTTTGATTAAAATGAAGCATTCAAAGAGAGGATTACATAAAATCCTTCAGAAAACATTGAAATATTAAACAACAGAGGTTTTAAAGAAAGTGTTGTAAACAAACTTATATTCTGCATTGATGGTTGAGTTCTTTTTCTTTCTTTTTTTATTAACCTCAAATGTTGTGTTGTATCTTGTAAATGTTTTTTTGTTTTAGGAACATTTTGAGCCACAATTTAATTGAAGAAAAAAAAATAAAAACAATGACTCTCTTCAGGTAACACTGAAGACACATTAGGAGCAACGCTTTAGTTCAGATCACTGTGTGTTCATGCTTGTTTCTCAATCTTCTGAGGAAAAAGAAGGTGAAGTTCCAGCAAGAGTAGAGGGAACAGGTCCCCATCCGACCCAGTGGGCAGATCTGGTTGTAGCTGTCCCACCATCAGCTGGTGCTCGAAGAAGGACGGGTGGTGATGGTGAGGGGAAGCTCTGTGCACACTGTGCTACTTACTTGAAGCCCTGCTGGTTCCATCCCTGGCTATAGACACCGTAGGTGGGGACCTGCCACCCATTTGGAACATACTGGCTGATTTGGGGCCCATTACTGTACCACTGGCCCCACTGTCCATAGGGCTGGGCTGCAGGGAAGCCGATCTTGTTTTGCTGCAGAATTTAGGACAAAAATGGCACAGGGATAGGGAAAAACGTTTCAATCCCTTTTTGCTGATAAACTGTATAACACAGAAATGCTAGATTGTTGTATATTTGTGTTTTAAACAAACATAAGCATTTTTTTAGCACTTATTCCAGCCAACAAAGAGTGCTTTGCTGCAAATTATTGACTCATTTCCTCCACAAGCTCCAAACAAGACAACTGTGGTGCTTTAATCTCCTAAATGGACCCTTACCTGAGGAATCGACATCTGCTGCATGGAGTTCATCATGTCTGGAGTCTCCTTACCCCAGTAACATTTTACTACATGACCGTCTATTGAAGTGCCATTCACTGACACAATTGCATGGGCTGCTGACTCGTGGGAGTTGAACCTGTAATCAATGAAAAAAGGCTTAGAAAATGAGCTAAAGAGTTAATCCTTTTACCACAATGCAGGTTTTATTCATGAGTGGTAAAAATGCAAACAAAAGTCACTTCATCCTTAATTTTGGTTCAAAATCCAAAGAGTAAAGCCGATGTATTTCACCATGCAACAGTTTTGATGCAAAGTAAAGCCGCCTAACTTTAAAAGGATTCATTTGTTTCTCATCCTGTCAATAGGCAGCAGCTGTGCAAATGTGGGCATTTGTAAAACCCATAAAAATCAAAAGCAACACCACAATGATTTAAAAAAAAAAGTTTTTGAGATGTTTTATATTATAAGACTGTTAACTCTAAAGACAAAAAGCTTTCAGGCTAGTTTGGGTTCTCAATAATTCAGAGAAATGAGGTTCTAAAAAAAATGTAAATAAACAATACATGTGCTTTTCTATTAGTAATATGAAATAACTGTATTGTTTATTGTAATGGGTGCAGCTATATAATTTGATAGTAAATAAAGGTGAGTGTCAAGTTCTTCTTAATCTCACTTGCTTCCAAGCATCATGTACATATATTATGAATAATAATGTATAAAATCGATTTTTCATTTAAAAGACACTTGTTTCTATTATTTTCTCAAATATACCTATAGGTTGAATGATATGGTAAAATTGTGTTAGATGTGTTCATAAATTGTGCAACTTTTGTCTGAAGCTCAAAAATAAATAAAGCTGTTCGCTCGTTTTCATTTTGCCTAGTTTTTTATTATTATTATTTATACCAGTTTTGTTTTATGAGAATTTGAATTAATCCTAAGATGTGGGTTTTATTAGATAACTGTTTCATAATATGTGCCAACATGTGAAACCTTAGAACTAAAAAATTACACACTGTGGACAAATGTAATCGACATTTTACTAAAAAAAAAAAAAAAGTGTCTGCTGGAGGTTACTTTCTTACATAAACTAATATATTGAAGGGATTCAACAAAAGCCCATTAAGCTTTTTTAAGGTATGACTCATGCATCTAATCATCAAAAAAACATGGTAATTCTTAGTGCCAGTGCTTAAAATCTAAATCATTCAGAACTCTTTTGATTTACTCAAAGACAGCAGCATTCTATCCTGCAGTTCATACCAGCATTCCATTAGGACCTAAAATAAAAAAGAAAAGCACTTTTCCATACCTCACAAATGAATAACCTTTGTCTGGAAAAACTCTCACTTCCATGATTTGTCCAAAAGCAGAGAAGGTCTGTCTCATCAGTTGCTCTGAAAATAAAGCAGAAAAATAACCCTTCAGCAGAGATCAAATCATCAGATTAGCAAAATACACACTGGGGCTGTTAGGTCTGGACAAAGAAAAATGCTCTTGCATCCTCCATCTCTTTTAGACAGGTTTAAATGTGGATCTTTACACTGATACCAGTATTTCACAAACAGTCTCACTTCCAAAGATCATATCATGAAGCCCATAGAGCTCCAAAAAAAAAAAAAAACAAAGACATCATAGATGAACGCGATACACGAAGTGGTGAAGGGTCTCATCAGTAGTGTGTCTAAGATAAATTTATTCCCTCTCTTGTTCCTGTTCTTCCCCTTTACACTGCAGGCAATTTGCATTGGTCAAATGAAAGAAGTTAGAATATCCAAAAGAAAAAAATTGTCCACAAAAAGTGTACTTACAGCTAGGTTGTGCAAAACATGTACAAAAATAAACCCAGAAAATCAGAATACACGAGATAAAAAGAAGAATTTAGAAATCTTCACAAAATTTACTTCTGGCTTCCCTTTTAGCATTGTGACCACACAGGATTGTGGGATTGTTTTCTTTCAAAATGGATAGGAAAATAAGGAAACCCTGGAACTCTTTTCCTCTTTTAATACCCAGTTACTTTTTTTGTCATTTCACACAGCAAAGATCACTCCTTTTCAAAAAGATTTGAAGCAAAAATAGGATGAATTTTTTCTTCTTGATAAGAACTTGATTTAGGCAATAGCACCTCCTACTGAGCAGCTGTTGCATCAGCGTGATGTTAAGATGTTTGGGACGCACTTGTAAGTGTAACGGAAAAGCAATGCAAACCAAATTAGAATTTGAACATTACCTTGGACAATCAAACCGTCTCACCTGGACTAAACTGTACCCAATTTTTTATCCCCTCCTCTTTGAAGTCAAACAGAGGAAGCGTCGTCATACACATCTGCTTCACTATTATTTGACTGTGTAAAAGAAAACGTGAGGTGATAACTATAACTATAAAATTATGATCATTAAAAAAAATTGAGAAAAAAAGTATTACTGTGGTGTGTGAAGCCACACTACAAATGTTTGTTTTAATGCATGTTAGAGAGAAATGAAATCTAAATCTTTGTTAAACTTGGCCATTTAAAAACACTGTAGTATTAATAATTACCTGTGAGTCCAGTGCTGACTCCACCACAATACACAGTACAGTTACTCGGGCTGGACTGACTCATGACTTCCTCAAAGGACAGGTGCTTGGAATTACCTGGAGAGTAAAAAAAACACATTACATTTGACGTAACATTTTAAGTCAATGGAATCTGCACAATCGAAGGATCACACACTTTCGTAGGTGGTCTTTGGGGCGGGGGGCTTTCTCGTGGCCCAGTTAGTACGAATCTGTCTGCCTCCTAACCACTGACCCCCCATGTGCTGGATGGCATTCTCTGCATCCTGAAACAACAAGATACAGTCTGGTCAACAGCCTGTTACAGCGGTAAACAAAAAATAGCGAGGAATATTGGAGCGGTCCAACTGTACAGTTTTGAGCCAGATGCTCAACTTGTACGAGGAAAACAAAGATATCCATAGATCTAGTTGTCTACAAGTGAATGCATCAGAATTGAGGGGAGAATGGAGCTTGTGGCTTGCCAATTGTAGCTGAGATATGAGAACTTCAAGGTTTTTGAAGTGGTATTTTTTGTCTGCTCCTGATTCACAATGATTTGAGTAAAGAAATACTCAGAAATACAATTTCAACCCTGATTTTCTTTATACATGTCCTCCATCGTGAAAAGAATGCCACAAGAACATGTTAAAAACACCAAAAACACTATTTTCAACTAAGTTTTTCTTTAACTGGTTTCAAAAATCCCCACCAATAACGGTATAAAGCAGATATTTTCTGCTCACCCATTTGTTGAAGAAAGAGACAAAGCCATAGCCTTTGGATTTCCCTGTAGCCATATCTTTAACCACACGAGCATCTCTGTGGAGAAAAGCATTGGCATCAAAAAGAAGAACCCAAAGATAAATAGAAACAAGTTCCTGTGTAAAATAAATTGCAAATCCTGTTTTGTTTTATACTCCACCTACTTGTCTTTGCTAAACTAAAATGTAGTTATCCAAATTTCCAGATCTGCCTAAAAACAAATCGCAAATTTTTATTAACATCAAAGTAGCTATTGGAAATTAGGCTTAATATGGGATAGCTGTAAGCCATCATGAACTGAAACTGTTAAAAAAACATGGTCCTAATCTTAAAACAAGTTCCTTTTAGCAACTAATATTTGCTTGATCATTAAACTATTTTCCAAAAGACAAGAAGCCCTCTGAATAATTCAAAATGTTTTAGGAGTAACAATATCAAGTGATTTATGACCAAAGATGTAGGCCAGAATATGAAACAAAAGAGTTCAGAGTTTTCTCCCAAAAAGCATTTAAGGAAACTGGTGTTACTCAAACTGACTGTGTGGGGTTTAGTTAAAATGCCATGTCTATCTAAAATGCATTCCTCTAATGTTTTTACTTGTATTTTCTAAAACTTGTTTTTGTGTCTTTTTACAAGGTTGTTTTTCTGCCTTTAGTCTATATTAATTTTGCATTAGATAAAAGGTAAAAACATTTTTCTTTGCAAGAGCAAAGTACTTCAAGGAGCAGAGCAAACATTTAAATACACTTAGGTCAATACTTCTACAACAAAAGATTTTCTAAGCAATTTTTAAAAACTAACTTAACAGCATTGCAATGTTGCTCTACTTGTTAAAGACCAAGAGAACACAGTAAAAAAGTGAAGACCACATTTTCAGACTAGCCTTCACAAAGAAACATTTGTTTGGTATAAATATCTATCGACTGTTTTTGGTGCTTGTAAAAGGGGACAGACTGTTTTTTCTTGATACTTACGATATTCTGCCAAATGGGGCAAAGGCAGCTTTAACGTCTTCTGTGGTGATTTCTGGACTGAGGTCTCCAACGAAAACGTGAAAATGACCTATTAAAGAAAGATATAATAAAAATGAAAACCTTGTTTCCATGGTTTGAATGCTCTCTTTTAAAAGAATAAAATGTGCTTTAGAATTCACAAATATTATTGAATGGGTAAAGGAATGCTTGAACTTACTACTCGTGTCTTTTTTCTGGCTGGTTGGTGTTGTGGCCCAGTTAACTTTGACCTCCTGCAGACAATGGAAGAAGAAAAAACAGACCAGGTGGGGGGTATGTTTACATCATTAAATAAAAAAAAAAAAAACTCCAGTGTGAGCATGTTATTAAACTGATTTGAACTGAGTTGCCCATCCAAATGAATAATTACAAAGTTTGTAACAATCTAACCCACAAACACTGTAATCAAAGAACATATTGTGAAAACAGTTGTCCTAAACAAGGGCATTTTCTTTAAAGTCTCACTCCATCTTCTATCTATTTTAAAAGTTTCTCCAGTGGTCTTTTAATTATGATTGTCATCTTAATCCAAAATCAAAAACCCTGTGTTGTTTTTTAAGACATATTTTCTGCAGAGCTGCAGGAGCTCATTAGAAATTTAACTCTGAGTTGTGGGCAAGACTAGTGGTGTGGAAATAACCCTACAATGACATCCCATCATTCCTTTGTTTATACTCTCCTCTGATAGCTTATAGCCCCACAAAACCCCAAGCTAATATTGGCGTAGCAAAAATAAAAATAAAAAATTAAAATAGCGAGCGATATCAGAGCTATCCAGCCATACAGTTTTGAGTCAGATGGCAGCTCAGATGAGGAAAATGAAGACATTAATGGATCTATTTATCTGCAAGTGGACGCTTTAGAATTGGAGCAGAGCAACGAGACTTTGACCCACCCATGGCAGTTGTTGTGTCTCAAACGTGAGCTTTTTCAAACAGAGAGTTTTTAATCTGTTCCTGATCCATCACAATATGAATAAAGAAATAATTTTTTAAAAAAGCTATGTTAAATTCTGATTTTTCTTTATATACATGTCCCCCATCATGAGAAAAAAATGCCACAAGAACATGTTAAAAACAACAAAAACTATTTTCATTGGAGTGGGTCTTTAAATTCAGAGTAAATTTATATGGTTTTGGATGAAGGACCAAAAACTTTTATCCCATGCAGAAAGTGTGTTTATATATATATTTTTGTAAATCAGTCCCAGTGATCTACCAAAATTCTACAAAATCAATTACAACACTTTGTATGGTATTCACATAATGATTTGCCTTGATTCTTGTGAGACTTTGTTAGGGCCTACATGAAATTATGCATATTGTCCTTAATTTCTTTGATACAATTTTTGATTATTTTGTGACACATTTAGGCCACAAAAAACATAAACAAACATAAATAACAGACACATCAAATAATTTCTCTTGGTGAAAATATAGATTGCTATATATATGGGTAATATTTGGGGGAGAATAGTATGACCATTCATTTTACACTACTTTGTCCTTTACAATTCATCTGATTGTAAACCAGTTAAGACAGAATGTTAAAGTAAGCAGACAGTGAATTATTGCATTTTTAAAATAAAAGATTAATTTCCCATCCCCACTCACCCTGTAGATACGATAGCTTACCTTACCCATTATTTTCCTTCCATTCATGGCTGCCAGAGAAGCAGCAGCATGCCTGTGGTCATAGAACTCCACAAAGCAGTATGGATCATTCCCTGCCGTCTGTTAACAGGAAACCAACACATCAACACTTGGATTGCTACAGATTAGGAAGACCTTAGCACTTATGCCCAGTGTGTCAGAATAAATGACATAAGAATATTTCAGATAATGTTAACATAAATGTTCCTGTGTGTATCCATATGCAGTTGGAGATTCAACACTTACATCAACGATCATTTTACAGCTCTTGCAGGGTCCTATCTGCGTAAAGACCTGCAGAATGAGAGGCTCTGTGACATCCCTGGACAGGTTTCCCACGTATCTACGAGGAAGGAGAGAAATGAGTGACTTCAAACAGGAAGTGGCACACAAACAAAGGGTTCTATACCGGGCTAGCAACAACCAGACTAATTATCCAATATGGGTAATATTGGGGGGGGGAAATAGTATAGCGAAAGAGGCCCATGCATTAAAGGATGGGGTACACACAATGGTACACAAGCAAGTTATGTGCGGGCCCCTTCTCAACAGAGGTGTCCCGTGTAGACCGAGTCCGTTGACGTGGCTCACTTAAAAAGCTAGCTAAAGACGTCGCTAACCGGTTTGAAGGGCCTCGAGCTCACAGCAGCAAACCATGCTTGTTGGAACAAAAACCGATTCGTCACAATGCAAATAACCAATACCATATTTACCAACAATTGCAAGAATAACTCTCATTACAAAAGAATATAAGAAAAATGTGTCCTTTAGTTTACATATCTAGCTACAGAAACCGGGCACTAGCTTAGCTAGCTACATACATTTCCATGAGTTACAGTTCCGCATATTCAAATGTAAGTTTTTGCTAGTATGACAAGAATTTTAGATTAATTTAATCAAAATACCCAACAGAAAAAATAACGACATGACATTAAAAAACACGACTATTTAATATGTCTCATAGTTTTAATTGAAATGAGACGTTGAGAAACACAGTAAATAGACGAAGCCATTGCATTCCTGGACATAGACACAGCCGCGTCACTCACAAGGTTCTAGGTTGCTCGTCCTCCATCGTCAAGGTGTAATGGTCGCGTCTGAAGAGGCTTTTAGTCCAATGACATACAAATAACTTGTGTTAAACGTAAGTAAACCTAAACATAAAAAACAAATGTGTACAATTAAATGATAAATCTATGGGCGACTTTGGTTCCACACACACCACAGACAGCCTCAGTCTGAAGCAAACAATAGGAAGTTGAAGATGGCGGAGGAATGGCGTCAGAGGCGTCAGCCTCGCTGCTCGCTAAAATTCTGTTAATATCAAAATAATTTCTCTCA
This sequence comes from Adrianichthys oophorus, assembly GCA_036245035.1. Taxonomy (NCBI): domain Eukaryota; kingdom Metazoa; phylum Chordata; class Actinopteri; order Beloniformes; family Adrianichthyidae; genus Adrianichthys; species Adrianichthys oophorus. The sequence continues at coordinate 3,835,192 of BSAI01000189.1, read as the reverse complement.
CACCAGAGAAATAAACCCTCACGATTGGCAGACCGAATTATTTATTAAAATAATCAGTTAAACTACTTACATAATATACCGTCAGAAAAAATACACCAAGGTACAGTTACACGGTTAAATAGTTAATGCCTTGAATTTCTTACATGTTCTATAGTGTTAGTGTCAACTTTAAAATGAATACATTTTCGAAACGAAAAGGCAACAAGATTGAATGCGCCGCCCGGGAATCGAACCCGGGTCGCAAGAATGGGAATCTTGCATGATACCACTACACCAGCGGCGCGGCCACAAAACATGCGGCGCCGTGAGTTTATTTAAAAGAAAAAATCACGAGAAAAAACTATTTGTGAAAGTGCTGTTTCATACAGTATCTTTCTCTAACTATATCAACCAACTAAGGTTTGTGGTATTTTCCAGAAGCCTCTTAAATTGTTTTTGTTCTTGCTTCAACATTAAGTTAGATTTTAATTTAAAACTGAAAATTAAAGCACAATTAAAAGAGAAAGCTTTGCTTTTACAAGAGCTATAACATGCAAAATCAACTTTTTTGATCTTGTAAGTGTATTATAATGTTAATTCCTCATGAAATACAACCCTAATATGGTATTTTAAACAATGCACGCCTCCCAAATCCACAAAAACTAGCAGCTCCTCACATTGTGACGTAGACAAGTGAGGAACGGCCCCTTCTAGGAACAAGTCCACTGTCTGTCACTTACCCAATCTGTATGTTCTTTTACTTTAAGGGGTAACAAGAGCAACCTCCTAATTGGTGCAGGACGTAGAAACTAGATTAGCAGAAAGTCTCTCTCCTGAGATTACTTTTTGTGGTCGCGGGAGAATGAAACACAAGCGCGCGGGAGCAGAGAAGAACTTGGGGGTGTCTGAATTGTCCATGAGGAATCTTTGATGCATGTGTGGAGATGTTTGATGTATGCGTGGAGTTTTGAATTAAAAAAAAAAAAAAAAAACCACAGTGCAGACATTTCAGACATTTTCTGACCGTAATTATCCAAGTTCCCAGAGTCAGTGAATGCACCAAAATGGAGGGTATCACCCTCATCAATTTTGATTGGTCCTTCATGTTAGCCCTGCCCCTACCAGAGAGGGGGGGGGCAAAAGTGTAAAATCTGTAGCTTTCAGTTTTTTCAGAAAAAAAAACTTTTGAAACTGAAAAACAGAAAATTTGAAGCCAAATATATATATATATTATTAGAATTGAAAAAAGTTTCAGACACTTCAATTTTTTTTAGCCTAACACCAATATTTTCAGTTTGAAATTTTCAAGTTGTTTTAATTGGGTTTCAAATCTTTATGACCCAGATTTCTCTCTATAGATACAAAGCCTCCTCCTCATGGTGAGTGAAAGTTTTACAGTTTTACAGCCATCGCTAGAGGCTCTCTTAGTTTTATTTGAGGTGTTTTCTGTTTGTTGTTGTTGAGGGTTGTATTAGTTTTGATTGTTGCCTTGTTTGTTTTATTGTGATGTTTAGTTGTTTGCATCACAAGCTGGTAGTTTTCTCACAGATGTGACATCGCTCTGTTTTTACAATATTGTGTGAATTTGTTCTGTCACAAAGGAATGTAGGCTAATGGTGTTTCTCGGTAGAAATTGTTTTCATTTTATTCAACAATAATGGTGCCCCAAAAAGAATCAAAATTTCATGGTGTTTTCTTCAGGTTTACTTACTACTACTTGAAGTCAAAACGATTCTTTAAAGTGGGATTATCAACTATTATCAACTTCGAACTATTTTTTTCTTTTTTTGTTTACTTTTTTTTTTTTTTTATTTACCTAGTGTAACTTCATTCTGCCATTTTTTAAAATGACAAATTGTTCAAATGCAATGCATTGTGGTCTATATTCGCCAATCTAGTTATGTAGAGACTTCTGGGAAATTTCCAAGGCACTGGAGTTTGTAATTGTAGATTTGGACTTTGGACAAAAGTGGCCTGCACGGGGGTGCAGTGTTTAGTGCTCTTGCACCACAGCAAGAAGGCCCAAGTTCAAGTCCTGGCTGGGGGGACTTGAAGCAGAATCACCACTGGGGGACCTTTCTGTGTGAAGTTTGAATTTTCTCCCTGTGTATGCATGGGTTTTCTCTGAGAAGACACCGGCTTCCTCCCTCCGTCCAAAACATGCTTCATAGGTTAATTGGTTACTCAAAATTTTTACGAGGTGTGAATACGAGTATGAAAGTTGTGTGTGATTGTGGTCCTGTGACAGCCTGGCGATCTGTCCAGGGGGATCCTGCCCTGCCTTTGCCCACAAATGGCTGGGTTAGACTCCACCAGTCCCATGACCCCAAAAGGGACAAACAGGTTTAGGAAATGGATGGATGGACTCCTAAAGCCAAAGATGCCTTTATCAAGTTCAAGCTGAATGGATTGAAAGGAGAAAAAAGTTCATTTTATTGCCATTAACTGGAAAGGAGTCAACAAGAAAGAAATGCTGTAAACACATTGTTAATTAATGACAATGAAAATACAAATCCTGGCCAGATTTAAAGAGAAATCCTCCAGTTTTACAGTAAATTGTGCTGCTCGTCATATCAATTCCAGAATGTTTAGGGCTTTTTTCATTTCATTAAAGATTTAGTACCCAAAGTGGATTTATAATTTAACAAAATACGTGAAGCAGAGCAGGAGACAAAAACCACAAAAAGCTTAACTGTTTGACTGTTTTCCTTAGTTATGAAGTTATAAGATCCATTGATCTTCATTAGTTATGTAGTTATGACCTGAACATCCTTCCAACCATCATGTCATCACCCTCATTCCTAAATCTGGGAAAGACTCCAGACATAATTTCAGATCAATATCTTTCTGAAATCATGAGGATAACACTCTAACTAACATTCACACAACTAGAAAAAAACAGGAAGGAATCAGATTAATGAAGTTGGAATCGATGTTAGTATACAGTTTCCATCAACTCAAGAAAGCCCAACTTGATCTTTAGACTATTTTTATGGCTTTTTCCCCATCAGAACTTAAACTCATTCATTCACACTAGCAGATCAAACTCCCACATTTAGGGTTGTGTCAGGCCATGCAGGATTTGAGTCCCTGCTGGTGAGTCCAAAGCCTTTATTACTTTGGTCCCAGCTCTCTGCAGGCCATTCACTAGTTCCCCTGGGTGGTTCTAGGATTTTGCTCAACATTCTTGTGATTATTTTGACCCTACGGGGTGAGATCTTGCAAGAAGCCCCAGATCGGGGGAGATTATCACTGGTTTTGTATTTCATCCGTTTCCTAATAGTTGCTCCCACAGGTGATTTCTTCACACCAAACTGCTTACTTATCACAGATTCAGTCTTCCCAGCCTGGTGTATGTCAACAATTTTGTTTCTGGTGTCCTTAGACAACTCTTTGGTCTTAGCCATGGTGGAGTTTGGAGTGTAACTGTTTGAGGTTGTGGACATGTGTCTTTTATATGGATAACAAGATCATGCAGGTGCCATTTATACAGGTAACGAGTGGAGGACAGAGGATCCTCTTACAGAAGAAGTTGCTGGTCTGTGAGAGCCAGAAATCTTGCTTGCTTGTAGGCGACCAAATACTTATTTACCACCATAACCTGCAAATTCAATTCTTTAAAAATCAGACAATGTTTTCTAGATTTGTTTTTCATTTTGTCTCTCATAGTTGAGGTATATCTATGATGAAAATTACAGACCTCTCATCTTTTTAAGCAAGAATACTTGCACAATTAGTGGCTGAATAAATACATTTTTGCCCCACTGTATCAGCAGATGGAGCAGTTGGGCAAAGGAAGCTTTGGACATGTTTATAGCTTATAGTTTATAGCTTTCGTAAATCTGACGACCTGCAGGTTAGTGTTTGTGATGCAGCTGCAGTGAATGAACTTCAGGCTTTTATGAGAAAACACATTCATTCACAGCTGCATTTTAGATTGTCGTGCTTCATCTGGTCAATGTTTGTTAAAGTTGTCGTCTGAAATGTCTGAGTTTGTCTTCTGTCTTTCCACTTTCAGATTTTTTAACCAGAGGTGTTTGTGTCTTGCAGGTGGCCATAAATCACATCCCCAAATGTAAGAAAGTAGAAAGTGAAGGTAAGTGTGAATTATGCAGCAATGCTCTAGTTTGATGAAGATCTCTGCTCTGAATGTGCAGTTCTCCTCATCCTCTTGTTGTGGTGCTTCCTAAGGATGAAGATGGGCAGTGGCTCTTCCTGGAGGTGGCCATCAAGGTAAAAGTTGAAAGTTCCCTGAAAAAGCGCTCCAGATAGTTCTTCTGTACTCGAATGACCTGCATGATGACATCGTCCTTGTGATGGAGAGACCCATCCAGCGACAGACAAAAGAGGATTTAGATGCCAGAGTAAAAAGGTTAAAAACTGTGATCAACATTTTCGAGGCGAGAACGTCTGAGTTCATCATGACACAAACTGTTACAGAAGAGAACCATGCATCTCAAGCAGTTGCTGCACCAGCAAGTTTGGCAAATGTGCAAACAACAGCAAACATTAAATTAAGGCCGACTAATTTACCAAGATTTCATAGTTGTAAAAGAAGTTTTCAATGCTGGATAAAATCTAAACCTACAGAGAAAAAAAGTCAACTGGTAATAAAAAGAAAAAACTGTCACCAAATGATGAAGAAAGTCGTAGATGAAATCTTATTGTACCTCTCAGAAGTATACAATTGTCCTACAGATAACCCACCCTCAGCCCATACTCGTCAACTGGATCAGGTGTGCTTGGTCAATTCAAGACTGGGCTCACATCTGTATAAACTTGTTAATACTTGCCATAACTATTTATTACACAATGCATATATTGAATGGACCCACAAACCTGGGTCTCAGTTTCTTACAGGGCAACCCAAGATCTCAGTTTGACAGCAAAACCCACTGTCCAGGAACCAAACAGGGCCCCTCTCGACAATGTCTGTCAGCTTGATTCTGGAACCTGCGGATGGCTTTACCCAGTTGGACATGGCTGGCCTCCCAGGTCTCCTCACAACACTGGAACCAGTCATCCACAGCGGGCACAGTAGAAGGTTCGCCAGACTAAGGGAAGAACGGAATTTGAAAACCCGGCACACGCTGAAAAGGAGTTTTTTTGAGGGAGTTCTGTGCATACTCCGCACAGACCAGGTACTGACGCCAGTCTTCTTTGTGTGAACAATGGTAGGTCCTCAGGGACCGAGTAGCCTCCTGGTTAAGTCGTTCAACCTGACCATTGGATTGTGGGTGATAGCCAAAAGAAAGATTTACATTAATGTCCATTAATGTCCTGACATTGTTCCGCCCTGCTGGAGGAGCAGAATGGCAGGGGATGGATAACAGTGCAATGCATGGAGTGAAGCAGCCATAACACCTCCACCCATGGCTTGTGAACATTGGGAAGCAGATTTCTGTAAAAAGAAAAACACAAGTTCACAAGAATCCGTGTATCATTTGTTCATTCGTTTTTCATTTTAAAATAAAAAACGAATCGTTTTTCGTTTTCCGATTTGTGTATTAAATCGAAAATGGAGCAAACGGATAATGAGCATTCAGTTTCGTTTTTTGCTATTTCATCTGGAAAGTCTGGGTCACCCGGAAGTAGTTTGCGTGGAGTTTTATTTTGAAAGTTGATCCACTGCTCGTGCCATAAATTGTCTTTCAACAAAGGGAAAAGGTCTTATATTGTTGTTTTTCGACCGTAAAAGGAAACCCAGAGACCCAAGGATATGATAACCAAAAATACTTCCGTCACTTTCCAGGTAAGAACCAGTTTAATGATCTTTTTTCTTTTTTCATATGTCTCTGACAATGGTACTTTGTTAGAAGTTTTGTTTTGACAAGTAACTGTTGTTAACTGAACTCGGGGACGCACAAAAGGAACCCGAAAACTATTTTAACACAATTAGTCGTTCCTGTTTTCGGTAATAACGTGCCAGAAGAAGCTCTGAGCCAGCCTCAGGTCCTTTCTTCCTACGGCCGAACTAGGCAATTGTAAAGGGCTCCCACACAACAAGGAGGCATTAAAGTTGCATGTTCATCAACTTCATCATGAGGAGAATAAAAATGTTGGATTTTACATGGAGCTATTTATTGAGTTTATTAAACCCCTTCTGTAATTTTATATGAAAAAATCTTGACTGAAAATACAATAAAATGCAATAATCAGTTGTGTCGAATCTTTTTTGAACCACACAAGTCAGTAACGTAGCTGCAGCGCCCCCAAAGTGTGGAATGTGCTGCTTGCTAGCTAGAGCTAGCGTCAGACACCGGTGTAGTACCAAGGATCAGTGACAAAAACAGAGCTTTGTTTGGTTAATTTAGGATAAGAAATGTGAAATATATGAAACGGTTGTTGTGGAATCATTTGCTAACCAACAATTAACAATTAGTCAGAAATATGGATATGAATTCTGGCAGGGGAAACTATTTTTTCATAACAGCTGTAGTGGAGAAAATCTAGAAAGTATACAGAGCCATTTCTTCAGATTCTAACATGACATGTTGTTGTGATCTTTAGCAATGACAGAGCACTGACTCAGTGGGAGTTTTCTTCTTAATTTAAAAATTCACAGAAATATTCTGAAAATATTCTAAGAATGTTTTTGTTTGTGGCAGTGGATCATTTATCTTAATAAGCATTATTTTGATTGTAATCAGTACTGTGTGTAAACTTGTGTTTAAAAAAAAAACTCCTAAAATAGATTTATTAAAACTAATTCATTTGAATTTTTCTGCATTAATGCAACATCACCATTAATAAAATAGAAATATGCAGTCATTATGTTTTTTTCCCCAATAATCTAATGAGCTTTGTCTTTGCAGGAGAAGTTCTAAAATATTTGGAGATAAGACATTGATCCAGAGGGATCGGCTGAACATCTTGACCAAGAAGCTCCATGACCATCTGGTTTCTGAGGACCTCTCTCTAACGTAAAAGCATAATCTGCACATGTACATGGACATTGGCCTGTTTTTCGCTAAACCTGTAGATGCAGATGACTGGCTAATTTATTCTCTCATTTATTTAGGACTGATGAAGTACGCAGAGAGACAATAAAGATGATTTCCCCTTTCTCCTAAAAAGAAGATTGTAGAAGTTTTGACCATCACTTTCTTCAAAGAATTAGCGAGGAAAAGATAAAGCAGACGTAGCTTGATGACTTTGCAAATTAAAAACCCAGAAAGCAGACATTTTGAGAACAAAGCACTGTGGCTATTACAATAAATACTGTGTGTTTTTATTAGGTATTATTATAAGTGTGAGACCACAAAAGTCAAGCATTATTTTAAGTGGACATTTGTTGTTTTTATTGCAATTGTTAATTTATTGAATCTCTTCTATTTATTGAGATAAAGATGATTTTTTTCCCCCCTTGTAGTCATTTAAAGTGTTTTTTTTTTTCTTACATAGAGCTGTCTTAGTTGACCAAAGGGGTTAGGAATCTCTTCACTACAGTTTAAAATATGGAGACCCTTAAACAGCATCTACCCTAGGGCCCCCACAAGACTAGGAACGGCCCCAGCCAGCCTTGGATGATTCTGTGATTCATACAGTAATTACATGGGATCAGTGTTGCTAAATAGATACTTAAGATTTAAAATCAGTAAACAAGTTATTATGGGAAATTGTATCATTAAAATACATTGAAAATGACATTTGAACATCTACATAATCTGTCACCTACAGTGAACTCCAATAAAACATAAAATACTATGTTGAGTTAAAATGTGTTATTTCTGCAGGTCAAGTTTCTAAAAGTAAAGTTCCAGAAAGGTTTGTGCAGAGCCAGAAGAACAGAGGGCAGCTCCAAAGGGGATTTAAAAAGAAGGCTACAGTAATTTCACCATGGTAAATAACATAAAGACAAATCACTGTGACAGATTTCACTAATTTATGTGCAATACAATCATTAATTACTTGACTCTAATCTGAACATTTTTGAAATTGCAGCTCCTTTGGAACAGCCTTTTTTCTCGACCTGCTGCATAAGTCTGATTGGTTGTTAGGAATGAGTTGACTAGTGGAAGAGGAGCTGTGATTCCTGCCGAAAGTGTCAACCTGATGAGCTGGAAAACAACATCCAAAAGGACTGTATCCTATTGGACTTGCTCTATTTAGGAGTTGGTGTTTACTGGCTCCATGTTTACCATTTTAAGTTTAAAGCTTTATTTACACAGTTGATGTTGACACTTTCAAAGCTGTTTAGAAACGTCCCTTCTTGCTGGTAAAACTGAATGCTGACAGGAGTGTTATAATGGATATATAAATAAACAACATGGTTTCATGGCAGAGCAGTATATTTATTACAAACTTAACATGAATATGTTTTTCAACAACAGAAACAAAGAGACAGTTAGGGATTTTATTTTGTGGACTTCTTTATGCTTTCAGTCAAATGTTACATTTATAATAAGCATTTACTCAATATGTCTGTCAGTAATATTTGTTAGATGAAGCAATGCATGTGGAAAAAGTCTGTTTGTGGTTAAATTCTGTATCAGAAAGAGTCAGGAAAAGTCTGTCCACATTGCTGCTCAGCATCACATCTGTCGTGTTCTGAGAAAGGATCCTCTGCAGATGAAGATACCTCGGTAACAGACACCAGCTCCTGCTCATACATGCAGCTTCCCCGGCAATCGACTCCCAGCAGCAGCAGCTCCACCAGCAGCAGTTGGTCTTTTATTAAGGAAACGGGCTCGGCAAAATGAAGAGAAACAGGCTATACTAGAAAAGTATTAGGGAGGGGTCAAAACACCAAAATCGGATTAAAATACATTCTTTCAAACAATGCACTATTTCTCTGCCTACCATCTAAAATGTTCTGTTATATGTATTCGACTCTTTGGTTTGTTTTTTTAATTACAATTTTATGTATTTATTTTCAATATATATTATTTTGCCCATGACGGGGTCAATATTATGATAATGCTAAAATATTACATACATAAATGCAGATATGGTAAACTCCCAGTATTACATTTTGTATCCTACATAAAATGAATATATATTTAAGGGCCATTCTTACCTTATCTATGGGTGATGCAACTGCAACTTCTAGTTGTTCATCCGTCTTTTTCTTTGGAGCTGGTGCTTCAAATAGAATCTTCTTACTGACATTTCTGAAATCTCCGCATGCGTTTGACTTTTCTGAAAGCACTCTGTTACTAAACCTGAGCATTCTTCTAAATTAGCCATATTAGCATCCCAGCTCCCATTGTGTGTCCTCAATAAAGCACTTAAAAAAACTACTTCCGGATGACCCAGACTTTTCAGACAAAATCGCAAAAAACAAACTGAACGCTCGTTATCCATTTGCTCCATTTTTGATTTAGTATGCAAATCGGAAAACGAAAAAACAGTTTTTTTGTTTTGTTCGTTTCACCTCTCTTGTGAAAAATGTAGTGTAAGGCACACAAATACAAGTTCTGCTTTGATTGCATGTGCATAGTGGATGGCTTCTGCGTAGAGCTGATGAATCCACATAGCTCAGAGAACACCAATCTCCAGCCTCAATGCATGGCAATGGGTCATCACAATCCACAACAACTCTCTCAGACGGCCCATGAGGCACTGGAAACCAGCACAGAAGACCACCTACCCAGGAGCACAAAGGTGACCATTCAGGCAAGGTGGGTTCTCCGCTTTTGTTCCTCGAATCATCTGCCACGATAACAGGGGTTTAAATGAGGGGTCACACTTTTGTTCAAAGACCCATTGCTTTTGAGAAAAAAGTCCTTCTGAAGAAATACCAGAGGAGTGTACCAATCCAAGCAAAGAAAGACCTGGGGCCTTAGGCTCATGGCCACCAGTATGAGCAGGGACCTCAACTGGCTGCTGGGCAGGCACTTTGAGGTGAGCAATGAAACTGTCACTCAGGGCTAGAAAGTTCCTATCCTTAAAAATCATCTTGCTCCCGTCTTTTTTGCTTGCTCATGAGTAATGGAGCGCACAGGGAAAACTTTTGGATGTTTTACAATTTCATTAAGACCCAAATTTACAGAAATGAGAGCAACATGTTGGTTGAGCAGACTTTTGCTCCCAGCAAAATTGCCCCGTTTTTTTGAGACATCCAGAATCTCCTCCACAAACCTCAGGCCTAATCTTACATGCACGCAGCACCACAGCCTTCACCTGCTCATAGTCCAGACTGTTAGCAGTTGGCAAGGATGCTTGTGCTTCCTTTGCCTTCCCAGTGAGAACTCTGCGGCAAGAGTGGCCAAGCAGTTTGAAGCCACTGCAACACATTGGCCACATGCTCAAACAAAGCAAAAATAATTGTCAAGGGCCCTGTGACCTAGTGGAGGTATGAACTTAGCACATTTCTCTTTATTGAAAGATGGCGCATGGAAGGAAGAAGGAGGTGCAAGAGATGTAAGTGTCAGGCCCCACCCTTGCCAACGGGATTGTCACAAGAAGATTCAGGACCAGGGGAAGAGCACCACACAATGAACTACAGAAAAGAGGATTGTTTTCCAGTCTTGATTTAATAAAACAAACCCACAGCGAGACAAAGCTAACACTGTTAAAATCACAACAGTTAAAATCCTAACTTTAAAATTCTTTTTATAAAAACAGTTAAAAAGTCTGAGGGGAACCCCATAAAAATGTTCTAAAAAAATAAGTGTCCATAAAAATGCTGGAAAGAACAGATCCTGCAGGTGGCCACAATCCTGTCTTTATCTTTCAGTAACGCCTTTCCACTGGGCCACTGGGTAGGATAAGGGTACTCACACACTGGCAGGGCTCCTCATCCTGCCTCTGAGTGTACGTCGCATCACAGCCCCTTGTCTTGGAGAAGACTCTCTCTCTCTCTCTCTCTCTCTCTCTCTGCTGCAACCCCACCGGCCACTGCACTCTTTTGACAGCAGTCTGCAATCTGGAATTCAGTCTCAGAGGTGAAACAAACACAAAACCCAAACATAAAAGCATGAAAATAAAACCACAAAAAGAAAGAAAGTTTCACCTCATAACATAAGCAGTTGCAGTTCAAGCTCCTTTAAGCGGATCTGCCTTTTTGTTTCCTCCTTCATTTTCCTGAGCTCAAACTCAGAACCAAGTTCCTTCTATAGAATCCTTAGACGCAGCATTTCCACTTCAAGTTCCTTAAGACGCAGCAACTCGGCTGCACTCTTTCTCTCCAGCATCCTGCTCAAAGCTGAGCTGCTAAACAAGACTGACTCTCAGACCAGATTGGCAAAACAGTACAACACGCAGGGGCATAACATAAAAAAAGTGAGGCTGGGGCAGCAAAACAGCAATGTGTCCACAACATGCAGCACAACTGAGCAAGCTCAAACAGGGTGTCAGCCCAAAAAAA
>BSAI01000189.1:3772961-3798902 GCA_036245035.1 Adrianichthys oophorus | reverse complement strand
ATAGTTAATTAAATATCATCCTGTCAGCATTTTAAATCAACTCAAGTGTCGCCCTATGAAATATTGCGATGTATCGCCAAATGGAGTTTCCTCTGCACCCATATTATGTTTAATAACATCTAAGGGTATACAGATATATATTTTTAAATATATATATATAGATATATTGATGTATATATAAATATGGCTGGCCTTGCTAGCATGCTACCTTTGTAGAGAACCTCTAAGGTGACAGCTTAGTGTCTGCGACGGGCAACTCTCTGGCGTCTGCGAAGTCCGTGAGTCCTGCGGACTCTGCGTGGTCTCCGGACGGGGAGGGAATCCTGTCTGCGCCTTCGAGTCTGTCTCCGAGCAGGTGGCATGTTTTAGATTGTGATGCTCATTCGTTAATTTCCGGTTCCGGTCGAGAACTTCCGGCTAGTGATGATCCCGCGCCATGTTTTCTGCAACCAGGTCTTCTTGAATCGAGCACCCTTCGTGGCATATTCAAGCCCGGCTCTGGAGACAGGATGGCCTCACTAATCGGTTGTGAACATTATGTACGCGGCTGTTTGTTAAAAGTGAGTACCTTCGTTTAAAAAGCTTGGTCTTAGCGGGAGAGAAATTATCGGCTAAACGTCAGGAAAACAAAGGACGGACGGCGCTGTGTGTCGTGCAGTCGGTTTTCCGGAGCATTACATAACCATGTTGTGACAGATTAAGCTGTTTTTATTTAAGTCTACTTCAAGATATTTGGGGACTATGAAGTTAAATAAGTTCCTTTGAATTTTTTTTAGGTTATTTACGCTTTCTGATTTGGCGACTAGCTGCTAATGTTGCAGCTGCATACATTGTTAGAGAATTAATATTCCTTTAACGTTTCCTAAAGTATTTTCCACTTACGACCACGACCCTCACCCCACCCGAACACACACACATACACACACACACAAAGAGTTTCTAATGTTTGTGTGTTGTTGTGAACTGCAGGCGCCGTGCTGTGGGAAACTGTATGTGTGTCGCCTGTGCCATGATGCTCTGGAGAACCACCAGATGGATCGCTTCAAAGTCCGAGAGGTGCAGTGCTCAAAGTGTAACACTTTGCAGCAGGTAAGTAAAGTTATAAAGGAAGGAAATAAACAATCAGCTTATTTGATATGCAGCTACCCACTCTCTACCTCTATATTTGTGTCTTTTTGTGTACATTCTCCTCCAGTCCCAAAAAACATGTCATCAGTGCCAGTTAGAGTTTGGGGAGTATTACTGTGACATCTGCCATTTGTTTGACAAGGATAAGAAGCAGTACCACTGCCAGTCCTGTGGAATATGCAGGTAAATGTCTGAATAATGACAAACACACGTCAACAAATTACTACTGTTGATCTCAGGAAAAAAAGTATGATTTTGTGTGTAATAAATGGGGGTGTTAACTATTGGCTTAATTGATTATTCAGTTTATCTTCCTAGATCAACTTCTCTAAGGCAAGTTAATCAGATTGACCTATACCATTTTTAAATTGTTTCAAAAGTAGGCCTGGTCGATAGTGAATTTTTATACCACAATATCGTTTTTGTTTTTTTGTTTGTTTGTTTTTTTTTTTTATATCGGGGAGTAACAATATACATCACAATATAAACCAAAAAACTAAATCTGTCAAATTTGAATGCTCTGTGGCTCATTAGAAACATATGTAAGCATCTGCAAGTTGTTTAGATATACATTTTTATTTCCTATGATACTTTAAACATAACAAATTCACTGTTTTTTTTCCCGCAAAAAACAAAAAAGGCATAAATAGTACAGACCAAACTGAAAATTGAAGCAAAAGCTTTCAAGTTTCAAAAGAGAACATTGATGAAACAGAACACTAAACTGCTTGATCAGTTTCATTTAAAACAAAGCATTAATTCTACAAATAAATTCTAATGTTTTTAAGTTTTACAGAACGAATATAAAATTGACAAACATTTTTGTCAACATCCTGTGAATAAGCTATGGACTAAAAGCAAATTATATGAAATTCTTCTCGTAGTTTAGACTGCTACTGCGAAGGGCTTAGCTTTGTTGTATTTGCTGGAGAATTATCGTTTATTTCAGTCTGAGATTGAGCATACTTGGTGGCACTGCTTCAATTGACAAAAAAGGTTGGTGGTACAGTGGTGATACAATTTTGTTATTTGTAAGCAAAAAGGAACTCTTGTATAATTTTCTTTTCCACTTCACAAGTGTGTGCCACTTTGTGTTGGTCTTTCATGTGAAATTCCAATAAAATATTGGTCATATTGTGAGAAAATGTGGGGTATGAAAACTTTTGCAAGTCACTGTATTTCCAGTTTTAGTAGAAACATGCCTTCTTCCCAATTTGCATTACTGTTTTTGTAGGATATTAATTAACTAAAACATCTCCACACATGGGCAAAAATTTAATTTTAGAGACACTGGCCAAGTTGGCCGGTTGATTAAAAAATCTACCAAACAAACAGATATTTTATGAGCCAAATTCTGGGAAAAAAAATTGCATTAAAGTAATTTATAAATGGTATGAACAGGCTTTACTGTCATCTTTTGTTACATGAAAACTCTGCAGTAGATCTGATCAGAATCGGATTATGAAAACTATGCAATAGTATGAAATGAAGTAACTATGTAGGGGTGGGATTATATAAGTTCGCTTCTTCCCACTCATTTTCAAGCAATTAATCAAACTCTACTAGACTTTACTTATTAATCACTATATTTAATGAATGCTACAAATGTGACTTAAGTACGTTGTTTTTCGTTGTTTGTTGGTTTTTTGCTATTCTTTCTTTTCTCTCAATCAATGCAGTATTTGTCTCAGTATTGAGTTTGATAATTCTGTGTGATTATTTTCATGTACTGTCCGATTTTTGCTTGAAATAAACCAATCAATCAATCAATCAATCATCTCACTGTAAAATCAAATTCAAGCACGCTAAGAAAACAAGGACAGATTTTAGTAGAGATTTCATAATTCTACCTCCAGGTGATCACATTTTATATTACTGTAAATCATCACAAAAAACGCCTCAAAACAGTATCATGTTTTGGGTTATAATCATTATATATCATTATTAAAATTAAAGCAGCAACTTTAAGGAGGCAGGGGGATTGAGAACAACATCTGACATGTTTTAGTGTAACACAGACTCTGTTATGCTATACAGATGCTGCTAAAACAGGGGATTCAATTCTATTATTATTAACAAAAAATAATTTTTTTATGAATGTCCTATGAATTAATCTTGTTGCATTTATCCGTCGCGTCTTAAAGGCCGGTCCCTGAAAATACTGTCTGACATTAAAAACAGATCTGTGATTACACAGGACACACAGAACAGCTAGTTAGCACCACAGCATCAGTGGCTAACAAGCTAGCATCATAGCATTAGTGTCTAACAACAGCGCTGTCTCCAAATCAACACGTTTTAATCTGTCTGTTGCTGTTTTAAGTGAAGCAGCTTTATCCTCCAGTTCTGACTGGATCCTGTTATAAAGCGCCACATATTCCGCTGTTACATCAGCCAAACTAAATGCTGCACAGGTGAAGTGATCGCAGGGTTGGATGTTGTCTCGAGTCGCATGTGTTGTTTACTTCGCATGCAGGCGTTAGAGAAAAAGAAGACTACTTTACTTATTTTCAAATACTTCATTTTTCTTTCAAGTTATATGAGTATTTTTCAAATTTACAATTTTATTGTTTACATTTTCAATAATTCCTTCAATTTTACAATGTGTACTTTCACGTTTAAAACTGTTTTCAAAAGTACAATCTGGTTTTTCATTCACTTAAAGCTGATCCTGATTTGACGCCATAATAGATGTCCTGGGTCAATTTTAGGTCAGTGAATCGGATCATCCAAAATGAACCAATATCAATTATGAATTGTATTGTCAATCACAAATTATGATATAAAAGCAAATTGTTGTTAAAATCAATTGTTATAAATATAAATAATAAGACAGGCTTATTGTGGGATCTCATTGATTGCCTTTTCATTTTATATGTTTTTTTATTTTTATTTTTTGTCAATCAGCATCAAACATTTGTGTTTTGGTATTGGCAGGATTGGACCCAGTGAAAAGTACTTCCATTGTGACAAGTGCAATTTGTGTTTAGCCCAGGATTTGAGAGGAAACCACAGGGTGATTATGACTAACCACCTTTTTCCGACTCACTCTGTTTGAAGAAGTCATCCATTTGTTTTACTGGCTTTTTTTTGTTTGTTTTCAGTGTGTCGAAAATGTGTCTAGGCAGAACTGTCCTGTGTGTATGGAGGTAATAAACTTTAAAGCCCATTTAGAGCTCATTTTGGATTGTCATCTTTGTTTTTTAACCCAACTGTTTTGTATGTCTTTGTTTAAATAGGACATGCACACGTCCAGGATTGGTGCTCATGTCCTTCCTTGTGGCCATCTTTTACACAAGTAAGACGACTTTTCTTCATTGGTTGCACAGGTTTATGCGGGCTTACTTTAAATAGCCAGTTCGCAAAAAAGTTGCAATGGCCATCGCCACTTTTTCTCACAACACAAATACCACAGACATCTAGTGTCTGTACAACCTGGGGAAGATGGACGGATGGCGGATACCAAAGACACTGATGATATCTGTGTTGTGAGACAGTGTAGCAATGGCCAAGAAATACCAGCTCATTTTAGCATTTTAATTTTGTGCAGTGTCACACAGGAGAGAACATTTTGGTGAGGAATCTGCACGACATTTCGAGGTAGAGCCTGAGCGTATCAGAGAATGGCACAAGCAGATGGGAAATATTTAGAAGACAGCTGCAGGAAAAAGCAAGCAAACGATTGCCTGGTGGAGGTGCAAAGAAAGCGAATGACAAATTAGAAGAACTGGTTTTAACGTTCTTCTAACGATTATTGAGCAAAGACGGAAAGGTGCGCACATCTCCAGGAAAATTTCAACTTCAAAGTTTCACATTGTGATGTAATGCACTCAAAAGCTCAAAAAAGTTGATTTTGTATGATATAGGCCTTTTAAGTAAAAGACATGCTGTGAGCGGTTTCATCATGAGCTCTTGTCTTTGGTCTTCTTCTTTACAGGACCTGCTTTGATGACATGGTCAAAACTGGGTAAGTGCAAAAAAATGTTTTAAACTTATGTTGACTGAAGTTTGGGGTTTTTATGTTGAAACTGAGTTTTCTTTTCAAATTTGGTTTCTTGTGAGAAAAAAGTAAAACTAGCATTATTCATTTTCGCTGAAATCCAGTATGTAGATATAGATTAATGTATTGTCTTATACCAATGTCTGATATCTAAACTTTTTTTTCATTCCATAAAAATAATTAACAATTGAGAAGAATTCAGAATTCAATTTCTGAATGTATACATTGGCTGGATAGCTCAGTGGGCTGGGTGTAGGGCTGCCGCACAGGAAACCCTGAGTTTTATTCCCACGATTTGCATTGAGTTCAATTCAGTGTCGGTTCTTGGGCAAGACCCTTGACGCTGCTGCCTAACTTGGTTCCCCTGTGCCTTGAAAACACAGGGTTGTCAATTTTTACTGGATCACACAGAGAATAAATAACTTACATTATTTTTGTTTTCCTTGTTACCTGATTTTGAAGGATATTTTATTTTGAAAAACTTTTGGATTCTTTCCACCACATCTGTCTAAGATTCTCTTGATGCATGTCAGGATGTCTTACATACATCAACCACCTTCTTCAAGGCTCTGCAAATACCACATTACACATTATTGCTCAATTCTAACCCCAAAGCTAGCAAA
Source organism: Adrianichthys oophorus (assembly GCA_036245035.1). Classification (NCBI taxonomy): domain Eukaryota; kingdom Metazoa; phylum Chordata; class Actinopteri; order Beloniformes; family Adrianichthyidae; genus Adrianichthys; species Adrianichthys oophorus. The sequence continues at coordinate 3,793,151 of BSAI01000189.1, read as the reverse complement.
ATGATCAACAACAAACATCTTTAGAAAGCTTTTTTGTGCAGAAAGAGCCAATAGAAGAATAGTCTGACTTTAAAGAAAAATAAATAAACAGGAGTTCCCCTCAAAATATAGATTTATGTGACAGTTGTTCCCACGCATGAAACATGCTCTGCAAAATTTGCATCAATCAGCTCTCTAATATCATGAGGATGCTGCTAATAAAGTTTAAACACAAAGAATTTGTGTTTATTAATATATTTAGAAGATAACAGTTTTGTCATTCTTATCATTTTTATTTAGCTCCATTTATCTGGTGCACCATAAAGATCACCACATAAGATATTGTTTGACAATAAATTGGTCTGTGGTGTAAAAAAAATGTTGAGGACTACTGATTTATAGGGTTTGTGTCTTCAAGCTGCAAACGTACTGATAAGATGAGAGGATGTATGTTAAAGTATGTTGCAGACACACTGATCAGTTTAGTGTCAAATAACCGAGCAGAACTATCTGGTAAAGCTTTTCCACTCGAGCTCTTGACAACGCATGTTCAAGAGGCCAGTGAGGACTCTATGTAAATGCAAATTTTGGGGTTCCTTGTTTATATCTCTCGCGATCACACATAGCTACGCAAATTTTTACGACCGTTTTGGGGCTCTATGTCCAAATTGCACGGCCATTGAACGCACATTGAAAGTTAAACCAGGTCAGAGACTCTGATTTGGTAGTGACAAACAGATGTAGTCTCCTTTAATTCATGGAAGTGGCCACCATTCTAAAATTAGATCAAAAGTTAGGAGAAATGAATAATTGTGGTTTGTGCCCAGCTGGAATTCTATGACACCAAATCTTTCAGATATCGGAATAGAGCTTTGAAAGAAAAAGCCTGGAGCAAGATTCACCAGATTTGCACCAAGCCTCTTCCACTTGTATGGATGGTCATGTGCTAGTAAACAGTAGAAGAAGAAGCCCCTCCCTGCTTGTTCAGTGTGAACACAATGGGCACGTTCAAGAACCTGTGTTTAGTGCGTTCTTGAGCACACGTCACATGCCCAGTGTGTCTGTAGCTTATTGGCAAATATGAGCATTTCATTTTTATGCATTAATCATAAATTTTTTCTATTTTTGTGTATTCCTAATCAAATCCAGTGCTCGCGCTGTTTCTAAGGCTTCTGTTTATAATTTTTCCTAAAAACAATCGGAGCTGCGTGTTCAACAAACTAGTGTTCTGCTCAGCATATTTCAGAATAGTAGCTGATTAGTGAAGAAATATTCATTGTTTTCCATTATCTTAAGTTTAAGTAGAAGTTCGTTCATTCATTCATTCATTTTCCAATCCGCTTTATCCCTTTCGGGGTCACGAAGTTGCCGGAGCCTAACCCGGCTACTCGTGGGCGAAGGCAGGGTACACCCCTGGACTGGTCGCCAGTCTGTCGCAGGGGCCACAATCACACACCCATGCACACTCACATTCACACCTATGGACAATTTAGAGTAACCAATTAACCTGTGAAGCATGTTTTTGGACGGTGGGAGGAAGCCGGAGTACCCGGAGAAAACCCACGCATGCACGGGGAGAACATGCAAACTCCACACAGAAAGGTCCCCCAGCCAGGACTTGAACCGGGAACCTTCTTGCTGTGAGGCAGGAGTGCTAACCACTGCGCCACCGTGCAGCCCTTAAGTAGAAGTTAAATAAAATATTAGGATTCATTCTAAATGTTATCTATATATAGTGCATTCATGATGTTTATGAGGTTCAGTTTGTAAGAGTCCTGCCATCCTGTGCTTTGCATTGTTTCAGTGTTCACCGCTGCCCTCTGTGCATGCAGTCTGCCTGGGACCTGGAGTACCACTGGAAATTGCTTGACAAAGAGATTGCTCAGACTCCGATGCCCTCTGAGTACCAGGATGCTAGAGTCCAAGTAAGGAACCCCACCCCACTAAATTAGATGTTGAAGTAGAGCTTGTTTTTTTGCTATAAATCTTCTAAGTCTGGATTCTGAGCTTGGTTTTCTGCTATGCCATAGAGGGATCCAGGATCACAATTTTTTCTTTGCAGGATGAATCAAATATTTATTTGTGTACACTTTTAAGATGCAGAAATGCTTAACTCATTCTTTTTTTTAATCTAAATACCCTTTAGGTTATATGTCATGATTGCCAAACCCGCTGCACAGTCCCTTTCCATGTGTTGGGGCTGAAGTGCACAGGCTGTGGCTCCTACAACACGGCGCAGGACGGGGGACTCATCTGGCAGCAGGAAGGGCAGAACCTCCAGAATGAAGGCGAACCAGAGCAGCAGGATTAGCTTGAGCGACCTTTGTCAAGCTTAACTGTGTACATTTTTTTCAGATTGTCACTCATTTGCTACACCTGTATTTATTTGACTCACTCAGACAGTAAATTGAGCCAATGTTTGCCCATATTCCATCTATTTCTTGAACCGGCTACCACTCTTTAGGGCTGAAATCTATCCCAGGATGCAGCTGGGAAGCCTGAAGGACACACTGTGGACAGGGGACAGTCAGTTGGAGCATTTTTACACGGACAAGTCAGCTGATCCGATCCGCATGCCTTTTTAGTCTGTGACAAGTAGACCATGGAGGGATGCTCACAGTACACCTTCACTGCAGTTTAGGTCAAACCCAGGAACAGCTGTGACCAGTTAGAATTGTCTATTTGTGATGGGTTAAATTAACTTGTTCTGTGAAGAGGACTTTAGCTCGTGTATTGTAATATAGATGAGTTCTAAAACAGATAAACGTGTTCCTGAATCAACATGCTTCAGTCAATGACCCAAATTTTTGTACTTTCAGTTTTAAGTTAATGTAAATCAAACAATTTTACAGATGACATGCTGAATAAACACATTTATTTCTTGCTGTATTTAACCGTTTCAACAACCCAACCAAGTGGGAAAAAACATATATAAAAAATGTTTATTTCTGGTTCTTGTAGTGGGTGAATAATACAAAGTTTTTAAAAATATTTTTTTCAGAATTTCCTCACATCATTTGGCTGAGCAGGCAAAATGTTAATATGCACTTCAATAGTTTCAAAATATCTATAAAAGCCTGCATTATCATGTCCATTGTATGACAGACTGACTTCAAATGAAGAAAGCACTGTTGCTTTTCTCACCAGAGAGGTTCGTCCTGTAAAAACACAGGGATACTTGAAGAAATGACAAGTGTGCCAGACTTGCAGAAATGTTTGATTCATGTTAACATAAAACACTTTGCAACATTTGTAAAACAAACACCTTGATGTTTCACATCAGTAACAGAAAAATCAAAACATTCTGTGGACAGATGAAACCAAAAATGAGTTTGTAAAGATTAAAGCTCGCCATACCAACTGTGAAATGAGGTGGAGGAAGTATCATGGTTTGGGGCTGTTTTGCTTAGACATTGCTGTTTTTGATGCAAAAAATACATTTTAAATTGTTAAGATATTTTGCAGGAAATCTTTAGACAAGCTAAAACTGATGGATGTTACAATGAAAACCAAAAGTAAATGAGCAGAGTAGTTCAGAAGAAGAAAAAAAAATCCTGACCTTTGCCTGATTGAGATGCTGGGGCATGACCTTAATAGTGTGATTTACACCATACGTTCCAAGACTATAGCTTCACTAAGACAGTTTTGTAAATAGGAATGATTAGAAAATCCTGACGGTTGATCGGGTTTGATCTGTAGCTACAGGAAATGGTTGGTTGAGATCAAGGCTGCCAAAGGAAATCAACCATTTTTTAAAACCAAAAGGTTACCAAACTCTCATACTAACCTATTAATGGTTACATGTGTCCAACAAAAATGGCATGAAGTGCTTTTGTAGTATTAGCTTAGACAGTTTTTTTTTTTTTTTTTTTTTTTTTTGCTGTTGTAATTTAGATGAAGATCAGAACACATTTTCTCCCCAATTTAGACAGAAGTCCAAGTAATCCCAAAGGGCTCAGGCTTTTTCCCTCAGTAGATCTATATGATTCATGTGGTAGTTTACATTTAACAACAAAGTGTGACAGATTTTTTTTTAAAGTGGTATAAACTCATTTGGGGTCAGTAGCTGTCACCCCGCAGTGGTGCTGGTTCAGGAGTTGTGAGCTGCATAGTAAAGCAAACAGGGGTCCCAGCAAGGGTGGCTCCAATGGGGATTACAAAGGGTAAGGTTTTGGAGAATGGAAGTGGTGTCGGGGTGACAATCAGCACATCTTTGGTGGAACTTGCATCATTAAAATCAAATTCAGGTTGTGGTGAGTCTTCTGCATTTGGTAGAACTTGCAGACCTGCAGCTTCAGGGTTGGATCCATTCAGAGGAACTTCTATAGTTTGAGAGGGACTGCTGTCAGTGGAGGTTTCTGACTCCTCTTGGTCTTGTTCAGTTTCTAGAGAGTCACCTTCTTCCACAGCATCAGGCATTACTGTGCCTGTGAGCTCTGGCTGCTGGGACTGAGCGGTAATCTCTTCTGACGAGTCAGACTCAGAAGATCTGGATGAACCCGGTTCTATATTCTGGCAAACCTGTTTAAAAAGTGCCAATATATCAAGCTTTCTTACATTTGCGTGACGATGTAAAATGAATGAGCTGTTTAAACTCACAGGTTTAGATTGTGTTGCTGTTATCAAAACCAGGACAAACAATGCAGCCTGTAGAACCGTCATTGTGGCTCTTCTTGTATCTACAAACATAAACATTGTGTGTAAATATATCAAAACTTTGCCACACAGAGAAACAGTAAAAATAAGAAGCTTTTCTAAAAAGTTTGTAATGAAAATCATCCTATGAAAATTTTGTTTAAAGAAATTTTGGTCAATAAATTGTTATATCAAAATTTTGATTGCATTTTAATCAAATGTTGAGATTTCAAAGACAAAATGTAAAGAGAATTAGCTAACAAGCTGCATGTCTTACCTCGTCAATGTCTTGTCACAGTTGCAACAGTCCAAATAAATTTTAAATGCGACAATTTTACTTGAAACCAAACAGCATGTTCCCCTCAGTGTTTTGAATGTTTATATCTCACCAGGGCACAGCTTTTATAATGCCATTCAAATCAGTGGGTGCTAATTGATGCTAAACCCTCTTATAATTTATGTTCCCACACTGTCGTGCCACCTCATCTCTACCCATCAAAGGTGGAATGTTTTAACACCCACAGAAATGCTGAAATTAGAATGTTGAAGTTTTTCTTTCAGGATAATGAGTAAGAGCAGCAGAAGTGGCTTCATAACCAAACTAAACATGTGTTTTGTGGGTTTGGAGCAAACAATAGAAAATATATGTTGTGGACTTTAAATACACACGGAAGACACAAATTCCAGACAAAGTGTCACATTTTATTTACACAAAATAGTGACAGGGAAAAGGGGAGGAAAAACAAAGAAAGCTTGGACTTTTTAAATCTATCTGCATATTTTACAGGGATGACAAGCAATGGCACAAATGTTGCTGATCAAATGTAAACAATGTAATCTAGCAGCAGCTTTTCCTTCTTGTGTGTGATAGTCCATGGCCCGTTTTGACAGTCTAGTTTGCAAAAGCTTTGTTGCAGCATCTGTGTGAGGCACAAACACACTAATGAGTTGTGTGGCACTTTAATATAGTGTAAACATTCTTTATCAAAATCTGTAGGTTTTTAGGGAGCCACCATCTAACATCAAGCATAAGCAGCCAAAACCAAAATAACTGTAGGCCTCACAATGAATCAACTCTTGACTGCAATCACTTCTGAAGAAACAGCTAGTGTTTGCGAGCTGGATTAGTGTCACATCAGGGCCTCCACTAGTATACAGTACCATACTTCTATGCCTCTGAGCATCACACCAGGTCTCCCCCAGGATACAAGACCAACCACACCCAGGAGCCACCAGAGAGTGCAGGAATGCATCTGACAGTGCTGAGGACAGGGCACAGCAGTGTAGAAATGGGATCTCCATCTCCTGACCACCCATTGCAGTGGAACAAGAGGTGCCCCACCTCCAAGACACAGGTCTAAAATCAGTAGCCTGGCAGGCCTTCAGGATCTGGTGTCACCAAGCCAAAAAAAAAAAAAAAAAAAAAACTCCAATTTTATTTGTTTTGGTAGACTGTAAAGTAGGGTGGGCCGAGGGGGGGGGGGGGGGGGGGGGGGGGGGTGTTAAGACCAAAGAGCTCCATACCCTGCAGTTTAGAATGTCAAAAACCATCTTACAGCATGCAAAGTTTTAAATGTAGGACTTCAGATTCATGTTTAAATGTGGTAATGCACATTTTCTATGCATTAACATTTAAGAAACCAAGTCTCAGTTTTTATCATTGCTGCATTGTCCTGTTTAAGGGCAAGTGGAGAAAGTTTATCCAAGACATTGCTTCTAGAGTAATCATTTTAAAGCTTTCAAGACAATTAGCTGAAACCAAACAAGATTGAATATTGACTAAATGAGAACTGGACTTAGTGATCCCTCTCATTCCAAGATACCTACTGGCTCACAGAAGGGGGGGACCCTTGGGGAAGACTTGCCAATCCTCATTTGAATTATTCAAGTTGTAAACTGGCTAATCTGATGCAGCAAAAGCATGTGGTGCTTGCTGGCTGCCATGCCAAATGTTCAGATCCCCCCCCCAGAATTGGAGCTGAAAGTAATCCATTTTCTATGGGCGACATTGTCCAGTTCTCTACAATACCGCAATGCCTGAATTTGCAGAAAGACAAGTTTCTCGTTTCAACCACGCACTTTTGAAACCTTTAAATGAAAGCAAACAAACCAAGTGACTGTTAAATGTGTAAATTTATTCTTTTAAAACACTGATATACATCTCATTTTTCAGAAGAAACCACTTCCTGCAAATAGGAACAAACAGTTAGCTCATTCCAAGTCCAACAAAACAATCCCATATTGAACTACCCACCTCTGGTTTCTCTGCATCTCCAGACTCTGTGCTTGGGGTGGGTTCAGCTTTTTTCTCCAAGTTGGTCATGCACATTTCCTTTGCTGCTCCTGGACTTGCCCTTTCATGAAATAACTTAGTTTTAAGCAGAAAACTATTAAAGAATAAACCACAACTCACCTTGATTCAGAGCTCCTCTTTTTCAGCACCACAGCTATAACAGCAATGGCCACTAGTCCTGCACAGACACCCACTGCTGCATAGATGATGGGACCCAGCATGCTTTTGGTGATCGGTTCCTGACAGGAGTCACCACTGTAGCCTTCTGAACATACACAGCCACTTGCACCATTGCCGTCAACACAATGGCCATTCCCACTGCAGCGCTTCTGGCTACACCGCTGGGCCTCAAGATTCATCAGTTGAACAGAGTCTGTGCCAGTCTTTGGAGATGAGATGTTAGGGGAAGGAAGAGAGCTGGGAGGACTTAAAGAGATTGTGGTCCTGGGCCCTGAGCCTGGTTTAGTACCAACACCTGTAAGGAAAGTATTGAACTGAACTTTAGACTAAAACATTCAGGGCTGTGCGGTTAGAGTATCAACTTCCAGGTGTTCTTACAGTTTTCATCTGAGTGGTCAGGGCAGTCTACATGGCCGTCACAGAATTTCTCAACAGGTTGACAAGAGCTCTCATCCATACACAGTCTGCTTCCAGCTGGGCATCTCTGCGCTGGGTTGCACCTGTTGTCCTTCACAAGAAAATCATGGGCACATGCACATGTCTGACCTGTTGGGGTAGTGAGGCAAAGGTGCTCACAGTTGCCATTTTGCACACACTGGCTGGAACCTAGATGGCACAAGTCAAGAGGTGAGTTTAAAGTTTGCCATCCTGGCATATGCAACTGTGGCATAGTTACCCATCTGACTGGATTTGCTGTATGATTTCAAGCCAACTACTTGTGCGTCAACCTCAAACCAGAGCTTCTTTTCTTGTTGGTCTTCTCTGTACCAAAGTCTAGTCTTGTCTGAGGAGAGAAAGAGATGATTCAAGACATGGCAGAGATTTCAGAAACTGCAAGATCGTAAAGACAGTTTAATACTTTTTGGATTATAGCCTTACCGCCAGCAGTTATCCAGAACATCGTGTCCTCAGCAAATGCCATAGAAGTCAAGCCCTCAGCAACTTCCAGTTCCCTGTATCCTGAGCCATTAATATGAGCGGAGCTGATCTTTCCCAATTCTGAAAAGTAGAATTTAAACTTTAAACCATTTCTGATTAAAGAGTTTAAATTTAAAGTCAAAAGGAAGCTCTTACTGGTGTCAACCCAATAAAGTGTATCGCCACTGCTAGAGAAGACCAGAGATGTTGGTTGAATGGCGTCCATCCACACAACTTTTCGTTCTGCACCATCCATGTGAGCGCATTCCACTGCAGCCTTGCCACCTGCATTTTGCAGGCCCAAATTTGTGAAGCAAACTTTACCGCTGGGAGGGTGAAGTGCAATGACGCCCAGTCTCCCAATACCCTCCTTTAGAAGAACAGTTGTGTATGCACCAGTGATGGCGGTGACTTGGAGGCGGGGCTGCTTGATGCTGCTCCAGTACACGTTCAGAGTTACTGAGTCAAGAGCCATAGCAGTGATTGTGTCACCAAGCAGTTTTAGGAGCTGGCCTTTGGATGACAAGATTGAGTCCCTCAGCTTAAATGATCTGATTGAGCTGGTGGCATCATCTACCAACATGACTGTGTGTTCAAGTGGGCTGTAGTCCATGACAGTGGCTTTGTTGACACTGGGAATATGCAGAGCCAGATGTTCCGGCCAGCCTTTAAGGTCCACTTCTTGGCGAGACTGCAAGTAAATCTAGAGGGAACCAACAGTTTTAACATAAATATTGCACCTTTCATTGACAGTCTGTAGAAATGCAGTTAGCCAGCCATCTTCATTTTGAGTCAAAGATTGAGTGTCTGGAGTTCTTTGCATTAAATGAGGCAGGACTTCCCCAGTCCCTTTATCTGCTTGAGAGATCTATGCCCACCTGTGTAACAGTAGAGGGAGATAAGAGCAGCAGGAACGTTGAAGTAGCCAGGCTGGAGCATGTACGGCCATCCTTTGCCAACAAGACACCAGAAGGACACTTGCAGACTGCTTTTGATTCAGGGGCTAAGACACACATGTGAGAACATTCCATTTTCTTGCAGGGGTTTCCAGTGTCCATTTGAAGTATTGGGTGGATGATCTAAAGGGGTCAAAGGAGGTTGTCAAAATGCTGCGCTTTGATTATGACCCCACAAAGGTTATGTTAGCTTTTACCTTCAGTGCAACAGGCTGTCCTGGTCTTTTCAGGACAATTTGACGGTTTTTACCAGACAGTTTTGTAGCAGCCTGCACTATCCTCTGCTTTGCATCAGACCAGTATAGCATGTCATTAAAAACTGCCACAGAAAATGGATATGTAACCTTTTTCATTTGAAGGATCTGAAAGTGGTACAAAAATCTCAAATTAAGCTCTGGTCACCATTTTAAAACCAAGTCTTCAGAGTTGTTCAACTTCAGTTACATAATTTGTTCCCTGTGCAGAAAACGCATTTACAAACAAAAAAGTTTAACTGGCATTACATCTTGGAAGTCTAATATTTACCCTAATGTCACCACCATCCAGTGTAGCAGAGCCAATTGCCTTCAGTGTCTCCTCTGTCCAGTAGATCCTTTCTGAAATTGTGTCCACTGCAATATCACCTGGCCATTTCAATCTTGAATTCACCACAACCCTTCTCTGAGAGCCATCCATCCCTGCACGCTCAATCTTGGCGCCATTACCAACTTCAGTCCAAAACATCAGCCTACAAAAGTAAAAGACAAAAAAAATAAAGGATTTACATTTTAGTGTTTTGGCAACTGTCAGGACAGATAATTTAAAACAGACCCTTTTTGTGGCAGCAGAGTGAGACAACGAGGCACATCCAGGTCTTCATCTAGAATAATTGTTTTATCCATAGATTTCATAGTGATTTTTGCCAGTTTTATGGCAAATATCTTACTTTTCCCACTATCAATCCAGTACAAGTTTCTCCCAAGCCAGTCCACAGCAATTGAATTAGCCTGGACACCTGTTTGGAAGACACCATATAAGTCAGTGTTTTGAATGCAGCCAACAGTCTTTTGACCTTACCTTTAACCAGTACTCCTGTGCTCTTCTGGTCAAGTGATGACCATCTTATAGCCTTTGAGTCCCCACTGACCCAGAAAGCTCTTTGATCCCTCCAGTCATAGTCAAGAGACAAAATTCCCTGCTTAGCTGGTGATTTCAAGACATCAAGGCTTCCACTGCGCAGGCCAAACAAATACAGTTCTGTTTGAACTGACACCAACAGAAATGGTTCACCTGGAGAGGAGAGAGTCTCTAGTCTTCTGACTTTTACAAACCTAGACATTTCTCAGCTATAAGCCATGCAGAGCTTTGAAGTGCTTTAAACTTGTGGTTCTTTTGTATAGTTTACCTGTGATCTTGCATTGGTGTCCACCGGCTTCCATTATAAACCCTGGATGACAGTCACACTGGTATGAGCCTGGTGTATTGAGGCACAAATGACTGCACACAGCTTGTGTCTGCCCTTCACACTCATTGACATCAACGCAAGTCAGCCCGTCCTCCAAGAGCTTGTATCCAGCGTCACAGCGACAGCGCTAAATGGAGAAAGGCAGCAACAAATCATACACCTTCAGTTACAGACACGATCTAGTTGCCCTACAAAGTCAAAGGGGTTACCAATCCGTCTGGTGTGCTGTAGCAACTCTGAGAACAGCGGTTTTCATCTGCCTCTGTACACTTTGTCTGGCAGCTTCCTCCCTCATCTGAGCCATCTGCACAGTTTGTGATGCCATTACACACCAAAGCTGGATCCAAGCATTCCTTACTGCCACACTGGAACTCATGGGGGTTGCATGTCAGTCTTCCACCTGCAAGCACATGGCAACATTGTTCAGTCAGGTTAACGCTTTGTTTGCTGTAGTAAGTCATGGTCCAGCAATGCAATTTTGATGTCATACAATGCGATTATAGAAAACCCTCCCGTTACCATTAGATTTTAAAAGCGCTATAAAATTAAGTCTTACAATCAAGCTCATCACTATTGTCGTTGCAGTCTTTCGTGCCATCACACCTCCAGGTTGTGGGAACACAAGTTGATCCAGAACTACACTGCCATTGGAAGTCTTCACAAACTGCTGGAGCCACAGGACAGTCCTAGAGATAAACAGCAAGTCTTTTAGGGGGAGGGCTTTAAAGTTGCAAAGTTACTTCTGCCAACTTAAGGTTTGGTTCTAGTACAAACAAGTGGATGGTCATAGGATTAATTTATCAGCCACCTTCTCATCCGTGCCATCTTTGCAGTCCTGGTCTCCATCACAGATCCACTCCTGCAGTAGACACTCCTTGCTTTGGGGGCAGCGGTGGTTGGTGGTACAGACTGGTGCTTTGACACAACCCTCTTCATCTGAGCCATCCCAGCAGTCTGGGTGACCATCACAGTGCATGGAGGAAGAGACGCACTGCCCACTGGCACATCTAAATTCTGAACTGCTGCACTCCTTTTCAGCTAAGGTGTAGAGGGGGGGAGGCAGTCAGACTCCCTTTTATTATTTAAGACTATGCCACGTGTTAAAACGAACCACAAGATGCTTCATCACTGCCATCAGCACAATCCCGTTCCCCATCGCACAGGAAACTGCTGGGGATGCAGCGGCTCCTGTCGTCACACTGGTGAGCACAGCCCTCCATGTATCTGGCACATTCCAGTTCATCTGAGCGGTCTTGACACTGAGGCACTCCATCACACACTTGACTCTTTTCAATGCATTTCTTGCCATGGGCACACTGGAATTTGTCTGCAAACCAGAGTAATGAAAAACTAAATGACAATTACCTGAAGCACTTTGACTACTCTAAATGAAAGCCACTCAGAGTAAACAGAGCAAGACTAACATCCTTAAGTTCATGCAAACATATCACCTTAGACTCCCTCTAGTCACTTTGCATTTGCCAAATACACATTTCTACAAAAAAAAAAAAAAGAAAATAGCAATAAAACTACATGCAGTTACCACTGTCACAAGTTGATAAGCAGTCTTCCTCATCAGAGCCATCCCTGCAGTCAGGTTCTCCATCACAGACATGGTTGTAGTGAACACAGTCTGACTTGTCCCTGCAGAGTTTGGAACCTAATGGACATCTGATGGGAAGAGGCTCAGAAGGAACAGCTGTTGGGAGTGCAATGTCCTCTTCCTCCTCCTGCTGTTTATCTCCATCTGTGTGTATGTGGAGGGAACTCACACCTGAAGACACTCAGTAACTCAAGCTTAGAACTTTCTTAACTTACCACAGTTGGCTTCATCACTACCATCCAGACAGTCCCTCTCCCCATCACAGACAAAGCTAGCAGGCAGACAGCGGTTCTTGTCATCACACTGATGAGCACAGTTGTCAGTCCGCTTCATGCACTGCTGCTCATCCGAGTGGTCCTGACAGTGAGCAGTACCGTCACACACCTGCTGTGAGTCTATGCATTTCTTTCCATGAGCACACTGGAACTGGTCTGTTTGGATACAGAAATTGATCATGATGCTAAACTTCATGTTCAAGCAGCAACCAACAAGCAAAGTGACACACCAAAATTTGTTCCATTAGAGTGAAAGAAACCCCAAGTTCTCCTGGTAAACTAGGAGATTACCTTCTCTACATCCAGATTCACAGTCTTCTTCATCAGAACCATCTGCACAGTCTTGTTCTCCATCACACAAGAGGCTGTATTGGATGCACTCCAAGCCATCCTTACACAGTACAGTACCCACTTTACACCTCTTTGAGCTGCTCCCGACTAAAACACAGGATTTAACAAATCAGGAGAAAGCAAAAGAGAGAAAGAAAATCTCTACAGCATGTGTAACCTAAGAGGTTTGACCTCACCTGTCACAAAAATCCCAACCAACCCCAAACAAAGCCATAACCAGCCACCCATCACCACAGACAATATAATAAATTAAAAAAAGAAACCAGTTCACAAAGTATGACTGAATGGAGCAGTTTATAAAGGTGCCAGGTGATGCCAAATCAGCCAATTGAACACCTGTGGGAAAGGAGGAGCTTCAGTTTTCTCCTGCTCAACTACATTTGTTGCAGCCTACTCAAAGATGTAGTCTACACATTCAGTAATGTGGTTATTCTTTTTATTTCTTTTTTTATCAATCATAGTCTTTTTATCAGTCCTCAAATGAGAGCCTTTCAATGTTTCCTTTGTTTGCTGGTTTGGTGGACTGGCTGTAAAAAACAAAAAAAAAGCTAAAAAAAAACCATCACTAAATTTGTTCAAAAATCATTGTCATCCAACAGAAGAATTTGATCTCTTTGGGAGAAGAGGGTCGTTCAGAAGGCAAAAAACACATTTCTAACCCACAAACACATCCTGTCCTCCAGGACACATCCTGGCTGTTGTTTTATTATACGTTGTACATTATTGTATTGCAAGGAAAACAAACAGGTAAACAACACATTTTATTCAAAATCCCATAAAACTTGACAATAGGAATGCCGTTGTCTTATAATCACCTTTTTAAATTAATAAATGTATTTTTAATTGTATTTATTTATGTAGTAGGAAGGCAACTATCTTATAATCACATTTATTAATTTGCACACTGTGTTTCTTGTTACTCTCACGAATTTTTAAAAATCTTGTTTTTAATTTTTTTAATTTTTTTTTATTTTATAGTATCTTGTAGAACTACTTTAATTGAGTGCCCTAGGGGAGCTAATCAATGTATTCTGTTTATCCATAAATTAAAAAATTTTTTTATGAAAATGTTTACAACTTTATTTATTTATTTTTAATTACACATTGTATTTAATAATTTCATATCAGATATATTTATTTTAATTAGTCTCTTTTAGCTCACACAGACAATTAAATAATGAAATATATCATTAAAAAATTAAATGTGATTTTTATTGGATTTTTTAATATTTAAGTGCTAAATATGTTTAAACATTTATTGATTGATTTCCAATTTTATTTATTTAATGACCACTTTAAATATCCGAAACAGTTTTTTAAAACTTGAATGGCATATATATTTGTTTCAATTTGTCTCTTTCAGTCCTCCACATTTTATGAGCTTTCTTTGTATTTTTTTACATCACAAATGAAAAGAATTAAAGAAGGTTTCATGTGGGTGTGTTTTCATTAATGTATGTGGAATTTGGCTAAAAGAAAAACTAAATTAAATAAATAGACCTTGTTGTTTCCATTTTCTTCAAAAAAAATCCCCAAATTATATGAATAAATAATATAATAAATAAAAAACACCAGGAAGGATACGTTTCTCCAGCAAGTTTAGTAGGTCTATACCCCGTTCCAAAATATTGTCGGATTTGACCAGGTCCAGAATAAATATGTAAAGGTTTCCAGAGGCAAAAAGAACAGCTAGTGTCAATAACCTTTTGAAATCTATGGGAAATAAAAACTTTTGGGCGGGAAATATTTATATAATAATTGAAAATACAATTCTCTTATCTTATAAGTTAAAAAATATTTATAGGGTACTCCTTTTTTTTCTTTTACAGTCAATGATTGTCAAGGATACCAGCCAGAAGAATCTTCTTCTTATCCTCCAATCACGTTGCAGTGGGAGGGACTAAGAGCTCTTGCGTATCCATCAGGTTTGTTGTGATGGTCCGGTCTAGATAGCCTGTTGGCTAGCTAGCACTGTGGCGTTGGTAGCAACTTGAGAGGATCTAGCGAGCCTTGTCAGAATTAGCAATCGGACAGTACCTTCCAGGTATTGACATTTCTTTCTGCATGAACAAGTTGTTTAAAAGGTTTAACCAAAAACTGTGTCTTCTAACCGTGAAATGTTGCATAAAAAGATTGTGGGAAATGTTGAAGCGCTTTTAGCTGTTTTTCCCGACTTTGAATCCTGTTGTTTTGAAGCAGATATTCTGTAGCTCCGCTAGCCAGCGGGAGCCAGAGCTCAGTTTGCAAGAGTTCGTACGAGATGCTAACACCTTCTGTGTTTTTGAGTAAAATATTCAGTCTGGCCACTCAAGTAGGAGAACTCGTCCCATCGGGGAAAAGTTGTTTTTTTGTGCCGCTTGGTTTTTACATCATACGGGTGTTTATAGCGATCTGGGTGTCGCTACAAAAGTAGCGCAACTTGACTTTTGCACATAGGATCTTTTTTCGAGGACCACAACAAAAGGATTTAATAATAGGCTGGAGGTTAGCTTAGTTAAGCTAACATTAGCAACATAGCCATTGTTTTTATATGATCATACCTACATTTTGGGATATGTTAGATGTAGTTTTGAAACGAATTTATTTACTTAAAACCGGGGTTTTTGTCAAGCTAATGCTAATGAATCAATGTTGTGATTTGAGCAGGCCCCCCTCCTTTGATAGCTAGCAATCGGCCTTCGCGAGTCCGTGCGATATCGCACTCTGGAGTTGCCTTTCTCACACTCACTTGGCTTCCTTTTTAGGAAATATTCATTATACTTATCAATTTCTAATGTTTCTAATAATAAACAGCCGTTCGGATGTCAACCAGTAGCTTGTTTGGTCTAACGTTATGGCTGAACTGATAAAAACGCCGCTCTACTTCTGAAGACTGCCCAAAGTTTAATAATGTGTACGTGCCACAATAATCGGGTCCTTCTTTGAAAAACTATGATTTAATGTGTTTATTGAACAAATTTCAGAATAAAATTCGATCTTTCTGTAGTTTTTGAATCAGTTGTATCAAATCTGTTCAGTTATTTTACCTGTTTGTGAAGATTTTTTGATATTTTATTATAATATACATCTATTGATATTAGATTACATTTAAGTTTAAGAGAAAATGTTGTCTGTTGAGATCATATTCATATATATATATATATATATCTGTTTTTTATGCTTGTATGGTTTGATTATGTGCTGCCTATGTCATTTTCTGCCAAGGTGTTTGGATCTTTCAAGTGCTCTCTGCTGGTTCTGTCTTCCCCCCTGCGCCTCACTGGTCATCAGACGGGTACCTGAAAGCAAAAGGCTCAAATTCCAGCTCTGGGTCTCCACTGCCCTTGATTCATAAAGCTTGTATTGAGTCAGCTGGAGACTCCCAGCTTGACAAATCAAGATGTCATCCATCTTGCCATTCACTCCTCCTGTGGTGAAGCGGCTTCTGGGCTGGAAGAAATCACCTAATGGACCAGGGGTGGCAGGCAGTGGAGAACAAAACGGGCAAGAAGAGAAATGGTGTGAAAAGGCAGTGAAGAGCTTAGTGAAGAAACTAAAGAAGACAGGCCAGCTAGATGAACTAGAAAAAGCAATCACTACACAGAACTGCAACACAAAGTGTGTCACCATTCCCAGGTACATTTCAGACTTTCTTTACTCTCATAACTGCTTGAATGAATGATCAAATACAGTGAATGTAAAAGTCTGTTTTAAAAAGTTCACATTTATTGCATTATTTGACTCTTATGTGGCATATTTGTTTATTTACAACTGAATTGACAGCTAAACCGTCTGCAGTTTTCTCTGGAAAACCCTAAAGGTCATGCGATGTTCTTATCAGTCAGCCAGCCTTGATGAGCCAGACTTGCATTCAGTGAGAACATTGTGTTAACAGGTTGTTTCCCTCACCAATGCCTTGCCAAATATTTTATCGGATGTTGGGTGTCTACAGATAGCAGGCTTGTTTTAATCGCATGAGATATTTTCTAGACAACACAATTATGTTTGTGGGGCTGTGAGTGGCTGGCCTGCCTGTGTGAATAATTCTTTTTAAGGATGAGCATCAATCCACGTATAAACCGCTACGCTGTCCTGATTATTCCTGAGCTTTTGTGCTTTGTTTTTACACTTTGACATCTGTTTGGTTTGGTTATTTAGTGCGTGTCGTCTTTCTAGCCGTTAAAAAAGCAGTTGAATGCAGAATTATAGCATCTTAAATCTACTGTAGATGTCAGATAACAGTAGTTCTCTTGCCCTGCCAATTACAGCAAGCAGTTACAGTTTTGAAATGCCAGTTGTTACCCCACAATGATAAAAGAGTACCATTTATTGTTTATTTATGGCATAAAACACCAAGTAAATTTAGTTTTTGCCCTGTTACTCAGAAAAAAATCTTCTCTGGTTTGTTCTAATTCCAGTTTATTTTTTGTGAATGTTTTGAGAACGTCTGAAATGTTCCTTATTTTGCCAAGGTTGCCTTTTTTCAGCCTCCTCCCCCTTTTTGTGCCCTCCGTGTTTTGTTTTGTTTGAATGTCTCCAGATAAGTTCTGACACAAACGACTGCAGCAGAAAGCTTTGAGTTATTCCCATTGTTTTATACAATGCCATCAGATGGAAGACAGATCTTGTCTCCTCCATTGTCTGTGACAGTAAATCCCATGTCATGTTTCCATTAATCCAGTCTAAAAGGCTTCTCTTATTTGAAGTTACTGTCATTTTCACAGCTAAAGGTGAATTTGATGTCTTTATTTTGCCACAAGACTCCCAATAAAAGAGGCCTTTTAATATTGACACGCCCACACTGATATTTCTGAATGAGTCATGCCCCATGTTTTATCATTTTTTTATTTTTGTTTTGTTGTTTTCTCTGTGCACAGCAATTGCTCTGAAATATGGGGACTGAGTACACCAAATACGATAGAACAGTGGGATACATCAGGCCTATACAACTACCCTGACCAAACCAGGTGACTATCCTCAACTGTTGTATGGTGTTGCACACAACTGTAATGTGGGACAGTTGTCATAACAATGCTGGAGACGATGAGCATTGAAAACATGTTTGTTTGTTTTGTTTTATTTTTTTTTTGTCAGTACTAAAACGAATCCATCTCCATTGCCTCCACTGCCTTTTCATTTGAAGTGGCACTAATTTTTGAGCTCCTGTATATCTTCTGGCATTTTTAAAATCACAGTTTCTTGTTTGATGTTCAATCAGATCTTTAGATGGACGCCTGCAAGTCTCCCACCGAAAAGGGCTTCCTCATGTCATCTACTGCCGGTTGTGGCGATGGCCGGATCTTCACAGCCACCACGAGTTGCGAGCCATCGAAGCCTGCGAGTATGCCTTCCACCTCAAAAAAGATGAAGTCTGTATCAACCCTTACCACTACCAGAGAGTGGAGACCCCAGGTTTGTGGGATATACCCCTATTCTACAAATGGCTACATGATTTTTTTTTCCAATCTCTGAATTTTACTTTTCATTTTGCAGATCCTTTATGAATGTTTTAAATTCGTTGATGGGACTTTAAAATCTGTTTCAGAACTGTTTCACTGCAACAAGTTTTAGAAAATTGTAAATTCCCTTTCTTTCTTTAAACAAGAAACTCGTAAAATATGTATTTTTTTGAAAAGTTAAAGGTTATGTCTGAATTACTTCACTACTCACTGCTTAGTCCAGTATATAGGACGTTTGCCATGTTTTTCAGTGCCCTAAAAATTTCCCAGAAATCTTTCTGAAAAGCAGTGTGCATCGATGCTCGTTAGATTGGTACATATATACCACAATGTGTTGTGTTTTAATGATTTGTTGTTTGTTATAAATTATCCATGTTTCCACTATCAGACCACATTGGATCCATACATTTTTTTCCTAAAGTTTTTACCTCAGCAAATAAGTGACGCCATATTTGCTGTTTGGAGGGTGCAAAATAAAAGTGAGCATCAGTCCAAATTGCATCAAAATCTGGGGAACTGGCTAGTATTGCATTATATAGTCTTTTTGGGGTTAGGGAGTAGACAAAGCCATTATAAAGCCAGAAATCATATGCCTTGTTTTAGATTTTTTTTTTTTTTTAGTCAGTGATGATCATAAGATAAAAACTGAAAAAGAAGAAATCTTTTAGATCAGCAAACAGGTTGCAAAAAAACGAAAGCTTATGCTAATGTTGGATTTAAAACATAATTGGTATCAAAATAAACTGCCAGAACATTTACAATGGTTTATTTTAATTTTTTTATAAAAAGTGTCTTTGTTTTTTTTTTTTTTGTTCCAGTTTAAATATCCTTCTAGTTGATTAATCACCATCTGCTGCCCTACAAAATTTCCCACATACCTGTTGCTACAAATTTAAGTCATACTTGCAACTGATTCGCTTCATCGATTACTGATTGGGAGAGCCAAACCATATTGAACAAACAATACAGAAAGAAAAATGAAATAAATTTAAATAATAAGCTTTCATTTGTCTTTCTAAACTAGAGAGTAACTATATCTGTCAAAACTAAGGTTCTGGTTTATAGCGACGCTGTTTGACCTGAAAGTTCTCCATTGACTTCTGTTACATTTTCTGTTCAGAAACTCTGATGTCACGATATTATCTCAGTGCTGCTTGAAAGAATATCTTTTGATTTGCAATAATTATAAATTGTGCTGTAGTATAATAATGGCTTGAAAACACACAATACAAGTAAAGTAAAAAAAATGGATAATATATTGTGTTGCAGTTATAAACAAGCCTATACATGTAGCGTACTTTTGGCTTATCTTCAAAACCTACAAATTAAATATACACAAAAAATTTACCTAGGTAGTTAAACTTTTTTTTTTTAGAATGCACATTCTTTTCTATATATTTAACCCTGAAACACTTTTATTTAAGATTTTCATGTGGTTAGGTGTAATTTGTATTTTCTTATTTATTTATTTTAACCCAACTCCACAGTGCTGCCTGCTGTTCTTGTGCCAAGACATTCAGAAATCCTGCCAGACCTGCCGCCTCTGGATGACTACACTCATTCCATACCTGAGAACACAAACTTTCCTGCAGGAATTGAACCTCCAAACAACTATATACCAGGTAGGAGTTTGTGAGGAAAAATAAAGTTTTATATTAACATTCCTGTTGGAAAACAGATTTTAAATTCCAGTTGCACATGAGTTTTGGGGTCCTCAATTTTTTTTATTTAATGACCAAATAGGCAGGGATTTAGTAGTAGTGGATGCAAACATCTCCATCCAGCCTTGTTGCTGCAGTTCTTTTGATAAGCTCAGTGACATGAGCCCCTGCAAAGAGTGCCCAATCCTCCCAAGACACAGGCGTTGTGGTGGGATTCTCATTTTCCTTATTCCATCATTTGATGAAATCCCCAGTTGAGGTGAATAGCTCCTCACCTGCTGCACTAAGTGTTCACCTTTTTCTCTACCTGAGACATTGTAACAGTTTACTAGTTATTAAAAGTGGTCTCCCAAAAAACAGTTTTTCCACATCTAAACTATGCTCCCAGTAACATGCTAAATGTACAGTGTATCCGGAAAGTATTCACAGCGCCTCACTTCTTCCGCATTTTATTATG
>BSAI01000189.1:3754585-3772951 GCA_036245035.1 Adrianichthys oophorus | reverse complement strand
CTCCATCACACGACATGCATGCCGTGTTGTGTTCTCAAGCACAAGATCACACAATATGGAAAATAGCGAGATGTGAAATTGACTCAAGGTTAGTCTTCTGAAGATTCTCTACAAACATGCTAATAATTGAGTTTAATGGTCAGATGGACGAGAAATTAGTAATACCAACTTTTGTGCAAACAGTTTAAAGTCCTTAACCTTTTAACAGTGGAGCTTCTGCTCCTGTGTTTACAGTCTTTCAACTACCGGAAGTCTTCAGCCATTTACGCAATTAACGTAACTCCAGCAGATTCTGAAGCAGAGGAAAGCATTTTTGCGCTGTTGTGCAACATTTTACGTTGGTAATGTGGTGCAAATCAGTGCAGAGTCGATAGGAAAAGCTGCATTTCTCCATGTCAGAATTAGCTGATTCACGTTGATCGCATAAATGGTCAAAGAGTCGCATTATGTCAAAGAGAGTGTGTTACGTTGGTATCATGGCGACACACCTCCGGTGTTAAAGAGCAAATCTGCCTTGCATTGTAGGTTTTTGTTCCGTTTCCAAATGGTCACCTGTTTTATCATGGGACCTGAACCACCAGTCACATCCATGACTTCCTGTTTTCTCTGTCAGGCTCTCCGGCGGAGCTTTCCCCAAGCACTCTGTCCCCTGTCAATCATAGCATGGGTAAGTGTTGATGCTCTGACAGCTTAACTCTCCTAAAAATGACTCGGGTACAGTAAAGTATTTTGAAAACATAAAAAATGTGTAAAAATTAGTAATATAAATGAAAATAAACAAATCTCTCTGCTCAGACAGCAGCTGTCCGTAAAAATCTGGTTTTAGCTTCTTCACACATATTTAAAACTAGGGATGTCCCGATCAGGTTTTTTGGGCCTGATCCGATTCCGAGTCATTTGATTTTGAGTATCTGCTGACACAGAGTCCTGATCTGATACTTTTGCATGTGCCGTGAAAACAAACCATTCTGTGGAAGCAAGGCTTTATTGTCAGTTTTAGCATTAGCCACAATACCTGAACTTGCTTTCTAAATTGTGGTTTTTCAGACTTTTACTGTGGTAAACCTGACTCGTACAATTGTGCCCTGCAGATCTTCAGCCGGTGACTTATTCAGAACCAGCCTTCTGGTGCTCAATAGCCTACTATGAGTTAAACCAGCGTGTGGGAGAGACGTTTCATGCTTCTCAGCCATCTTTGACAGTGGATGGATTCACAGACCCATCCAACTCTGAGAGGTTTTGCTTGGGCTTGTTGTCTAACGTCAACAGGAACGCCACTGTGGAGATGACGCGAAGGCACATAGGTGCAGCAGCCACATTTGAAGCTCAACCATCTGTTCACATTCTCCTGTGTGTATTCACCTTCAGACTTGTTGTCTTTAATAAACTAACTGTCTGCTAACAGGAAGAGGAGTTCGACTCTACTATATTGGAGGGGAAGTGTTTGCAGAGTGCCTGAGTGATAGCGCCATCTTTGTTCAGAGTCCAAACTGCAACCAGCGGTATGGCTGGCACCCGGCAACTGTGTGTAAAATTCCACCAGGTGAGAGTCTAAGGACGCCCGTATAAATTTAAAAAAAAATTTATTGTGGCCTAATTTAACAGATCCAGACTTGCAACATTTGTCATTTTCATTTTTTTAGGCTGTAATCTAAAAATATTTAACAACCAAGAGTTTGCTGCCCTGCTGGCCCAGTCAGTCAACCAAGGCTTTGAAGCTGTCTACCAGCTCACTAGGATGTGCACCATCCGAATGAGCTTTGTCAAAGGCTGGGGAGCTGAATATAGGTGAGCGCTGAAACCAAAATAATGTTTTCACTGCTGTCTTTGAAAGATTTAGTCAAATAGCATACCATACGTAAGAAAATAGCTGCTAAAATGCTCATCAGTCACATTTTTCAGGGTGAAGACAGATTTCCAATACATCAAAAACTGCTTTATTTTCCAGGAGACAAACAGTCACAAGCACTCCTTGCTGGATCGAACTGCATTTGAACGGTCCTTTACAGTGGCTGGACAAGGTTCTGACCCAGATGGGTTCTCCATCTGCCCGCTGCTCCAGTATGTCCTGAACAGCGACGGAAAGACCCCAAAAAGAGCCCATTGTTACAAAGATCATTAAACTTTAACTTTCAGAAAACAAAACAACAAAGAAAACATTTCTGTTGACATGCTTCATAGTATTTGTGTCCCAGTTCCACACCCCTCTTTTAACTTTTCTACACACGCATACAGACACAAACACACATGGACACACGCACACAGACTTCTCAGTACAGAATAATTGGCACTTTGTTACCCATGTCTATGTCATGCACCTTGTTGAATTGCTTTGCCGCAAATCCTTAATATTAGATCTATTTGTGGTACAAAATAAAAATGTATATTGGTTTTTAGTCTGGGAAGTAGGGGGGAAATACCAAAAATATCTGTGAATAGTTTCTCAGTGTTTGAAAATTGCTTGTAAAATTATCATGAGCTCAAATGCTTACATGACTTTTGTTCCAGTCCACCACAGCTATTGTTCTGAGCCGAAGTTTACTTTTTTCTAGGAAACTTGGCCCTGTCGTTTGTTGAGGGAGGGGGCTTGAGAAAGAAATGATGGTTGTTCTTCCTCGGAAGGAAATGCCACAATATGTGTATGAAATTTGATTTAATTTACTTTACCGTCATGGTAATTTAAAAGAAAAAAAACTCCAGATGCGCGTCGTTATAAGACATGCTTCTACATGGACAAATAGGAATGTTGGTAATTATTTCCACAATGCTAAACAAAAGTGCAGCCCTAGTTTAAGTATAGTTTTTTTGTCACTGTATGGCACTCCTTAACTCTCAGTGTAACTGTATCCCCATCGGATCGACCGGACAATGAAGATGACGGCCAGCTTTAGCTCGTCACACAAACTGGGCAGGGACAAGAGAAATCGGCAAATATCTGTTATCAATTTATTTCCTTTTTTAATTTTTTTTCTCTTATCGTGACACTGGGAGCAGTGAGGCTCTCCAAGGTGAAGCTTTAGTTGTCTCACCAAGAGACGTTTGAAGGTATCGCTGAATCCATTCTGTTCTCAGCCTATATCCACATTGTTTTGCTACTTTTTTAAATTCTCGTGTATTTTTATATATATACAAATATATAAATATACCTAAAATTTCCTGTCATTCACTTCTTATTCAACCATCGCTGTTTTTCAACTAACTTGGAGGTCATTCCTACCATTTTATCCCAAGTTTCAATTAGCATCTCTTTGTTTCAGGTTAAAAATAATTGATACTTTTTCTAAAAACTGCCCTACATAATGTGTAGCCTTATCAGACATTTCTTTCCCCAAAGAAATCCATCAATATTTCATTACTGAAATAGTTACGAGAGCTTTGCCTGCGAATGATTGCAGAGCCCCGTCATTCATCTCTTTTTTGCACACAAGACTTCTTGTATCTTTTTGGTGCTTTTATTGAGCAATTTTTTAAAACTCATCCAGACTTCATTTGCTTTAAAATGGCAGGAGATTGAATGTGCCTGCACACTGGGACACCCTGTGTTTATGTGTGTATCGTCTTTGTTCAGTCTCTATAACGTACAGTATGTACAACAGAACTTGCTACCTTAAAGTAATTCTTTTGCCGTTGCAGGTTTAACATGTATCCTTGCACCCCCTCCATTTGGCACTAGAGATTGTACTTGAAGTGCACCAAGTGGGGTTTGGGGGGACTGAATGATGTGTTAGGGTCAAGTGTTACATCGTTTTTAGTCTTTGGCCTACAACATATGAATGTGAAAAAAATATACATTATAAAAACTGATGTGGACCAGACATGCATATGCATAACAGTAGTTCATTATATGTGTATTTAACAGTAACCTTTTTACAAAGCAGTCAGTGCAGTAGATGTTGCATTTGTTTTACCAGTAGAGGGCGGAATTGATAGCAGTTCTTTGTTTAGTTTTGGGTTTTTTCTGACCATAAGCTTCTCAGGCGTGTGGCATATTATGCAGACTTCATAAAACACTAATAAAGATTTTTATTCTCATGATTTTTGTCCACAGTGTTTTTTCATTGATGTGTTGATGAATGTGTACACAACTTTAAAGACCCACTCCTTTTGATCTGTTGCGTTACCATAATTTTTTAAATATATGATGCCTTTTTTAGTCAAAAAAAACAGTTGTTTTCTAGGTTGGGAGCAGGGACGGCCCTTGGCATACGCAACGTAGACGGCTGCTTTGGGCACCATCTGCTGGAGGGGGTTTGATTAGGCAAAAGTGTTTTTTGATGTAATCAATTACTGCCCGGTGCAGTGCCTCTCCTTACCTGATGCTGCCGCTGTCTAAGCTAGGTGGTGGGGGGCGGTGTTGCCACTGTTTGTGCCTTTTTTTTATTTTAAGGATGAAAATTAAGCAAAACAAGCCCTCAGAGACAGCTTTAAGAGATAAAAGGATTGAAAGATGATCAAAGCAGAGGTTTGCTTTTGTTTCATTTACATTCAATTGCATGGAAATTCAAAAATGCATTTCTGGTTTTTGGAAGTTATCTTTGTTTGCAAAAACTAAACAAACTTTGTTTCATAATGTCAAGCCATGTCTGTTAAAAACAAAAACATGCATTTCCTGTGTTGACCAGTGGGGGGAGGGGGCGGACTTATTCTTTTATCATTCTGTGCTATTGGTCTGAAATAAAGATTGGCAGTGTGGGAAAAAATCGACACGTAAAGAAATGATAGTAGATTAAGTCAGCTTTGAATAATTTGTGTCAATGATTTCACAGTTAAAAATACGAATGAGCAGAAATAGACATATTACACTTCATTTTGTTGTGATTTTGGACAAGTAGTTTATTTCCCTTCATGGGCTGCCGTAGGCTGTGTCATTGGTAAATAACGCGAGATTTGCTGTCTGTCAGTGTTGCTAGCTTTTTTTCATATCTAAAATGGCATTTACTTTGTATTCTCTAATCCAAGCAGCTATCTTGTGTGTCAATGCTGTGGCTGTATTACACGAAGAAAGGTTTTTAAGTAAAAGTAAGTGACTGTTTATTTGTAAATTTGAATAACACAGGCTCCAAATCTAAAAAAAATTGATTTAGCGTTTACATTAGCAATTGCCAACTCACCAGGATTACTAGCTGGAGAAAGGGCAAATATGTACCCATGAAGAGTCTGTATAAACCTCTAAGATTTTTTGTTTTGCTACAGGCTGTTAACGTTTACTTTGAGCTATTCAGTTTACACACTTTATAGAATCAAACCACACTCGAAAAACAGGAAATCTCAAGTGTAGGTGGTGGGGCTAACACGGTGTCTACAGATCCTTAAAAACATTAAAAGGTCTCAAATTGAAATTAAAAAAATAGTATTACATTCTGGTGGATGGGTTTTTTTTTTTCTTGCCAACGCGATGTGACCTCCTGTCACTAAAAACAAACAGCAAAAAATTCCAAGTTGTGTTGGTCGTTTACTGGTATACCGTTTGACCTCAGCTAGCTAATTAGCTCATGCTTTTTGGTGCGGGGAAGGGGAAATTCACGGAGAAATTACTTAATATTAATATTACAAATTACTTGTGGCGTTAAAAGTCGAAAGTCTTATGAATCAAGCTGTATGGTTTGCCAAAGGGCAGAGAAACGTGGCACGATGGGGATCAAGGCGATCAAACCGCGTGTGCAGAACAAGAAACAGAGTATAGGGCAGCCTGACAGCAGGCTGTTTGTTTCTGCTCTACTCTTTCAACTTAAATGATGCCACCTCTGATATCATGAAGGATGCGCTGCGTCAAAAAATATGCCTCTGACATCCTAAAAATGTGACTCCACACTGACAGTCAAGTCGGAGGTGATTTGGATGGTGACTTACAAGGATGAACTGTGGCTTGATGGCATTTCGAAAACTGTTGGGATCATCTGTTGTTTCCTACCTATTTGTTTCTATGTGAAAATTATATTTTGTTCAAGTTAAGGAAGATGTGATAAGTTTAGAAAGTACTTGTGACAAAGGCTACAAAATTACACAAGTTATAGTAGGATTTGATCAAATTTGCTTTGTTTCAAGTGATTTACAGTGAGACAAATTTCAACACCTTATTCTATGTAGAAATTATTGAGGGTCCTTACATTTTCATCAAAGGTGTATGTCCCCTGTAAGAAACGTAATTTAAAAAAAAAAATCTGGAAATCACTATGTATGATTTTTTTTTCTTTTTCTTTTTTACAATTTAATTGTACTGGTATACTGCTGCTGCAAATATGTAGTTGAACACCTATCAGCTAGAATTCCAAACCTCAAAGTCCCATTAGTCCGCCTGTAAAAAAGAAAAAGTCCACCTCCACGTTACTTATTATCCTAAATTAGAAGCATCTGTTTGAGGTTGTTAACTTCACATAGACACCTGTCCACCTCATACAATCAGTAAGACTCCAAGTAGTAATGTGGCAAAGACCTATCCAAAGACACCAGAGATTAAATTTTACATCTCCACAAGGCTGGAAAATGCTACAGGGCAATTGCCAAGCACCTTGGTGAGAAAAGATCCACTGTTGGAGCAAATATTAAAAAATGGAACATGACTGTCAGTCTCCCTCGGACTGCAGCTCCATGCAAGATCTCACCTTGTGGAGTCTCAATGATCCTAATGGTGAGGCCTCAGCCCAGAACTACATGGGAAGAGCTGGTCAATGACCTGAAAAGAGCTGGGACCACCTTTTTCTAGGTTATTGATCTAATACACTAAGACGTTGTGGTTTGAAATCCTGCATGGAACAGAATGTTTCCCTGCTTAAACCAGCACATGTCCAGGCCCGTCATAAGTTTGCCAATGACCATTTGGATGATCCAGAGGAGTCATGGGAGAAAGTCATGTGGTCAGATGAGACCAAAACAGAACTTTTTGGGGTCTGAATACCACTTGCAGTGTTTGGAGGAAGAAGAACGATGAGTACCATCCAAAGCTATGCTATGGGTTTTTTTTTTTTTTTTTTCACATGTGACAGGACGACTGCACTGTAATAAGGAGAGGATGACCGGGTCCATAAATTGAAAGTTTTGGGGAACAACCTCCATCCCTCAGTTATTATTGAAGATGGATCCAACATGACAATGACTTGAAGCACACAGCCAGGAGAACCAAGGAGTGGCTCTGTAAGAAGCATATCAAGGCTCTTAGTGGCCTAGCCAGTCTCCAGACCTAAACCCAACAGAAAATCTTTGGAGAGAACTCAAACTCTGTTTCTCAGGGACAGCCCTGAAACCCAGATTGTCTCTCACAGTGGACATGCACCTAAGATGAATATTTCCAACCCCTTCATGATTTCTAAGAGTGAAGTCTATTTCTGTTAGTCTATAGACACCCTGAGAAAACACTGCATATTTCATGTATTTATTTTTCTTTACTTGGTTTAGTTGGCTGGGGGGCAGACCAAAGTGTTGGAGGATTTGGGGATGAACCAGGCGTCAAAGCGCAGCTGATGAATCTCGTCCGCTCTGTAAGGACGGTGATGAGAGGTGATTGTCCAATCTCACACCCACACAGGTCAGCACACATACTGTCCATGCAATTCTCTGATCGTGTTCCTATCTGTCTTATTGCCCCCACAGTGCCACTAATAGGGGTAAATTCAGTCTGCATCGTGCTGCTGCTTCTGTTTGGATGAAGAGGAGTGGTTGAACTGTTCTGCCAGATGCCCATGACTTCAGGAACTCCAGTGAAGAAATTCTATCCGACATACCATTCACTCTGACTAAGATCTCCTGTTTTTGGTTATTCTTAAAATATACATTTACTTCAAAAAAAAAGTTGTAATTTGAGACATTTTAAAATGTACAAAATCACAAATGTGAGTTGTGATTGAACCCACAAACGTACAGTTTGCTTACAAAAACACAATGCAAAATAAACTTTTTTTTTTGTTGTTGAAAAACTCAATAAATATTTTTTAAAAAGACTTTCGCTTGTTATTGTCATTTACGAATTCGTGTCGTTTGTCCCAGTTTGCTCGCCGTAGACTGGTGTGACGTAGTGTTTGGATTGCCATTGATCTTGGATTTTAACCTGATAGTAAAATAGAAAAGTAAGCCTTTGTGACTTTAAACCAAGTGTAGATAAAATGCGGGGTTACTTTATCGTGCCTGCCTCTGCATTTTCTGCATACTTAGTTTATATTTACATTTACCGTTCTCACAGGTTGCTAAAAACTCACGTGCTAGCTAGTAATGGGCTTCCCAGCTTGGTTTATCTTTACACAAAATACTGGATGAGGCTTCTCACACGGAAAACAGGTTTACTGCACGCGGTAGCCGCGACGGAAGTAGAGTACACTGCGATCAACTGCAGGTGAGCATGGACCACCTGTACGTGAATGACGTCATTTCAAAAGTCCAGCTTTACCTGCCTTAGCGATATGTTTTACAGTTTTAGAGGGCATGCCGTGCGTTATTTAACGAACTAAATAAGCTAACAGAAGCACAAAGGCAATATGGAGACATTTCAGCACAAACTTGATGAAAACATTTCAGCATAGACGCTGCACTCTAACCTTTAAGCATGTCGGTGATGGTGTGATGATTGGGGCTTGTTTTGTATCTACACCAGTGGTCTCCATCTCTGATCTTTGAGACCTATTGACCTGCTTGATTTCCAACCTTTTTGGTGATTGTCAGGTGATTCTAGAGTCTAGCTGACTGATCTAATCTGAAGGTCACATGAAGTTTGGAGCTCTGTAGGAATTGACTGTGCAGAAAGTTGGCGACCTCTTTGCATTATGCTCTTCAATATCCTCTATCAGTTTGCGTGACCTAACACTTACACTGACCTAACACTGTGGCCGAGTTACTGTTGTTCCCAAACTCTTCCATAGACCTGACTGGAATATTTAGGAATGAGGACATTTCACGACTGGATTTGTTGCACAGGTGGCACCCTATGACAGTTCCACGCCAGAATTGACTGAGCTCCTGAGAGCGGCTCATCCTTTCACAGATGTCTGTGAAAACAGTCTGCATGCCCGAGGGCTTGATTTTATACACCTGGGATTAGGACACCTGATTCTGATCATTTGGATGGGTGAGCCAATACTTTTGATCATAAAGTATGAAGGAGCCATATATGTAACAATATCTCACCTTACTCCCGGTACGGGGAGCTGTGTTTGTATACTAGGGAAGACGTCACAGATGTTTGTCAGATGTTTGACAAGGAAGGGCAAAGGAGTTTGACCATACGCACGCTTTCACCCACGAATGCCTGTACGCACAGACAACATGATGAAGATTATAGAAAATAAATGTCACAGTGTTTGCATCTACCAAATGGAAGTGGACATTCAATGACTGGAGCGAACAGCAAAGGCGCCTCAACCTCACTCTGGGTCAAACACTCAGTAGCTCAGTATTGGACTGAGCTCCTTTAACAGAGTATGTGCATCAAACCACATTGGCTCCAAAATTACATTAATTTAGCATCTACTTTGAAGCAAAAACAAAAAATGTTGTTTTAATAGTTGGACATAAATGTAGGCATCTTATAATATCAGTGTTAAAAGAAAATGAATTAATTGCTAACTGAGAGACAGCAGCTGAGGTAGCATGAATCGCAATTTTAAAGCTTCTTGGTCTGCTTCTATATTTTGAGCTTTAAAAAAAACAATTTTCTTTTTATTTCTTTTCTGCTATATGAGATTGATCACTTTCTGTATTTCCCAACAGCAGTCTGAGGATTAGTGTGGTAGTTGAGACAGTTGGGTACCCGTCGGTCTGAACCTGCTCTGTTTTCAAGGGTGGAAAGGACATTGTTCAGGAGGTTCTGCAGTGCTGCAGGTTATGGTTGGGATTACCCGGATGCTGAATTCAGAGACATCCCACTGTGCTTCCCAGAGTTCCTGTGTTCCAAACTTCTGCTTTTGTTGCTGACTGACAAAAACTTCAGGCTAAGTCCAGCAGGTAAGACATCTCTTTGACTTTTAAAAGACTCCTGATGATGTCTTCATGAAGTGTGAATGCTAAAGTGCAGCTAGCGTTTAGATGCAGATGGTTTTACCAGAGAATTGTGTTTTTACTTAAGAAGCACCGATTCCAGACAGTGATGTGAAAACCAGTTTGGTTAGATTTATTTTGAGTTTTTCTTTTTACTTTAATTTTATAGATTTAATTGAATGCATGTTAGTGTTTTTTAATAGTTCAGCACATGTCTGCATGCTTTTCTTTTTCTGAGAAGGTTTTTTGTAAAGCACTTTGTTCTGCATACAACCTGGATGAAAATGACCGTTTAGCTAAAGTTATTTTTTTTTTAATCTTAATTCTATTAATTCATCAGGATTGGACTAAAAAACTTTATTTGAAAAATTACAAAAAAAAAAAGTTTACCACTTATTTTGATGAAGATGTTTTTGAAGAAACATTTAGGATCTGCATTATAGGATCCCCATACTAAAGGGACCAAATGGAAAAATACTCATTCAGAATTTGTGTTAATACATTTATGAATTATTTTTTCAGCAACTTTAAAGAATTAGCAGTTGTATGACTGGAGTTTGTTTTTGTGGTCCTTTGTGACGCCCTTATTAAAACTGTCTCTATAGAATAACAATTAACTGGGAGGAGACATTGTGAGGGCAGAAAATGTTATTTTTTTCCTTTGAAATTCTCTTTTTGCTTTTTTTGTACTTTGAGGGGATAAATTGACTCTGCAAAACAGAAAATAAAGACTTATTTCAAGAAAAAAAAGTCTGATTTTCTGTCTTGCAAGAAAAATAGTCTAATCAGGAAATTTGTTTCAATAGAAAAATAATCTTAATTTGAGAAAATATGTCTTAGTGGCTAGAATTATTTTTCATAAAATTTGAGTTTTTGGTAAGACCCTTTTTCTAAGCCCATTGACAGATTTTTGTGCCTTTTTAAAGAAAATCTGCTAAAGAGGTGATAATTTTTTACTTATTTTGAAGGGCCTGGTTTTTGCTCCGTGTCAGAGAATGCTGTTTAACATGTGTTTATCATTTACTGCTTAAAGTGAGTTATTGAGCAGAACAGTAACTTAAGGTCAAATCAAAAACACCCCTACAACCAAATGTAATGGTTGCAGCACTGTAACATGGTTGAAATGTCAGCCTCTTTTTACATGTCTCTGTTGAGCTCCTGCTGTGTTTATGATCTGTTTTTATTTGAATGATTCAATTTTCTGTGAATGCTAATCATGGAATCATCAAAAACAGAGAAGTCAAGCTTGTGAATTCTTTTCAGGACTTATCCGGGTGCGTCAAAGCTTGCAGACGCTTCAGCCAGTTGACGAGCTGAAGAAGGGTCCGTTCTCGCTGCAGGCCAGGGTTCTGGGGTATCAGCAGACCAATGCAGGGGTGGAGGTGGACATCCGTCTGTCTGCCACCTCCCGCTCTGGATTCACAGTGTGGGAAAGCGTGCTGACCTTCTTGTCTGAAGGCAGATGTTTACCCAAGAACACAGACAGGAGCCAGCAGCATCATGGTGATTTCACCTTGCAGTAACACCTGCATGTAGTGTGATGTTTAAGTATCAATGAAATGTTTGGATGTGTTGGTGTCTGCAGGCCTGCTAGATGAGCAAGCATCCAGAAATGAAAAGCAGGTGGAGCTCCGAGCTCCCTGGACAGCTGGCTTCCAGTGCTCATGGTCTTTCTCTCGCTATTCCCCTCAGCAGCTGTTCTCTCTGGCTGCCAGGTTTCTCAGCCTCAGTTCAGGCACAGCTTCAAGGCTCTGGATGCTGTCTGTTTGTTTGGCTGAAATAGAAAAGCACAAAGGTATGAGAACTGAGTGGCTGCTGATGGAACTTCCCATTTTCAGACTGACAGCACCTGATCAGAGTTCTTTTGCACCATCAGGGATAGAAGTCATCACATCTCCTGTCAAAGTCACTGCACACTTCACAGAGACCCTTCTGGTGCCAGGAATAGTAACCATTCGCTTTTGGGAAAAAAACGAGAATGGGGGTCAGTCTTCTGGAAGAGATCTTAGCTTCTGCATGGAGGAACACGGACACAACACACCCCACTTGGTCGGGTTGATCTCAAGGTCTCAGTTCAGTTAGAACATTGTTTTGTATTACTGTCCAAGCACAAAGAAATCCCAATGTTTTGACTTATTTCTTGTGTCCTCTTTATATTTCAACAACACATTTAATACATAGATTGGTACCTTTGGTTTTCATTCTACCATTGATTCAAACAGATGGTATCTTTTACAGAATGCCTTTATTGTAGTTTAGAGCATCAATCAGTTTTTACTTGAAAAAGTGTTGGGTTTTGTTGTTGTTTAAAAATAACATTTTCAGAAACCCAAAATGTATTTTTTATTCTGTCAAACACCATCCCTCTTTAAAAAAAAAAAAAGCCCTGTGAAACATGTTAAACATGGAGGAAGTGTCTGTCTCATGAGCTCTAACTAGGGTTCTACCTTCAGTTCTGCTACTGGAACCTTCCATGCTCATACCAATAAAACAAAATTTATGTACTTTGTGTTTATTAACAGATGTCTGTCAAAATAGTAAAAAAATCCTGGCGTTTGAATTTTAGTGTGTAGATCTGCTAAACGAGTCGTCCTCGGATGCTGTATGAACCAGGTTTCAACATAGACACCAACCTCACAGTCAGCGAAGTTTCTTCCATAATTTATACCTCAATATTCCCGTTTGCATCTTTCTTGTATGTGGAGGAGGACTCCTATTGTATTATTTACAGGAAAACATCCAGTTCATCACTGTAAGAAAAGTGGTTTTCATGTGGCCCTGCACTGCTTTCACAAAGAAAACAGGAACTTCTAAAGCTCAAAGCAATAGATGAGTTCTGGTTCTGCAAGAAAACAGATTACATGTCTTCTTTTGTTGGCAAGATTGATATTATTTTCTTGAGAACAGCAAAAAAAAAACATGACTTTAAAATTGAAAATCCTTCTGTGACTTTCAGCAAAACTGCAGCTTTAACTGCAGCTGCAATGATAAAGACTGTATCTTAAAAATTGTGTTTAACAGAAATATTCATGCTTTAAATCTTCAGTTGTTTATATATTTTCTTGTCATAATTTTGCCAAACAAAGATTTTTGTTGCTTATTTAATTTAAGTTAAAGTTATAATATTTAAAAAGCATCCTTTGATTGCAGCATTGTCTGGGAATGGTTTCCTCATTCCCTTCATGTTACATTATTCTGATGTGAAACAACACAAGTACAGTAAATGCCAGCAGATCCAGCTTGGTGGGTGGTGTGATTTCAGCCGGCGGATAATCCCTCGACTCGAGCTGTTAGCGGTTGTAGTTTGTGAGTGGAGGGGAGGAGTGAGGAGTCTTTGTCTGAGGACGTCCAGACTGGAGAAGACGGACGGGCTGCACAGGAGCCAAGCTGCTGCCGGATGGATCACCTTTTCTGTGCAATGTGACCTTTTTCACAAAGAGTTCATCCATGAAGGCCTCAGGTAACCTTATTTGAAATGTTCACTTTAACATATTATTATAAATATCTGTCATTTCCATTTATTTGTTTGTAAGTAGAGCAAAATATGGGTTTAAATAAAAATTGGAGAATGGGACTTTTTGATTAATAAAAAATGATCTTTTTTATTTTTTTTATTTGAGGTGTTTCTGCCTCAGTTAAAGCTGAATAGACGAGGAGTGATAATGCAGTGCATGTGATTCAAGTCACATCCATTTTTCATTGGTTCTTGCACTGTAACCATTAAAGTTGAGCATGTTTACCCAAAAAAGCTATTATACATTTATGGAGTCCTGATTCTGTCTAGTCAGTGAAGTGAAACAGCATCATTCTCTTAAAGCTTCCATACACAGTGAAGCACACAACACTCAGATGCTGCAATTCTTCTTTTTACAGGTTTTCATGCCTTTTATTTGGAGAAAATATTCTCTTTATATTTAAAATGGCTTAAACCTTTAATTCAACGCTTGTGACATTGAACTGGACATGTATTGAATTGAGGTTTGAGAATTTGTTTAATTCTCTTTTTTTTAACTTTAGAAATTACATTTAAAATTTGTCAAACTGACAGTTTTCTTACTTTTTCTGTGGTGATTTTGCGGCAAAAGCACTAAATGCACATTACTTCACAGCCGTGGTGACTTTCACTGACCAACTTTTTCAACCATTGAGATTTGTGAATAATTTTGGACTTTTGAAAAATGACCTGAAAAGCAGTCCGTCTCTGATGTGTTTGTTAGTGTGCATGCATTACTGGTCACCTATTTTTTTCAGCTTTTTAACTGAAATTAGACACTTAGTTCAGTGAGGCATTCAGCTTCAATGATGATTATCAGACACAATGATATTGTTTTAGCAAAACGATTATAGACAGGTTGAAAGGGATTGAAGTTTTTGCCAAATACCTTTAATCCTCAGCGTTTGAAAAACGGAACATCAGCAGACATAAAGACCTCTGCAAGAATTTATTTTAGTTTGCTCTTCCAGAGAGAAAACAATGTTAATATTGAAAAGATTTTACTCCTAAAATTTTACAAGTAGAACCTCGCCACGCTGCTCAGGAATAAGAGGGTACAAAAACTGACGGATTGATAGAAGTTCTGGGGATGGCACTTCCTTGACTGAGACATACATAAAAATAAAAATGTTTAGGAAACACTTCCACACTAGTTTATCTGCAATGACATTTGATTACAGTGAAAATGTACAGATCCACCTTCCTGTTCTTGCCCGTCTTTCTTGGCAGACTCGTTATTTGGACTTTTATAGATTTTTTATTTTCACAGTTCTTGTATTTAGACTAAGTTTTTGAGAGAGACTGTTCAGTTTTCTTGTCAAAGGCACATTTTCTTCAAAGAGCCAATCCTCAGGGAGTTATTTTCTGCTTCTCTTAAAAATAGTCGCTTCATGGATCCATTTACAGAAGCAGACATGAAATGACAGCTTGTTCTCGCTTTTGCTGTTCACTATTGCTTATTAAAAAAATCCTTCTGGAATAGCAAGATCTGTCCTAGTTCTGAGTCTGAATCATTTGGATAAAAAAAGCAGGAAGAAATAAACTGAATGATGCTTAACAGTTCAGTATTTTAAAGATGTGCAGATTATTATTTCAAGAGATCTGCTGTGGGCTCAGAAATCTGAGCAGAAAAACTTCACATCTATGTTTAGATATCTGCAGTCATTTAGATTACTTTGCTTTTAGGAATTTTTTTTCCAACTTCACAATTCGCTTTAATAATTTACTTTAAATTAGTTTTTGTTGCATTGATTGATATCCTTTTTTGATACAACCACAACTTTTTATACAGATATTTTTTATTATGCAATAGTTCTACAATAAACCTGAAGCCATAAAAAAAATACATTCTTTTATCATTTTCATTTTGTCATTTTTTATGGTAAAACTCACAAAAATTGAGAACAAACTGTTTTTTTGTCGTATCAGCGGTTCAGGCTGGTGGTGGTGCAATGGTGTGTGGGATATTTTCTTGGCACACTTTGCGCCCCTTAGTATCAATTGAACATGGTTACAACACCACCGCCTACCTGAGTATTGTTGCTGACCATGTCCATCCCTTTATGACCACAGCGAACCGTCTTCTGATGGATATTTCCAGCAGGATAAGGCGCCATGCCACAAAGCTGGAATCATCTCAGACTGGTTTCTTGATAATGAGTTCACTGGACTCAAATGTTCTCTCCAGTCATCAGATCTCAACCCAATAGATCACCTTTGGGATGTGGTGAAACGGGAGATCGGCGTCATGGATGTGCAGCTGACAAATCTGCAGCAACTGTGTGATGCTATCATGTCAATATGGACCAAACTCTCTGAGGAATGTTTCCAGTACTTTGTTGAATCTATGCTACCAAAGTTTAAGGCAGTTCTGACAGGGCCCAGCCTGGTACTAGTAAGGTGTACCTAATAAAGTGGTCGGTAAGTGTGGTAAAATCAAGGGTAGTTTCAGAGTTAGAGCTGTTCTGACTTCTGTTGGCATTCATTGTTGCTCTTCACTCCCCCCATCATCTTAAATGAAAGATAGTAAGAAAACTATGCAGACTGGCAGTACGTTCATGTTAGAATGCACATTGTTTTGAGTCCAAAAATGTAAACTTTGAAGAACTTGTGAATATTTATTGACAAGAATGATATTCCAGCCTCTTCTGTCCAACAGGGAGCAGCAGCATCCAGGCCTGCTATGACTGAAGGGGGCCTTCAAGATGGATCCCATTAATGGATGTGCGGCGCGATTCAGCTCTCACAGCAGGAGGCATCACATCACCAAACATGATTCAGGGAAGATGTCTTGTGATTCAGACATACTCACTTGTAAGGAGCATAAGTGCATTCTGGGAGATGCAGCAGTTCACAGGAAATCCACCTGGATGAAGGATTCAAGCAGCCAGACCTGTTCAGGGTCAGAGGACAATTGCACAGACCAACATAAAACCCTGACAGGGACTCTGACTCTGGCTGACTCCCACTCTGTGGATGACTCACTGGAGAACCACAGACTTCACGGGGTGGGGATGATTTACCTCAAGGAGTTTGTTTTAATAGATGATGATGAAGATGGGGACATGTCACTAAGAGAGAAAACAGTGACAGATTTGTCAGCTACAGATGGCAAAGCTGCAGAGTTGGTGTGTGGGAGGCTGCTGTCCACGTCCAGCGGCTCGTTGTCAGACTGTAAAGATGAATCCTCAGCTCGTGAAGCTCCACAACTTAAGGAGGAAGAACCTGTCCACAGAGAGAAACACTGCTGTTTCTGCATTCTCCTGTGACCCTGAAACATGTCGAGCACATGATTAATTTTGTCGGTCCTCCAGAAGTTTCTGTCAGGAGTCAAGTCCCTTGAGCTTTTCTGAATTCATATCATCGAATATTTGGACCTGAGAAATGTTCTAATGTCCTGCATAAATACAATTCAGCAAAAGCTTTTTAAGAATATGAGCTGTATTACAGTGAAATACAAAGATTTATAGATGACTTTTAAAAATGAAGGTTTCCATTAGCTGTTTTCCTCAATGTTTATGTCATGTCTGAAAACATCTCATTATTGTAAGCAACATAATCTATTCAGTTAAAATGATGAAATTTTTTATTTAGGTAAGTGAAGCAAAAAATGAAAACATACAATGTCACTTATTACAGTCGGGATAGAAAGTTTGGGTACCCCAGGTAAAAGGTTATATTATTTGAAAATCTCTTAAAGGCATCAGTTTATAGATGTGACAGGCTTTTAATGTGTAAAAAGATGGGTTTTATTTCCATCATTTACTCTTTCAAAATAACAGAAAACAAAATAATGGCATGTGGAAAAAGTTTGGGCACCCTGCAGAATGCACAGTGTGCATCGCCCCCTTTGGAAAAGCTGAGAGCTGACAGTGTCATGGATTGTTCACAATCATCATTTACAAAGACCAGGTCATTTTTAATCTCAAAGATTTTAAATATTCTGAGTCATCTGACTTTGCCCCAACAATCAGCTTCATGGGTTCTTCCAAGCAGTTGCCCAGAACAATGAAACTGATGATAATTGATGCTCACAAAGCAGGAGAAGCTATAAGAAGATAGCAAAGAGTTTTCAGGTGTCAATATCCTCTGTTTGGAATGTCATTAAGAAATGGCAGTCAACAGGAACAGTGGAAGTTAAAGCAAGATCTGGAAGATCAAGAAAAATCTCAGACAGAGCAGCTCACAGGATTGTGAGAAAAGTA
Source organism: Adrianichthys oophorus (assembly GCA_036245035.1). Classification (NCBI taxonomy): domain Eukaryota; kingdom Metazoa; phylum Chordata; class Actinopteri; order Beloniformes; family Adrianichthyidae; genus Adrianichthys; species Adrianichthys oophorus. The sequence goes on along the minus strand of BSAI01000189.1, from coordinate 3,755,293 downwards.
AATCAAAACCACGTTTGACTGCAGCATCCCTCCAGAAAGACCTGCAGACTCTGGAGTCGTGGTTCACTGTTCTACTGTCAAATATGGTCTTCATGGAAGAGTCATCAGAAGAAAACCTCTTCTATGTCCTCACCACAAAATTCAATGTTTGAAGTTCACAAATGAACAGATAAACAAGCCTGATGCATTTTGGAAACAAGTTCTGTGGACCGATGAAATGGTCCAGAGTTTAATAAGAAGAACCTCTGTCCAACTGTTAAGCATGGGGGTGGATCAATCATGCTTTGGGCTTGTATTGCAGCCAGCAGCACAGCAACATTTCACCAGTAGAAGGAAGAATGGATTCCACAAAATTTCTGTTTCAAATTTTGGACACTAACTTGATGCCATTTGTGAAAAAAGTTGAAGAGAGGATGACTTCTCCAAATGGATAATGATCCTAAACACTCCTCAAAATCCACACTGTCTTATATTAAGAGGAATAAATTGAAGGTTTTGCAGTGGCCTTCCCAATCACCTGACCTCAACATCATTGAAAATCTATGGATAGTCCTGAAAAGATCAGTGTGTAACAGACATCCCAGAAATCTCAAAGAACTGGAAGACTTTTGTGAAGAAGAATGGATGAAGAAACCTCAAACTAGAATTGAAAGACTCTTGGCTGGATACAAAAAGTGTTTACAAGCTGTGATACTTGCCAAGGGGGGG
>BSAI01000189.1:3740642-3754185 GCA_036245035.1 Adrianichthys oophorus | reverse complement strand
CTGGATACAAAAAGTGTTTACAAGCTGTGATACTTGCCAAGGGGGGGCAGTACAAGGTACTTACTCTGCAGGGTGCCCAAACTTTTGCACACACCATTATTTTGTTTTTTGTTGTTTTGAATGGCTAAATGATGTAAATGAAGCCTATTCTTTTGGAAATATTAAAAAAATGTCTCCTCTATAAACTGATGCCTTCAGGAAAGTTTTTCATCTTTCCTTAGGTTCTTTATGTACAATAATATAACACTTTACCTGGGGTGCCCTAACTTTCAATCCCCATTATATACTTTTTTTTTAAATTAAGAACATAGCAAAAAAGTATTTGTCAGTCCCTGATTCTGCCAATTTCCCCTTTTAAAAAGATGAGTTTGGTCTGTAAGATTTTTCAAAGAAACACTTCCTCTTTGAGAGGCAAAATGCAAAAAAAAAAGGACCCAGGAAATCATATAGTAAATAAATTATTTGTATTATAGTGCCAAAAAATAGTACTGGCTCAACCAAAAAAAATCATCTCAATACTTTGTAATATAATTCTAGTTAACAATGACATAGGTCAAATGTTTTCTGTCGGTTTTCACCATATTTAAACTGCAGCTGGTATTTTGGTCCATTCTTCCATGCAGATCTTCTCCAGAGCTGTGATGTTTTGGGGGCTGTTGCAGACTTTCAGCTCCCTCCACAGATTCTATGTTAGTTTGAGGTCCAGAGACTGGCTAAGCCACTCCAGAACTTTGACCTGCTTTATACATAGCTTCTACTTTGTTGTCTGTTTTTGTTTCCTGGCCATAAAAAGGGCCTCAAATTATGATGATTCCATCGCCATGCTTCACAGTGGGTATGGTGTTCTTTGAATTCAACTCAGCATTCTTCTTTTTCTAATCACCGTGAGTGGCATTTATACCAAAAGGTTTCATTTTGGTATCCATGACATTCTCCCAGTCTTCTTCTGGATTATCCATATGGTTTTTGGAGAGCCTTAGACAGACCTGGACATGTTCCGCCTTAAGCAGGGGATCTTTGGAGGGCTGCAGGATTCAAATTCATGATGATGTTGTGTGTTACTACAGTAACCTTTGTTACTGTTACTCACAGCTCTCTTCAGGTCATTGAACAGTCCTCCCATGTAGTTCTGGGCTGTTTTTCCTCACTGTTCTCAGGATCATTTGTACTTCACCAGATCCAGGTGTAGGGAAATCGTCAGAGATCTGTATTTCTTCCATTTCCTAATAATTGCTCCATCAGTATCTTGTCCCCGGTGTCTTTGGGCAGCTCTTTGGTCCCAGGTTGCACTCTGACTATTAAGGGTGTTGACGGGTGTCTTTTATGCTGATAACAGTTCAAACATGAACCATTACTACAGGTAATAAGAGGAGAATAGAAGAACTACTTAAAGTAGTAGTAACTGACCTTTGAGGGACAGAATTCCAGCTTGTTTGTAGAAGATACATTTGTATATTATGCACAATTTTAGAAATAAATCCTTTAAAAATCCAACAGTGATTTTGTGATTTTTTTTTCTTTTTCTTTACATTTTGTATCTTATGTTTGAAGGGTACCTATGATGAACATTACAAATCTCTCTCATCTTTCTGAGTGGGAAAACTTGCAGAATTGGGGACTCCCAAATCATGTATTTGCCCCATTGTAACAAAATGCTTATGCAAATACTCTTTTTACAACAGCAGAGAACACTTTAACCCTTTTAGGTACTAAAATCTTAATAGAAACATAAGCAATACATGTTTGTTTTTTATTGGGTTATTTTGTGGGTTCTTGATTGGGGCTGCATGGAGGTGCAGTGGTTAGCGCTCTCTCCTTAAGGCAACAAGGCCCTGGTTTGAATCCTGGCTGAGTCCTTTCTTTGTGCACTTTGCATGTTCTCTGCATGTGTGGGTTTTCTCTGGGCTCTTCAGCTTCCTTTCTCCCACAGTCCAAAAACGGGCTTCATAGGTGAATTGGTGACTCTAAATTGCCTCTAGAGTGTGTGTGGCCTTGCAACAGACTGGTGACCAAACAGTCGCTGGGTTGGCTCCAGAACCTCGTGACACTGAGAAAGAATCAGTGGGATCTGAAGATGGATGCATGGATTCTTGATTCATTGCACTGCATCTTGACATGTTGCTATTTGACATTCAGACTTTTAATGCAAAACACAGACCTTTTACTTTTCCATTGCTTCAATTCCCTCAATGTACACTTTGATTAAGTTATTGGTAATTTTTACAATGAGAAAAAATGATCTGAATCTAACTCCGCTCCACCTAGATTGGAGGGTCTCATTTACCTTGCAAGTGAACGGGATTGCAGTTCAGGAGGGATGCACACGGTGCTCATTATGAGCTCAAAAGGGTATTTGTTCACACTACAATTTCAAAGAGGTAGATCATGAAAAAGTTTAAATGATCTTGTTAAAATATTCAATCAAGTTCCACAGGGTTCTATAATTGGTCCAAAAAGTTCCATACTTCTCATAAATGATGTCAACAATGTAATAGAAAGTTTTTTTTTTCCAGATCATGACATACTATTAACACGGTTCAGAAGTACGTCTTCAGGTAACATGGTGACATAGAGTTACATTTCTGTGACCAAAGAATCGAAGGGAAGGTCACATCAAGGGTCTGAAAATGTTGAAATAATTTTACCTGAAAATATGTTTTCAGTTCAAGATTTTTTTTTTTTCAGATTTTGCTTCTCTATATTATGATGGTTGATATGAATGTTAAACAATTAAAGATAATTTAATCAAAATCCCCTTTTACAACAGTTGACAAATTTGTTTTGCACAGAAAGAACAGAATTTCTTTCAAGCAAATATTTTTCCACCAGTCAACATTATATAAATTAAGAAGTTACAACATTTAAACTTTCATCACGTTACAAAAAAAATGTTAAAAAGAAAAAAAAAAAACCGCTGTTTTGTTGTTTCCAAATTGTATCCAGAACTTTTGCCTGTCCCACAAAGTGAAATACTTGTAAATTTGATGTGAAGGGGAGAAAGAAATGGAAAAAAGTGTTTTTCAGCTGTAAAATTATGTTTTTTTTAACAGTTTGCATACTTCACTGTGAAAAACAAGCATAAATCTTAATTTGAGAGTATCTTTTCACAGATATTTTGTGTTTCTGATTAAAATAAAATTCACTCATCTTAATTTGTTAGGGTTTTTTTCATAGCATGCCATTAATGTAATCAGCTTTAGCTTTACCTATTACCTGAACTTTTTCAGCCACTGCGGACATAATGCTATCTTAGTATTATCGTTTCCAACTATATTTAATGTTTCATGTTTAAAATAAATTACAAAAGAAACCTCAGTGTGTAGAAAGATGGTGTAATAGTTGTGAATATGATAGTTGAAAAAAATAGCTGAATGAGCTAGGTTTTTCATTTTTCTTTGTTTAAAATTCATTTTGGACCGTGTCAACCAAGTGTTTCAAGGCTCTTAAGACTGCACGCGAGTTCTAGGTAGTTGGTGCAATGTAAACATAGAGAACCAAACAAAGATGTGGTATTTTGTGACAAGTTAGATGTGAAATATATTGTATTATAAAGGCAAATGTATAAGAATAAAAGCCATAGAGTGTTCCTAACCAAATTAAGATGTGACAGCAACACCGTATTGATGCAGGCTTCCATCAACACACATGGTTCACACGTTTCATGGGTTTGGTGGGGGATCTAGAGGAATGGCGCGGGGGGGGTGAATGGGTGATACTAAAACTGGTGTGAGACACTATCTCTGTGGTTTGAGTGACAGCAAGACCCAAGTTGGGACCCTGCTGGACCGACAGATATGAGCTCACCAGACTTATCTCCCCCTCCCATAGCTCATCAACTAATCTCCCCCTGACGCCCACCATAGACCCTGCAGGGACTCAAGGCAGGATGTTAGTGTCACTTAAGTAAAATGCCAGTAGTTTATTTGTGGACTGTGGTACAGGATTAAAAGACTTATCATTGCACACATGGCACCAAAGTTTTTGTGTCAACAATTCAAATGATGATGACTGCAAGTGAAACACATTCACAAAAGGCTTTATCTGGCAAACACACGAGGAAAACCGGACCAAAAAGCCAAAACAATCCAAACTTTTGATGGAAAGAAGTAAAATTCCAAGTTCTTATCTACATATGTGTCTGTAATATTTTGGTTTTCTTTGGGCTAATGTCCAACTGGTTGATCTGTTTTGCCAAATATAGCCATTATCAGTGGGTGATGAGTGTGCAGTTTGCTAGTGTAGGCAGTGAACCTATCTCCGGCAGTAGTAACTGAATGTGCCAGAGAATGACCAAAGTTGTTGCAGCATCAGGTGCAGCAAGAGCAGTCAGGGTGACCTCAGTTCACCCGCTCTCAAAGGCCTCCCAGTTCTGAGTGTTACTCCTGAGAGGGAGGTATACCGTTTACGAAAAAAGGAGGAAGAGGATGAGTCGATAAAGCGTCTGATCAACTGAAAACGAGGACTGGAGTTTGGTTGAAAGAAACAGCGCTACTGTCATGGTGTTCCTGCTCCTTGTCCTTTTAGGTGAGAATGTGGGAAACCTCCTGGCATAAGTGGAACAGATTCCAGCAGTGATGGATGTTCCTCTGGTCCTCTCAGGTTTGCCAGCAGATGGGCAGATTCTGCTGGACGTGTGTGCTTCCTGCCATGCTAATGCCACATGCGAGGACAAGCTAGACGGCTCTGGCAAAGTTTGTAACTGCAAGTACGGCTTTGTTGGAAATGGAAGAACTTTCTGCCAAGGTAATCCATTTTTTATTGTTAATCTTATCATCTATGGTAATTAACCGTTTTTGTGTAGATTTTTCTGGTGTTACACTAAATTAAAAACTTGATTAAAACAACAATCTCACATGTTTGGATTTTATTTTGGCAAAATGAATGTTTACTGTTTTGCGCTAGCCTCTGGTTTAAATCTGTATGTTTATACAAATAAATCCACAGAAATTCTTTTCGGTAAATTGAAATTCTGCTTCATCTTAAATTGCTGGTTTTATCATCAGTGTATCATCTGGTTTGTCTGCCCTCTCTTTACCCTCATTTAGTGTTTTTGTAATGGAAGCAGCTTTTAAGACATGTTATCACTAAATCCACTGTTGCACAATGAAATACTGTTTTTTACAAACAGTTAAAGAAACGAATGGTTAAATCAGAAATGTAAGAAACATTTTTAATGTCAGAATTCAATAACTTAACATGAAACTTTTAAGAACATACAATAATCTTCACTGTAGTTGTAGAAACTGCATGCCTATGTTATGTGGAAGACATAACAGAGAAGACCTACAAGAAAAATTCAGTCAACAGTAATTTCCTCCCATTCTGAGTTTATTTGATTATATGATGTCATTATTGTTCAGCAGTTTAATGTATAGTCAAGGCAGAATTCAATCAGGTGCGTAGGACGGTGGAGAAAAAGGTCCTGAAAAAAATGGACAGCTTCTCCACACGCACAGGGAAGATGTGTCTTAAATGCTGGCATACTAATGTTTTACTCTCCTATTAAAAAGGTTAAACTCGTGCAAGTTGGAAACAGAAACAAAACTGGAAGATTTAGGAAGGAAACAGCTGCAAAGCCCTTTATTATAAACCAATAAAAAAAACTGAAATAACCTTAAAAAGAAACTGCAAAGAAAGTCCCCATCAGGGAAAAGCTACACAAAACATCGGATCTGTTTGCTAACAGGGGCTTTGTTTACATGTGCAAGTTTTATTTTCTATTTGTCTTGTGCTGCTTTTGTAACTCTGGCCAGCATTGTTAAGAACTTTGTGGTTCTTTCTGGAAAAAAGTGTAATATAATATTTTTTCTTTACTTGTCAAAAGACAAGTCCATATGAATTTTTAAAAATAAAGACCAACTCAAAATAAAATGGTGGTTTTGGTATGTTCTTGTAGCATTTTTGTCATGGTGACAAATATGACAGAATTGCTTTATTCAAAGCGGGATGGATCAGGACCAGATGAAAAGCCGCCATTTGAAAACCTCTCAGCTGTGATGCAGAAACTGAAATTGGAGGGCAAAGGTCTCCCTGCTCAGCTCCATTCTGATGCATTTACTTGAAGACAAATAGATCAGTGTATGTTTGTGTTTTCCATGGCTGAACTGCATGGCATCTGGCTCAAAACTGTTCATTTGGATAGCATCAATGTTGCTCACTGTTTTTTTTATTGCTATGCTAATACTAGCTTTGGGTTGTGAGGGTCTGTAAGCTAATAAGAGAGAGGGTAAACAAAGGGATAATGGGATATCAGCGAAGGCTTACTGCACTCCAACAGTCCTGCACACAACTTGGAGGCAATTTCAAATTAACTTCTGCCACTCCACAGAAAATATGTTCTATAAAATGACACAGGGCTGTCATTATGAGTTTGGATAAAAACAGCATATTGATAATTAAAATGAACAATGTACCCATAGAACTATATAATCTCATAATTACTTTATCAATAAACAAACCTATAAAGTCAGTCAGGGATCAAATAGAATTGTCCATCATTCCAACAGAATGGGGGATAATATTTTGTTTAAGCAAAATGAGAATTTTATTTTCAGCATTTTTCATCTGCTCCTGATTCACAACAATTTGAATAAAAAAAATACTCAGAAATGAAATTTTAATCTTAATTTTCTTTAAATATGTCCTCAATCATCAGAAAAATGGCACAAGAACAAGTTAAAACCACCATTGCCATTGGAGTGGATCTTTAAAACTTGCTAAACCAGGAGGAGCGTGTTGATTTTTTTGTGTCAAGTTTTTTTCTTGTTTGTTTCTAGATAAGGACGAGTGTCAGATTGGAGCCAGTAAGATTTGTGGGCAACACACCACCTGCCACAACACTTTTGGCAGCTATTTCTGCACCTGCTTGGCTGGATACAGCCCCTCCAACAACATGAACATCTTCATCCCAAATGATGGGACCCACTGCCAGGGTGAGCTCAAAAGCTGAGCCTTTTTAAATCAAATAACACTGCAGTAGTGTTATTATTGTGACATAAATCTGCCTAACTTTGGTGCAACTATAAAAGACAAACATGGTGTTATGTTAAATATGTCTTTGTTTTTGGTAAACTGCAGACATTGACGAGTGCAGGATCACAGGGATCTGTGGAGAGGGCGGTCAGTGCAGGAATCTGGAAGGCAGTTTTGACTGTAGCTGCCAAAAAGGCTACCGAGTCCTCAATGGACATGGGCCTTTCAATCCACAGAAAGATAATGCCTCCTGCCAAGGTAAAAGGAATTATATGCATTCGGAACCAGTATCCTTTGAATTGTTATGTAAAAGACACAATTGTTCTGTTGTTTGTATCTGCTTTGGAGCAGATTTCATCATAAGTTGCTCTTATTTGATTGCTATGGCATCAGTGGGTTGGTGGTTAGAACTCCTATTTCCCGAAAAACCTCTATCTGAGTTATGTCCTTAAGAACATTAATGTTAACGTATTTATGAATACTTCTACATTATTGTTTTCAAGAATCTTGATCACAACTTCTTGCCCGCTTCACCAGCCTCTGACTAATATGTCAAAGGTTTCTGCACTTTAAAATTGTGCATCTTCTTGTTTGTTGGGAGCAAACGTTCTTCTGACGTTTCTGTGTTACTATTCCTCTCAGTGGTTGACTGTGGCCGGCCTGCCTCAGTGGAGGACACTGTGCTGGTGTCCGCCACAGGAACCACATACGGCAGTGTGGCCACATTTGCCTGTGATGAAGGCTTTGTGTGGAAAAATGGAGACAACAAATCCATGTGTGGAGCTGAAGGAGTGTGGAACGGCCCCTCTTTGGTCTGTGAAGGTAACAGATTCTATCAGCTTTTATGAAATGCAGTTCTTTTTAACATTGTGCTGATTATTTTGACCTACAATAAACAGTGCTTTTATATTAGAAAACAAAGATGAAAGCAAAGTTTTTTTTTGTTTCAGAACATTAGCAACTAAAGCTACAAGTATTTTGGGGCTGCATGGTTTATAATCTAACCAAAAACATGAGTGAACATGATCCCTTTTGCAATATTTTTCTGCAGTAAATGTTTCCAAGCTTAGCAAAGAGGTCCTGCACCAAAGGAGCCAAAAATAAAGCTTGGAAAAACTGAAAACGTTTTTTTTTTGTTTAATTTTGTTGAAGTGAAACGTTCAGAAACTAATATCTAAAAGAAAATATGGTCGCAACACCAACAGTAGGGTTTGCTAAGGACCAGTCCTCAATTCTCTGCTGTTATTGTCACCAACCTATGACTGTATGAATAAGTGGTGAGCGTGGACGTGTGATGTCATGTTTTGCTTTGAATTGGAATAAAATGAAACTAGCTTGAATCCAGATGAATTGATACGACTACAGTCGGATATGTTGTCACCAAACTGTTCCAAAAATGGTTAAACGGGCACAAAAAAAATCAAGCCTGACAGTTATTGGATCCCAAAGGATGCTCTAGAACTGACGATTTGATGGTTTCATGTTATTCAAAGATGTTAAACCCAAATTTGTTCTCAAATAGAAAACAATAGATGAGGTTTATTCAATTGAGCCTTTGTACTGTTGTATTTAAAAATAAATGATTACAAATTACCCAAATCTGTGTTGGTAAAATATTAATCTGATTATAAATCATGAACCAGATAATGATAATTCCTGTGAAGAAAATGGTAAGGTAGAGCCATGGTGGGATTAAATAAATTCGCTTCCTCCCACTCCCTTTCAAGGAATCTAGAATTTGATGCCTAATTATCCTGTTTAACATGTCTTTGTATGGATGTGAACCTCTGTTTATTGTATTGTTTATGCATTATTCTTGCTTTGATTGCTTGAAATAAACCATTCTAATCTAATCTAATCTGAAAAAAAACACACCTATAATTATGTTTTTGCTCTGCTGAATGGGTCGACTGTTTGACTCTGGATTAGATAAGAGTTGGCTTTCTTATGGAGAAATTCATCAAAGTTGAATAATGCTGTATTATTACTCTTCCGGAACTGGAAAAGGCTGATGGTGAATATTTTCTGACCATATAAGAAGTTTTTTTGTTAATCATTTTAAAGGAGTTCAGAAAGGATGTTTGCACTAAAATGAAATTTTCTCATAATTGTGCTGACATGAAAGTTCACAGCTGCCCAGACCTGTCTGTGGTTGTTTTATCACATCAGTAGTTCACCCTAACAATGAATGACTAATATCCTCAGAGTGATTATTTATTATTGGCTGTGAGCCTCCAGCCAATCATTCCCGTCACGTGTGTGTGTGGTACGTTTCATTTCCTGTAGAAATCTTGTGTGGAAATCCTCCTTTAATTGACTCAGCTGATCGAGTTTGGAACAATAACTCGGCCCCTGGCAGCACTGTGATCTATTTCTGTAAAGAGGGCTTTTATAACATGGGAGGAATGAATGTTTCCGTCTGTAATGAAAATGGTTTTTGGACTCCTGCAACTCTGTCATGCCAAGGTAAACCACTTTTATCTCTTTTGCAAATAGAAAAATATGGAACACTTAATACTGTGTTTTATAGAAATGTGTTAGATTAATTGTTCTGAGATTTGTATTAAAGTTGTGCTCATATAGAGCTGGAAAATATAGTTCTAAAAAAATATACCGGTGTACTGGTAATAATTATTAAAAAAAAGTCAAAATGATTGTTATTTAGAAAAATGCTAAAGTGATTCCATGCATTTGTGAATTGGCTTTCCTTAAAACAAAATTTATTTTACGTTCTTGGGGCAAAAAACAACTTTCAGATGGTTCTTCATGTTATTAATCATAATTTCATCTTTGTTCAGTTTATATAATGTAGTTAAATTTTTCTGACTACATTTTCATTGTATTTATTGCTTTTTTATTTAAATCAAGAATTATAAAATTTGCATGGAACCATAAACAAATTCATTCAGTTATTTGGGAGCAAAATGAAGCCTTGGTTTGGAATAAATTAGATTTGAACATTTGCAAATAATTTAGCTTCGTCTGATGTTATACGTCTTTTTGTGGTGCCTTAAAACAACATGAACAAATCAAATTGTACTGTATGAGGAAAAGCCCACACTCAGTGTAATCAGCTCTCCTAATTGATTACAGTATTTTTTTTGAAAGAGTAACTACCTTCTAGATAAATAGAAGCTCTGGACAGAAATCACTGCCACTCCTCAGGTTTTAAAGCAGAATGTGAAACAAAGTAATCAAAACAAATTAACTTTCAAAGTTGTCCCAGTAAAAATGTTTGAACCTAATGTAACATTTTAAAAACATTTATTTGAAAATGAAAATGTAGTCATCTGTGCTTATTGTAAGTCACTCTGATAGTTTTTTCATGGATTAAACCTGCTTTCTATCACTTAAATTATCCTGCAGTCTTAAAACCAGCATTTTAGGTTGACTGATGACTCTAAAAGGTCTTTGAATGGGAGAATATTTTGTTTCATGTATCTGTTCTTAAATGGACCTTGCAAGCCAAACTCATGCCTGAGATTGCTTAAAGAGACTCTAATTACCCAAAAAAAAGGCTTTACAAAGAACCTTAGTAAGAAAAGAAAGAGCTTACTAAGCAAATGCTCAAGTCTGTTTCTTGTAAATGACTTGGAAGATGCTTTTGAGAAGTGGATTAAAAAGTATCTTCAGTTAGAAATGTCTGGAATGAACACATGAAGGCAAAAAAAAAGCTAAAAGGACTTTGAACCCACAGTAAAACATGGGGGAGGTTCAATAATGCTGGGGGGCTGCATTAAAGACCTACATAATCCAATGAAAATTGTGGGGTTTTCTAATGATGGAAGACATTTATAAAGAACATTAAGATTAAAACTGTGCTTCTGAGTATTTCTTTGTTCAAATTGTTGTAAATCAGGAGAAGACCAAAAATTTCATTTGAAAAAGCTTTTAGTTGTTAAAAACTAAAATTGTTAAAACTACAATTATCAGGCCACAAGCTCCCAGCTCCGCTCCATTTTGATGCATCCATTTGCAGACAAATAGATCTGAGCTGGAATCTGGCTCAAAACTGTACGACTGCATACAGTGGGGATCAAAAGTTTGGGCCCCCCAAGTAAAATGTTATATTATTGTGCATAAAGAACCAAAGGAAAGTTTGAAAAACTTTAAGCTTTCATTATTTCAACTTGTCAAAAAGAATTCAGCTTTATTTCCATCATTTACTCTTTCAAAATAACAGAAAACAAAATAATGGCATGTGGAAAAAGTTTGGGCACCCTGCAGAATGCACAGTGTGCATCGCCCCCTTTGGAAAAGCTGAGAGCTGACAGTGTCATGGATTGTTCACAATCATCATTTACAAAGACCAGGTGGTTTCAATCTTAAAGATTTAAAATAATCCGAGTCATCTGACCTTGCAGCAACAATCGGCTTCATGGTTTCTTCCAAGCACTTGTCCAGAACAATGAAACTGATGATAGTTGATGCTCACAAAGCAGGAGAAGCTATAAGAAGATAGCAAAGAGTTTTCAGGTGTCAATATCCTCTGTTCGGAATGTCATTAATAAATGGCAGTCAACAGGAACAGTGGAAGTTAAAGCAAGATCTGGAAGATCAAGAAAAATCTCAGACAGAGCAGCTCACAGGATTGTGAGAAAAGTAAATCAAAACCACGTTTGACTGCAGCATCCCTCCAGAAAGACCTGCAGACTCTGGAGTCGTGGTTCACTGTTCTACTGTCAAATATGGTCTTCATGGAAGAGTCATCAGGAGAAAACCTCTTCTACGTCCTCACCACAAAATTCAATGTTTGAAGTTCACAAATGAACAGATAAACAAGCCTGATGCATTTTGGAAACAAGTTCTGTGGACCGATGAAATGGTCCAGAGTTTAATAAGAAGAACCTCTGTCCAACTGTTAAGCATGGGGGTGGATCAATCATGCTTTGGGCTTGTATTGCAGCCAGCAGCACAGCAACATTTCACCAGTAGAAGGAAGAATGGATTCCACAAAATTTCTGTTTCAAATTTTGGACACTAACTTGATGCCAACTGTGAAAAAGTTGAAGAGAGGATGACTTCTCCAAATGGATAATGATCCTAAACACTCCTCAAAATCCACACTGTCTTATATTAAGAGGAATAAATTGAAGGTTTTGCTGTGGCCTTCCCAATCACCTGACCTCAACATCATTGAAAATCTATGGATAGACCTGAAAAGATCAGTGTGTAACAGACATCCCAGAAATCTCAAAGAACTGGAAGACTTTTGTGAAGAAGAATGGATGAAGAAACCTCAAACTAGAATTGAAAGACTCTTGGCTGGATACAAAAAGTGTTTACAAGCTGTGATACTTGCCAAGGGGGGGGAGTACAAGGTACTTACTCTGCAGGGTGCCCAAACTTTTGCACACACCATTATTTTGTTCTCTGTTATTTCAAATGGCTAAATGATAAAAAGTAAGCCTATTCGTTTAGGCAAATTAAAAGAATGTCTCATCTGTAAACTGATGTCTTTAAAGGATTTTTCAATCTTTCCTGTTTTTTTTTAGGCACAATAATATAACATTTTACCTGGGATATCTAAACTTTCGATCCCCACTGTAGCTCCAATACTGCTCACCATTTTTTGTGAGCTTGAGAGTGTGAGGGTCTGTTAGTTAGCGGGGAGGCAGAGTAAACAAAGGGCTGATGAGAAATAAGCGCAGGCTTACTCTACGCCAATGGTCCCGCCCACAAATCAGGGGTGAATTTCTGATGAACTCCTGCTGCTCTTCAGAAATTATGTCCTAGAAAACGACACTTTTTTAAAATTGTGGCTAAAAACGCCATCAACATAATTAGAAGACCCCTGGGAACGCTTTTACAACAGATTAAAAGATGATTAAAGTGAAACTTTAAACAATTTATTAAATCATAAAATAACAGAAGAGTTTTTGTTTGATGCGTGCACAACCAGAACCACAAAAGCAGAATAAAAGGGATTGAAATTGGTTCATTTGCTTTTATTTCTTCAGTTATTCATGGTAACATACTAACATTTTAGAGATGGGGATGATATTAAAAAGCAGATATAAATGCTTTGGTTTATGAGTGCACTGCATTTAAGCTTGCTTCTGTTTTATTAAGTCTTTCCAATTCCTTCAATGCTCAAAAAGCTCAACACCAGCTCTTATTTTTGACTGTTTTTTTGCTTGCTTCTGTGAAACCATTACTAACATTTAATTGGAATATAATTTTGTCCTAGATGTTTTGTGTGGAGACCCTCCTCCTCTGCCTCACACTGGGCTGCTGTGGAATGGCAGCTCCACCCTTGGGAGCACAGTAACTTACATTTGCCATGTAGGGTTTTATTACAGTGAGGGAGTCAATGTGTCAGTGTGCACAGACAAAGGTTATTGGACAAAGTCAGACATTTTGTGCAAAGGTAAAAAGGCCTTCAATTCAAAAGTCCTCTCATTTTTCAGTCATGCAAAGGCTTTTTCAAGCTTTGATAAACGGTTTGTTTTTGTAGAGGTTGACTGTGGTGAGCCCCCACCCATCCCTCACTCAGGCATGCTGTGGGATCAAACCTCCTCTGTGGGCTCCCGGGTTTCCTATAAGTGTGACCAAGGATATGTCAGTGTTG